>SJXQ01003997.1:0-20564 GCA_006408695.1 Aepyceros melampus
AAAAAAAAAGATGAAATCCTAATGCTGGAGAGGCTTCATTGATCAATGCTACTCTGAAATTTTTTCAAGGAAAAGGCTTCAAGTGGGTTGAAAATTTCATTTTGAAATGAACAGCGAGGACACGGAAATCTATTTGAAACTCTTTTGTTTAAGAAACCTCTAAAAATGAGCCAAACTATCTTATTCTCTGGGGAATCACTGGAATAGACACTTTCTCCACACTGTTCTCTTGATAACAGGACCTAAGGCAGGAATCTTTGGATTCCTTCTTGATTCTCTCCTCATGGGCATACATTTGATCTCTCAGTGTCTGAAAGGCCCCCTCTCATCTCTGGCTGTGTATTTCCATTCACGGAATAGTTCCAAGTGACATTTCATTCCGATGATAAATCTCCAACACATTAAGTATACCTGCTAGTAGCCCCACCTCTTTCTTGAAGCTTTCGAGACAATTAATAAGGTCAGTCCACTTAAAACCCCGATGGCTGTACAGGAGCCACAGGAGACGTGGGTTTGATCCCTGGGTTGGGAAGATCCCCTGGAGAAGAAAATGGCAACCCACTCCAGTATTCTTGCCTCAAAAATTCCATGGACAGAGGAGCCTGGAAGGCTACAGTCCATGAGATTGTAAAGAGTCAGACATGACTGAGCACACAGACACACACCACTTAAAACACACAACCCCCATGTGAACAGAAGTGTTGTGGTTGCCATCTCTGGGTTGTGTGATAGAATTTGAGAAGGCATTGAACCATAATCGCATTTCACAACCCTAGAATGAGAGAGGTCCAACCATAACCATCTCCTCTGTGTGTTTCAGTCACATCCAGCAAAGACTCTTTTTCTTTTTTTCATAAAACAAGCTGATTCACCTAGACCTCTCACCATCTCCTGCTGACACACCCCTTCCCATTCTGGGGAAAAAAAAAAAATCTCAATTAGTCTCTGGGAATTTACATCCTCTGGTAGGAGGTATACCTTCTAGGCCAAACCATCCACAAAGAGGAGATGCTTTTTCAGGAAGCATCTCAGTACTGATGCTTTAAGAACAAAAGACAAAGTTAAGTTCTGAGCGCCCAGGCGCTCAAGTCTCAGAGAGGGGAGGGACTCAGACTAAGAAGCGGGTGAGGCAAGTGGAATGACAATGTTTCGGAGTCTAGGTGATTCACCCCAAACCTTCCATCAGTGGCCAGGTCAGAGGTTGCAGCCAGTTCTCCCAAATCCTGGCCTGGGGTCTCTTTCCACCAAAATGTATTGCTAATGTTATTAGAAACAAAGAACAGGAGGGGACAGAAGCTACGCATCAAGGCTCCCATCACCTGCCAGTTACTTTTTAAATGATAACAATCATTGTTATTATTTTCACAGAATGTCATCACTTCTGAAGAAGCAACTGTATCACTTCCCCAGCAGTTTCATCATCATGTGCCCCCCAGGCCATCCCTCTGGGCCCACACCACCAGCCAGACAAAGCTCAGAATCCTTAGCCTTTGCCTCCGGGAGTCCACACAGCCCAGGTGGCTCCCCACAAGGCCTGTTCATCCCACACCACCACTTACTTGACCTGGCCCAGATCTGTGTACTCAACAAAACTAAGCCAAAAAAGTACGCTAGGTCTGTCAAGTTTACACAGTCAGATAAGGGAGACACTGGCTGAAATTATCCAGAATACAGACGCAGATATAGAGATAAATAGGAATAGACTGCATTTTTGCACTAAAATTGATTTAAGAAAGAGAGGTTGAGTAAATTGTATTTCATTTGTATGTGGGTCAGAAAGAAATAGAAATAGATGTAAACCCTCAACGTAACACTGGATGTGGAACCCAAACGGTATAAAATGCCAGGTTAATGGAAAACAATAATTTTCAATCGGTCTGTATTGGCACCAAAGGCATGGACTTGAAGACACTAAAACTTACATTTTACACAGCTATCGCTGATCTGAAAGTGCCAGGTGACCCCAGAGTTAGGAAACCTTCTCTAGAGGGCCAACCTTTGTCTCAGGTTATCTTTAGCAACTGCTTCAAGGAGCCATAGCAGTAAGAAGGAGTCTAAGCCCCAATCTGGCTCCAGGTGCTGGGTGTGGGTGCCAGCCCTGAGGCTAAGTGCTGGGCCCCCTCTCCACACACCTACAGACTACCATGCCGGCCTGGGGGCTTGAACGGGGTGACCCAGCGTCCCTCCCAGCAATTCCACTCTTGAACTCTTAAATAGGAGGGAGCACATTGTAGATGGATTTGCTTGAGTGGATAAGCAGAAGAGGATGAAGCCACCTGCGAGTGTGTGAATTAAGACGCTCTGCTCCTTGTCTCGCTTGAAGCATCCCTTTCCATGTTGACTGCCCCAAGACTGTGCTCCTTCTCTGTCTCAATGGCGCACTGACTGCTCTCCTGCTTCCTGGACTCCCAGCACCTGGCTGGGGCAGCCTTTTCAGTCCCTTCTTTATGTCAGCAACCGAGGTGAGAAGACAGGCTGGGACCCGGGACCCTCAGAGGCAGGGCTGCAGTGCCTGCACCTGGACACAACTTTCCTCAAGCAACAAAATACGGAAGAAAAAAACAAAACAACAAAAAAAACCCAAAACCTGTATGGGACTAAAATAACTGTGTGCATACACAGTTGGGGCAAATTCTGGACCAAAAGATACAAAGAGACCAAAAAACCCAGCTGCCACTTTTGAAGGGTCTGGAACAAAAACGGGGTTGGGAGCAAAAGCAGGGTACTGAGCGTGCCCCCACCTTCTTTATGTCAGCAACCGAGGTGAGAAGATAGGCTGGGACCCGGGACCCTCGGAGGCAGGGCTGCAGTGCCTGCACCTGGACACAACTTTCCTCAAGCAACAAAATACGGAAGAAAAAAACAAAACAACAAAAAAAACCCAAAACCTGTATGGGACTAAAATAACTGTGTACATACACAGTTGGGGCAAATTCTGGACCAAAAGATACAAAGAGACCAAAAAACCCAGCTGCCACTTTTGAAGGGTCTGGAACAAAAACAGGGTTGGGAGCAAAAGCAGGGTACTGAGCATGCCCCCTGCACTCAGGGTGGGTGGGTGGGCAGATTACCTAAGCCACTCCTCCAGCCAGACCCCTAGACACACCCCTACCCTCATCCCATGGAAGCAACAAGCTTGCCCCCTCACCACAGCAGAGGCCCCAGTAAAGCTTTGCCTGGATTTCTTGTCTGGCCTTTGATCAATATCTATTGATCAGGGAAGGCTGAGAACCCTGGCTGGTAACAGTAGAAGGATGTTGGAAGCAAGGCTGGGGGAGCTTTTTCTGAGCTAAAAAATCCCATCACAGAAAACACTGTCACCCTGGCCTGGAACAAGTTCGTGCCCCCGAGGGGACCACATCCTGCCACCCACAGCCTTCCACCTCCACGCAGCTCAGAGGGCGACCTCACTGGGTAGGCAATTCGCCTCAGGGCAAATGCCCAGTTAGTTAAATTTGCTGCTACCAATTTAGATTTGTGGAAGAGAGAATAACATTTTTTTTAACCCTGCAATAAGCAAGCAAGTTATAGGAGAAGGCACACACACACAGGAAGAAAAGGAAAAGTCAAATCTTGTAAAGATTTTACAATTTTAAATTATGTATGTAATAGAAGTAATTGTTCTCATTGTAAAAGATTCAAACATAGAAGTTTACAGAGTAAATCGTAAAGGTCCTGCTTTATCATTCCCACCCATTCTGACTTACCACTACTATCAATTTGATATGTATCATTCAAGTCTATTTCTATGTATTGGTATATAATATACATATAAATTTATACATTTTACATAATTGCTATATAGTTATATTATTAAATCACATTTGTATATTTTATATTATATTATATAATGTTATTAAATTATAATTATATTGATTAAATATAAATTATAATAATTAACATAAACTATATATTTATTTTTGCATTATACAGAATATTTTCTATATTATAATTTATGTATGATGACATAAGTGGTACCATACTACTACTAATAAGTATTAGAGTTATTTTCAAAACTGTATGTTTATCTCATTATTTTTAATTGTAGCACAGTTTTCCATAGTATGATCATATAATTTTTTAACCAATTCCATATTGATGGCTATTTGTTTCAGATATTTTTATAGTCATATAGCCATGCATATGGGTATATGACATATATCATTCCTTAAGGTAAGACATTTCTATCATTTTTAAATTTATCCATGTTATAAATAACTTTCTGTACAAGTATTTGCATTTATGTCTTAGGATAGATTTCTAGAAGCTGAATCACTGAATTGAAGACAAATTTTTAAAACAAAAGTTTTACATGCTTAATTATCCAACTATCAGTCAGAAAGTAAACAGCACTGTTGATCACAACACCACACATACACACACACAGAATATTGACAGAGGACGTTCCGGGCGTCTGTTATCAACCATGCCGTGAGTTTTCTGGCCATCTCATTCATTCTCATAAAACAAAGCTGAGTTTAGGAGTCCCAAGAGTATATCCTTCAAATACACCAGGACAGCAACTTAAGCCAAAGAGAAGACTCTATACTAGCCACACAGCAGCAGGAGGAGCTCCCTACAGCCAAATAACGCAGAAGGCACAAACGGAAGGTTCAGGTTTTGGAGTGAGACACAGATTTGAATCTGTCTCTGTAACGTGAAGCCTATTCTCTCGTGACACCTGTTTGTCAGCTTGTGTTCCCTTCTTGCCATAGCCTCCCCTTGCCTCCATCTTCTCCTAAACCTCAGTCACTTTGCCTCTGTCCCCAGACCAACCTTCCCCTACACCAGTCCACACCCCTCCCTTCTAAGGACTTCCATGTCTGCATCCCACTGGAACACAGAAGCTTGTAACAGACCATCATACTTACCCACAACCCCGGAAAAAGGAGAAAAACAAAAACTAAATAGCACATACAGGATACAGGATGCTTGGGACTGGTGCACGGGGATGATCCAGAGAGTTGATATGGGGTGGGAGGTGGGGGGGGTGGGTTCAGGATTGGGAACTCATGTACACCCTAGACAGATTCATGTCAATGTATGGCAAAACCAATACAGTAATGTAAAATAAAATAAAGTAAAAAAAAAAAACTATGGGCCGGGGCTTCCCTGGCAGCTCAGTCATAAAGAATTTGCCTGCCAATGCAGGCGGCAACAGTTTGATCCCTGCACTGGGAAGATCCCACAAGCCACAGAGCAGCTAAGCCCACACCTGTGCTCTAGAGCCCCGGAGCCGCAGCTACTGAAGCTGGAGAGCCGCAGGGCCCACGCTCCACAGCGAGAAGCCACCACAAGGAGAAGCCCTTGCTCTGCAACTAGAGAAAAGCCTACACAGCAATGAAGACCCAGCACAGCCAAAAATAAACAAATAAATAAAATTATAAGAAAAAAGATATTGGCCAGCAGAAACCAACACAGTGTGGTAAAGCCATTATCCTTCTATTAAAAATTAAAATTATAATAGTAATAAAAAAGCTATTGGGAACCACAGATTCAAAAAAAAAGTCTAAAGGCACTAAACTGTACAGAGAGCCAGGGGCTCTTTTCCGTGGTCGCAGATGGCACTTTGTTCCGGAGGTGATGACTGGGTCGGGAAAGGTGGGAGGATGAATCTGAGGGACGGGAGGTGGGGGATAATCCCTCTGAGGACTAACTGAGATCAAAGATATAAATGCACTGGTTCCCTCCCATCCCAGCCCTTGACCCTGGACACCCGAGGTATACTAACATCCCTTCTAACTTTTGCAGTGAGAGCTAGAAAAAATAGTTTAGGTTATTCCAGTTGAAGGCTCTCAATTGTGGCTGCATGTTAGAATCACCAGGAAATTTTTTTAAATACATCCATGGTGGGAGTCGGGGGAGGGGAGGGCAAGGGGATGTCCACACCAATTAAAAGAACAGCTCTGTGGCAAGACCCAGACCACAGTGCTTCCAAACTTCACCAGGTGAGTGTGGGGTGCTGCCAGTGTTAAGAAGCACTGGTTTAATTCCACCTGTTTCTTTCATCCCTTAGACTTTAGATTTTCACATGTTAAACTATTTTATCTCCTCCCCCCTGCTGAGGGCTCAGGCCACTTCTCAGCCACCTGTCTGTCTGTACAGCATCCAGGGACTTTCTTGGTGGTCCAGTGGTAACGACTCCCCACTTCCCCTGCAGGGGACACAGGTTCAATCCCTGGTTGAGGAACTAAGGGCCAATATGCAGCGTGGTACCACCAAAAAGAAAAGGTGCAGTGTGTCTTTACAGCATCCACCCAAGTGCTCTGTGTGCAGTAGGTATTCCATAAACATTCTCAAGGTGAGAGATTAAATACAGACCCATGAGAGTTAGTCTTTAGGCACTCAACATCGGGAAAAAATTGCATTTCTTAAAAAAAAAAAAGTCAGAAAGAGAAAGACAAACACTGTACGTTAATGCATGTATATGAAATTTAGAAAACAGTACCACTGATCCTACATGCAGGGCAGCCGAGGAGTCCCAG
Organism: Aepyceros melampus; assembly: GCA_006408695.1. Taxonomy (NCBI): domain Eukaryota; kingdom Metazoa; phylum Chordata; class Mammalia; order Artiodactyla; family Bovidae; genus Aepyceros; species Aepyceros melampus. Next base: position 6,486 of record SJXQ01003997.1, read on the forward strand.
ATGTAAAGAAGAGACTTTTGGACTCAGCAGGAGAAGGCGAGTGTGGGATGCTTTGAGAGAACACCACTGAAACATGTGTACATGTGTATTACCATATGTAAAATAGATAACCAGTGCAAGTTCCATGTGTGAAGCAGGGCACTCAAAGCCAGTGCGCTAGGACAACCCAGAGGGATAGGGTGGGGAGGGAGGTGGGAAGGGCATTCAGATTGGGGGGCGGGGCACATGTATACCTGGGGCTGATTCATGTTTATGTATGGCAAAGACCATCACAGTATTGTAATTATTCTCAAAAAAAAAAAAGCAATATATAAATATAAAAATATATACTTTTAAAATATTCATTTATTTGGCTGTGTCAGATCTGAGTTGTGGGATGCAGAATCTTTTATCACAGCATTTGAACTCTTAGTTGCAGTATGTGGGATCTAGTTCTCTGACCAGGGATTGAACTGGGTCCCCTGCATTGGGAGGTGGAGTCTTAGCCACTAGACCACCAGGGAAGTCCCCCAAGTGCATTTCTTACGGCTTCAAATTGAACTTCAAATATAGGAGAGGGAGAAAGACATTTCCAAGACAGAAAAATTCACACCAGCCCAGGAAAGTGGAAATGGATACATTTCCAGGGAAATCCCCTCAACGAAAATGAAAGAAAAAGTTGATTTTCTCATCCCAAAAGATTGCTCCCACAGTTTCTTCTCTTTCTGGAAACTGGCTTTTGTTTAATCGAGTCGGATCCAGCAAAATAACTAAGACATTGACCACCTGGTAACCACAATCAGCTGGTTTGACGCCCCCTCTAGCTGTAAGCATCTGTGTGATCCAGGGCAAATTATTTAACTTTTGAGCCAGAGTTTTCTCATATATATTGTTAAAAGATAAACTGAAGCATATTAAACTTTTAAGTTTATTTGAGCAAAAATTTATTTGAATCAGGGTAGAGGCAATTTAGCGGAAAGAAAGTTGCCCAAAGAAGCTGTGCAAAATGAAAGATTATAGCCAGAAAGGAGTGGAAACAAGGAAGTTATTCTAGGCAAAAAAAAATTGGGCTGGTTATTGCAAGGCTCCTTTCCTGTGACGGACACAGGGGTCTATCAGGAGGGGACCTAACCAGAGCAGATAAGGTGTTTCCTGACTAACTGGTTTGAGACTCCATTTCTGGGAGAGCTGAAACTGTAATTAAGTTTGGGTTTGGTGCTGTGGGGCTTAACATAAATGATTCCATTTTGGACATGTTGCTTTGTTTTTAACAATATAAAGTGAGAAATAAAACCCCCAAAGAACCAGCTTGTAAAGTTGTGGGGAAGATTCAATGCAATGTTCCAAATCTAAACATCTAGCCGTAGTGGGCATTCAAGTATTACTTCTTTGTATTCTTGGGGACCATAGACTACTACATGTCTTAAAGGTCAGTATAGTCAAAGCTATGGTTTTTCCAGTAGTCATATACGGATGTGAGAGTTGGACCATAAAGAAGACTGAGCCCCGAAGAATTATGCTTTTGAACTGTGGTGCTGGAGAAGACTCTTGAGAGTCCAGTCAATGCTAAAGGAAATCAACCTTGAATATTCATTGGAAAGACTGATGCTAAAGCTGAAGCTCCAAAACTTTGGCCACGAAGAGCTGCAAAGAGCTGACTCATTGGAAAAACCCCTGATCCTGGGAAAGGCTGAGGGCAAGATAAGGTGGTGACAGAGGATGAGATGGTTGGATGGCATCACTGACTCAATGGGCATGAGTTTGAGCAAGCTCCAGGAGATAGTCGAGAACAGGGAAGCCTGGTGTGCTGCAGTTCGTGTATGGGATGTCAAAGAGTCTGACATGACCTAGCAACTGAACAACAATGTTATTAATATTATGAACTATATATATTATTATATATCTTCAGATAGCCTCTGGTAAGAAAATCAAGTTAAACCCTTGCCTCTAGTTTTGATTCCTGGAACCAACCAATGACAAACCTGGTCCCCAAAAGAGCTGGGTGATCCTCGCCATCAGGACTAGAGGGTTGAGTTAGGACGGGTCTGGAAGATGACACGTCACAGCAGGGGAGCCGCAGACTGGACTGGCAAGGGGGAAGAAAAATGGATTTTTCCGTTACTGAAGGGAGAGCTGAACTCTTGAACCAACCGGATGTGTTTTCCTGTGTTTCGCCTTCCCTCAGACTCTCCAAAAGCAGTGGGTGGATGGATGTCTCTGCCGATTTCCTCCAGTTGTTTTCACAGACCTACACTTTGAGAGGCTGATTGTTGAGTCCTCATCTTTCTTCCCCACAAGAAGAGGGCTTTGTTCAGCGATTAAGTCAGGCTGAGAGGCAAAGCCTTCTTATTTTAGATCAAAGTTTGGGCCCCCAAGTAAAACAGCTCTCACTTCCTTTTCATTTAACTGACAATGTTTTCTCCCTTAAAGACTGAACTGGAGATTTCCACCAGACAGAAAGTCCCTACCATGACTTGCAGAGATATCAAAATACCAGGAAGTGAGACCCTAGCTGCTTCCCAGGTGGCAGTGGTAAAGATCTTCCTGCCAGTGCAAGAGATGCAGGTTCAATCCCTGGGTCAGGAAGATCCCTGGAGAAGGGCATGGCTACTCACTCCGGTATTCTTGCCTGGAAAATTCCATGGACAGAAGAGCCTGGTGGGCTACAGTCCTTGGGGCCACAAAGAGTTGGACAAGGCTGAATGCACACACACTCTCTGAGACCCCAGCTAGCAGAGGAGAGCGTGAAGACGCTCATTTGGGCATCTCATTTCTACTTCCAATGAAGGAACACAAGCAAAGATCACCTTTGGTTCACCTACACGATGACCTCAGCTCTCCTCCTTCCTTTGTTTTGGGGCAGATTGCATTTCAAACTTGGGACGAGCAGTAGCCCTGCCAGCAGGTGGGTTCTGTGTGCTCACTGTCACCATCTCTAGAGGTTTCCTCGGTGCCTCGCTTGGCAATACTGACAGGTTTTTCTCTGAAGTCCCAGAGCTGTTGAGAACTTCCCACTGTCCCTGTCTAAAATCATTGCCTGCTCTGAGATTCAAGGATTGTGCTCTGTGGCTTTGATCTTAGTATAAACGTCTTCAGTCCTTTCTTTGGGAATTACTGCCTGAGTTTCTTAGTACGAGTTTCTTAGTACAATTTCATGGCAAATTCACCCCTAAAATGGGAGGTTCTATAGAACTTGAGTCCATCAAAAAGCAACTGGGGTTGAGTTCTGGGGCTGAGGGAAGGAAGCAGAAGGCTCAGAGACCCAGGCAGCATCTTTGAGAAGAGGGAAGAGGGTCAGTTTGCAGAAAATGAAGGAAGGTGTCTTCCCAGCCATTAGTAGTAGAGGGGAGCAGCTGTACCTGGCAGCTCAGAGCTTTTTTCATAATGCCACACAGAAAATTCTGAAAATTCCTGGGGTACTGTTTTCTCTCTCCTCCTTTCCAGGAAATTAGCTCTCACTGGAAAAAAGGCAGGATCAGGAGTGAAGTTGTTTCAGTCCCAGCTACTATTATGCCAGCAATTGTTTCCCTTTTGTGAGCCCCCGTTTCCTCACCTGTAATTGTTAGGGTTGAACTGGAAGACCTTGAAGGGGGCCTCCCTGGTCGATCAGCAGTAAAGAATCTGCCTGCAATGTAAGAGACACAAGTTTGTATGTCAGGGTTGAACTAGAGGACCTTGAAGGGGACTTCCCTGGTCACTCAGTGGTATAGAGAGATTCGTTCCCAACGTGAGGAAGATCCCATGGAGGAGAGTATGGCAACCTACTCCTGTATCCTTGCCTGGGAAATCCCATGGACAGACGAGCCTGGCAGGCTACAGTCCATGGGTTCACAAAGAGTCAGACTTGACTGAAGCTTCCGAAACAGAGAAAGAAAAACACTTAAGTAATTTTTATAAAATGAGTATAAGTCAGAGTCAAAATCAGAAAAGAACAGTATAAGAAACAACTATTATACGCCAATTTCACTTCTTTGGATGTGTAAAGTCTTCATTGAATTTATTACAAAATTGCTTCTGTTCTATGTTTTGGTTTTTTGGCCATAAGGCATATGGGAACTTAGCTCCCTGACCAGGGATCGAACCTGAACCCCTGCATTGGAAGGGGAAGTGTCAACCACTGGACCACCAGAGAAGTTCCCAATCTCACTTTTAATATACTGTGAGGGCTAGAATAAAAAGGCTTGTTTTTGGTTTTAAGACTGCCGAGAATGATGGCTGAAATCTAATTCCTGGTGACTTTCATTTCAGGCTGAATCAATAAACAAAGAAAACACAAAATATATGAGATAAAGACACAAGTTAGTAACTGGGTGAAGCTTCCCAACTCCTGCCGAGTTTCTCGGAGACATGCTTCCTAAGTTGTGTTTTCTTTTTTTACCCCAGGTTTTGTTTTCTCTGAAGAGAGGGCAGGATGAGAAGCCTACCGCATCAAAGAGTCCAAGTCACCAGCTTTCTTCTATTTATGCTTTAGAAAAAGGACAGGGGCCATAGCATCATCCGAGGGTCTCTCCACTACTATATAAAGCAATTCCTTTTTCCACTGTGATGACCATAGTTTTGTGTTATTGAAACACTGTGTTTTACTGCATTACTGGATCCAGAGTAGGCTTGGCCACAGTCTACAGCAAATATACATAAAGCTCCTAAAAATGTCTACCTGCACATTGAAATCTACAATATATCTTAAGACATTATTGACCGGGGCATATTTGCAGAAACTAATGCCTGTAGCTGGTGATTTGTTACACAAGTGAATATTGAAATGTCACCCATCAATAATGTTCCAGTAACAAAAGACATGTTAAAATGTTTCAGCTCAATAAGCTGTTAAAAGTAAATAATGACCAAGTTGGGTATATCTTAGAAGAGGAGGGATGATATAAGATTGAAAGCTCCCATAATGTAATTTAACACATCAATAGATTAAAGGCCAAAAAGTGGAATTTTTGTACATGCAAAAAAACAAAACAAAACACCCACATTCTCTTTAATCAACTCCAATTTACAATTTAACGTAAAAGACTTACCAAATCAGAAAAAAAATTACTTGTCCAGATGTACTCTGCTTGCCATAGAACTAACCTATTCCTGTGTAAGAAAGCCCAGAGTCTGGACTAGGCTTAGGTCCCTCTGATCCAGAGCCTCCAACCAAACACAGCTTTGGGGGACTCTGTGCCCAGACCTGATCTGAACTGGAATGTGGTTAGTGTCTTCCTAAAATGGGCTTCCTTGGTGGCTCAGATGGTAAAGAATCTGCCTGCAATGGGGGAGACCTGGGTTTGATCCCTGGGTCAGGAAGATGACCATTCCCAGTAAAGAATGGCTACCTACTTCAGTATTCTTGCCTGGAGAATTCCATGGACAGAAGAACCTAATGGGCTACAGTCTACAGGGTTGCAAAGGGTTGGACATGACCGAGCAGCTAACATACCTGCTAAAACACTGAGCAACCACATTGCTCCAGAGAGATTAACATCTCTCCAGAAAGTCCCTCTCTCTTGACCAAGTTTGTCGTCTCTGGCCGGTGGTGGTAGGACTCCCTTGGAGAACAGAGGGTTTGATCTGCTCTAGAGCACTTGATTCACACTCCCTGTGTACGTGTCTCTTATCCTGGTAAGTAGTGGGTGTCATGCTCTTCATTTGGCACCTGGGGGCCCAGAAAGTTCCCGACAACTGAGTCAACAAGGCCACGATGTCCCCTCAGTGGGCTGAGAAAACAAAGAGCTAATGTGTTTAACGCCAAAGCCTTGGAGTTACAAAATGACAAATCACAATCTGTCTCACATGCTCTTTTCCACTCCATCGTAGGGAGATGCAAAGTGCATTAGAGGAAGAGAACAGGCTCCAGTAAGAACAATCCCAGGCCCCCAGGGAGCAGCTGAGGCAGACGTCTGCTTTGGGTGACAGCTCAGATGGACAGGCAGATCAGAGGACCGCACCCAGAGGCTGATCGGGCAGACGGTGTGTCCTTGCTCCCTCTCAGTGTGAAGGGGGGCTTGTCTGAAGCTGTCACTGCACGTTTACTTCTCCTTCCGTATTCCTCCCTCCATCCCTGTCATTTCTCACCAACTTCATCTGCTCAGATGTTCTGGGATTTAATAACAAAGTAAAGAGTCTTGGATGGAATTACCCTCACATCTCAACACTGGACCAAAGATGTGTTTGTTGTCCTGGGACCAACTGCTGCTCCACTTCCGGTCATGGCAGCGTGGTTTGTAAAGGAATCTTTTTCTTTCTTTAATGAAACAGTGAAGCTCCTGCCTGCTTCTCTATGCTCTTGCCTCGGACATCCTGGGTCTCAGGATCTGGGCATCCCCGGTGAATGGATTAGATCTCTGGCTCGGAAAGGGTGCTGCCAAGTCTTAAAACATTTTCCGTCTCTAATACTTAGAACAGTGACTTGCATATAACACACCTTCTGCATATAACATGCCTTCAGCAGATAATTGCTGGGACATGGAGCTCTGTTCCATGCTGTGTGGCAGCCTGGATGGGAGGGGAGTATGGGGGAGAATGGATACATGGATACCTATGGCTGAGTCCCTTTGCTGTTCACTTGAAAGTGTCACATTGTTAAATCAGCCATACCCCGATACAAAATTAAAGTTTTTTAAAAAATAGATACTGTCGAGGGGGTAGGATAAGCCTCTTCCAAGTGATATGTGAAAGCTTCACATTCTGGTGAATGAACCCCTCAAACTGCCCAGTAACTGAATCTGCTGGCAGAACAAAAAGAGACAAAGGGATAAATTGGGAACTTGAGATGAATAGATACGCACTACTGTTTATGAAACAGATAAACAAGCTCCTGCTACATAGCACAGGGAACGATTTCAATACCATGTAATAACCTATAACAGAAAACAATCTGGAAAAGAATAGATACATGTGTATATGTGTAACTGAATCCCTCTGCTGTACACCCAAAACTAACAACATTGTAAATCAACTATACCTCAATTTTTAAATAAAGAAAGAAAAAAAGAAAACAAACACTGGTTTCAGAGCATTACAGCGAGATTGTTCTCATCCGGCATGCTCCATCCAGACACCAGAAAGAAATCGGCCAGAGCAGTTACAGCATATGAGTGAACCATGATGGTGATGCTGCCCTTTGGGTTGGCATGGAAACTGAGGTCACCACTTCCATCCCAGGCAGGATTATCAAGTACCAAACATTCTGGGTGGTAGAAGGCAAATTGTTTTCAGAAATCAAAGAACTGCAGAGCAAGTAAGAAACTCAAAAACTTATCTGCAGAGGAATATCCGTGAGTTCGTAGTGATATAAATAGATGATTGAAGAAGTAAATGAATGGGGAGAAGTGACTAATTTTCCTTACAAAAGAATCACAAACAACAATTATAAAAGAAAGGAAGGAAATAGAAAGTTACCATTAGACATCACAGTAATAACAACTGTAAGGAAAATGCATGAATGGATGCTAAAGTCCAGGAGTGAAACTTTAAGAAGAAACAGGGTATTTTGTTGTTATTGTTCAGTCACTCGGTCATATCTGAATCTTTGTGACCCCATAGATTTCAGCATGCTAGACTTCCCTGTCCTTCACTATCTCCAGAGGTTTGCTCCAGAGCGAAAACTGCAATCACAGAAATGAGTTATTCGTATATCCTCAAAATGTCTCCTTTCAAACCTTGATCAATTTCTGTGGTGATTTTAACACATGCCCACAAATTCTTTAACACTCCTCCCTTCAGAGACAGATGATTCTCCTCTTCTGAATGGGAGCTGGACTATGACTCATTTCCAAAGAACTACAAATTGAAAGGGGAAAAATATCAACCTGACAACAGTTAGAACAGGCAGACACCACCCTCACCAAATGACTGGTTAACACCACCGGCAACAAGTCGTGTTGTTATTTTGTCCCCCAGAATGGTGTGATGAGAAAATCACTTGCCCCCAAATGCATTATCTTAGTCCCATCATGAGAAAACCTAAGACAAAATCAAATCAGGAGCCTTTTACAGGATACCAGACTAGCACTCTCCAAAAGTATCAAAGTCATTTTTTTTCAAAAAAGGAAAGACTGAGAAATTCACAGATTGAAGGAGGTTTAATGTCATGTGAGGTCCTGAATGGGATTCTGGAACTGAAAGTGGATATTAATGGAAAAACTTGGGAAATTCAAATAAAATCTACAGTTTTGTTGATGGCATTATACTAATGTTAGTTCTTAGTTTTGATGAGTGTATTATGTTTTTATAAGATGTTAGCATTAGGGGAAGCTGGGTAAAGGGTAGATGGGAACTCTCTGTGCTACCTTTGCAACTCTTCTGTAAATCTAAAAATATTCAAAAGTGAAAAGTGTTTGTGAAGCTATCTAGTCTACTCCCTTCATTTTATATGTAAGAAATCTAGGGATGAAAAGTTATGACCATCCTAGATAGCATATTCAAAAGCAGAGACATTGCCAACTAAGGTCCATCTAGTCAAGGCTATGGTTTTGCCTGTGGTCATGTATGGATGTGAGAATTGGACTGTGAAGAAAGCTGAGCACCGAAGAATTGATGCTTTTGAACTGTGGTGTTGGAGAGGACTCTTGAGAGTCCCTTGGACTGCAAGGAGATCCAACCAGTCCATTCTGAAGGAGATCAACCCTGGGATTTCTTTGGAAGGAATGATGCTAAAGCTGAAACTCCACCTCATGCAAGAGTTGACTCATTGGAAAAGATTCTGATGCTGGGAGGGATTGGGGGCAGGAGGAGAAGGGGACGACCGAGGATGAGATGGCTGGATGGCATCACTGACTTGATGGACGCGAGTCTGAGTGAACTCCGGGAGTTGGTGATGGACAGGGAGGCCTGGTGTGCTGTGATTCATGGGGTTGCAAAGAGTCGGACACGACTGAGTGACTGAACTGAACAGAACTCAATGTGCAAATGTTCAGTATCCTCACACCAGGCACACGGTAACTGCACAATAATTGGTCCTTTAATTACACAAACTTGATCCTAATGCCATAGAACCCAGATATCCTAGCCATCTAGTCCTGGGCAAGTCCCTATAGACATTGACTCTATAACGATAATGTTAAGTTTTGCTTTTAAAAGATAAAACAGAAATATATAAAGTAAAAATAGGAAGCAGCTCATTCCTTTCACTAACCACCAAATTTAGCCTTTCCCTATCTATATTTGTTGAGGCAAGGAATATGACTTTATTCTGAGAGCCTGCTGACCAAAAAGATAGCAGACTAACGTCTCAAAATAAGCGTCTTGTCAGAGTCTGTATCCCAGGTTCTGTTACAGAACAGAGATGGAGGAGGTGAGGGAAAAAATTAAGACCATCAGTCTTGCAGATATCTCAAAAATGGTGTCTCTGGCAGGGGGATGTGTTAATTTCTTCCTTCCTGCCATCCACAGGTAGACAGGGTCCTGAACAAATGTGCTTTAGTCAGGCAGAGGCCGCAGAATTCTCTGAGGCAGCCCTTCAAGTATGATTATAATAACAAAAGTAACAGAAAGCAATTCAAGGAAAGTCCAGCATGGAGTCAGAATTGGCTTTTCTCTGCCATAACATCTTTAGCAAAAGAGAAAGGTTAACATGGATGAACTCTAATCTGTCTGGTGGCTGGCACATCATTCTAATTTTAACTACAAGGAGGTAGACATCACTATGTATTTGAAGATAAAAGGAGGATTGGTGGCAATCAGAATAAATATTTCATGACCAATTTGATAGAATTGTATTGCAAAGAAGGAGCAACTCTGACTCCATGTTGGAACTGTTTCTTTGACTTGATTTCCATTTCCTCATCTCTGATTCACTGGCCTGGCATGTGGCAAGCAGAGTGAGCTCAGACTCAATAACTGTTGGTTTCAACCTTCTAATTAAAAGACACAAGATTTTTTAAAGAATTCAGGAAATTCTTCATGAAGAAATTCTTTCACATCCTTTACATGTTTCTGTGCTGCTTTTCTTACTCTTTCTACTCTGTCAGAAGCACTGGAAATAATTTTTCTTTTTAATCCTTGTTAGACTACTGATTTCAAGAGGGGAAAAGAGGAACTCCTTAGATACTTCCAGATTTTGACTTTCTAGTAAAAATTGCTGGGATTCTTAGACCTTGACACTTCTGAAGATAAAATAAACATGTCATCTTCTATTTTATTTTGCTCAATAAAATTGTTCAGAATATAAAAAGTGGTAAAGACAATGCAAAATTCAATGTTTTGATATTGATGTTAGATAATGTTTAACATTTTGGAGAGTAACTGCCTCTGACTGCAACTCAAGGAAATACTGTTTTGCTAGTAATGTAATCAATTTTTGTTTAATGACATCAGCAAAGATGTGTTTATTATTTTTTTTAAAAAACACATGAAAACATATAATCTTTTACCTTTTACTTTGAAAACAATTTCAAAAGTACAGAAAAGTTGCAAAAATAAGAATAGAACCAAAAAGACTGTATAACTTTTACCTAGGTCTCCTTATTGCTAACATTTTATCCCATTTGCTTTATCATTCATTCTCACTCTCTCCAGGTAAATTTTCACTCAGCCATTTTTACAGTAAATCATAGGTATGTCGACATCACCCCCTGAAACTAGTGGTATAAGAGATGATGTAGAACATTCATATGTGGAAACTTTTTCCAATGTTTTCTACAAATTGTTTTAGCCCTAGAAAGCATTTCTGCTATGTTTTAAAGAATACTTATGATAACCTATATTGCTGCTCTGATTTTTTAAGGTATTTTTCTCTCCAGATGGAGAATGTTGAGAATAATTGAAAATAATTGCTTATGTTTAAGTTTTTTAATGTTAAGGACTCAGTATTTCTTACTGAGAGTCTTTGCACACAATGGACTGTCTTTCAAGAGGGCTGTATCCTTGGATCGCTGTTGCTGTTGTTTAGTCACTAAGTCATGTCTGAGTTTTTGCGACCCCATGGACTGTAGCCCACCAGGCTCCTCTGTCCCTGGGATTCTCCAGGCAAGAACACTGGAGTGGGTTGCTGCCGGGAGCCACCACGGGAGATCCCACCCATGACAAGGTCATGTGGAAGAGAACTGTTAAGCAAGGCTTCAGAGCTCAAGGGGCTCCCCAGGCTTTCTCGAGCATCTACCCCCAAACCAGAATCTGTCTGTTTTACTATTTCATGATTTTCACCAACTGTGAGAGGCATGGGAATCCTAAAACATAGAGCCTTTCAAAGAGTTAAAAGTTATTAGAGTAGTGATGATGTAGGATTTCATTATTGGGCCAATGCTTATTGCTAAGTTCCCATATCTCTTATCCTCTGTGCACCTGGGAATGCGTTAGTTAACATAGAGAATGTAAGAAAAACAAGTGTAGCCTTGAATTTAACCACATCAGACTTTTGAGCTAATTGGTTCTTTCTTGTAACTCACTGCACCTTTGTTCTGTGAAAAACGTAACTCTGTTTGGCATTTTCTGAGGCTGACATAGATTAAAAATATAAAGAAAAAAACACTTTGAGGGAAAATAAGTTTTCTTGTTGAGCATCCTTTATCAAAAGAGGGTCCTAAAATGTTCACAGGCCTCCAAGGCCAGAAGATACTGTACACAACACCCTTTGTGAAAAAGGTATGCAAAAAAATACTGGTTTTGATAAGGGCAGAACTGCTGGAATGTTGGGCTGACTCTGTATGACCTTGCATCTTTCATTTTCCTCTATGTACAAAAAAGGTAATATAAGCACCTTTTGAAAAATAAAGCTTGGGGATCTCGCTCATCGAAGCAGCTTGACTCCCCTGTGTCAATCATTTTCTCCTCCTCTTACTCTCTCTCTGGCTGGTTCCCATCTGGAGTACAGAAGTCCACCATGTCTACTTATTTGCTTGGGTTTCTAAGACCTGAATGGGAAGGCGTCCTGTGTCTTCACTCCCATAGGAGACCGGGAGGGCACCTGTGGCCTCACGTAGACAGTGCAAGTCTCTTGTCTTGAGACTTTATTGATTTTCTGTATAAATCAAGGAACATCAGCCTCTTTTCTTCTCTCCTCTATTTTCCTATCTTCAACATTCTTTCCTTATTATCTCTCTCTCTAAATCAATCGCAATCGCCGATACTGTTTCTCCTTCGGGTTTCCCTGGATCCTGTAGGGGCTGGACCCCAGCAGGTTGCCATGCCCTCCTCCAGGGGATCTTCCTGACCCAGGGATCAAACCTGCATCTCTTGCACTGCCAGGTGGATTCTTTAATGATGAGCCACCAGGGAAGCCTGTATGCTTGGATACCAACGGAGAAATGAAAGAAGCCAAGACACTGAAATAAAATTATTATTTCCTCCACTTCCTTTTACCATATGCCATTCAGAATAATGTAACAAAATGAATCTCCTTTTAAAGAAATATCTATAAAGCAGAGAAAGGCAGGAGGTCTAGGGTTCAGGGTATCTTAATTAATAATTGATGAAGTCTTACTTTTTGCTTTGTGACACAGAATTTTTTTTACATACTAGGGCAATGCAGCTAGGTGAGATTTAACATGGGCAAGAGGCATGTTTTCAGACACATAACTTTTGCAAAAAAAAATGCATGGAATTTATAGTCTTGGATTGCTAGATACGATCCCATTTACCTTACATCTTAGAAGGTCTTCTCTTAAACCCCTAGGGGAAACCTTGTGTACCATTTTAAATATCACTGTCCTGAACAAGCCATGAGTGTCTCGCCAGAGAAGGTATTAAACTGGAGGAAGGAGGAAAATTGAACCCAGATTCTTGGAGACGAGATTAGGGAGATGGCCCTTCCTCATCACCACCCAACAGAGGATGAAGAGTCGAGATTCAGCAGATGGCCAATGGCACATGGAAAGGTGCTCAGATCACTGATTACTAGAGAAAAGCAAATCAAAACTACAAAGCACTATCACTTCAAGCTGGTGAATGGCCTTTATTAAGAAGTCTACATGAAATGCGAGGTGGCTCAGATGGTAGGCAATGTGCCTGCAATGCCAGAGACACAGGTTCAAAACCTGGGTGGGGAAGATCCCCTGGAGAAGGAAATGGCAACCCACTCCAGTATTCTTGCCTGGAAAAATCCCATGGACAGAAGACCCTGGTGGGCTACAGTCCATAGAGTTGCAAAGAATCAGACATGACTTAGTAACTAAGCTATCACTAAAAAGTCTACAAATAATAAATGCTGGAGAAAAGGGAAATAATAAATGTTGTGGAGAAAAGGGAATGCTCCTACACTGTTGGTGGGAATGTAAATTGGTGCAGCCACTCTGAAGAATAGTATGGAAGTTCTTTTAAAAATTTAAAATAGAGTTGCCATATGATCCTGCAATCCCACTCCTGGGCATATATCTGGAGAAAATTCTAATTTGAAAAGATACAAATTTACAAATAGTTCATTGTGACTTAATATCATCAAAACAAACAACCCAATCAAAACATGGGCAGAAGACCTAAATAGACATTTCTCCAAAGAAGACATACAGATGGCCAAAAAGTACATGAAAGGATGTTCAACATCACTAATTATTAGGGAAATACAAATCAAAACTACAATGAGGCATAATTGCACTCATCTCACGTGCTAGTAAAGTAATGCTCAAAATTCTCCAAGCCAGGCTTCAGCAGTACGTGAACCGTGAACTTCCAGATGTTCAAGATGGTTTTAGAAAAGGCAGAGGAACCAGAGATCAAATTGCCGACATCCAATGGATCATCGAAAAAGCAAGAGAGTTCCAGAAAAACATCTATTTCTGCTTTCTTGACTATGTCAAACCCTTTGACTGTGTGGCTAACAATAAACTATGGAAAATTCTGAAAGAGATGGGAAACCAGACCACCTGACCTGCCTCTTGAGAAATCTGTATGCAGGTCAAGAAGCAACAGTTAGAACTGGACATGGAACAACAGACTGGTTCCAAATAGGAAAAGGAGTATGTCAAGGCTGTATATTTTCACTCTGCCTATTTAACTTCTATGCAGAGTACATCATGAGAAACACTGGGCTGGAGGAAACACAAGCTGGAATCAAGATTGCTGGGAGAAATATCAATAACCTCAGATATGCAGATGACACCACCCTTATGGCAGAAAGTGAAGAGGAGCTAAAAAGCCTCTTGTTGAAAGTGAAAGAGGAGAGTGAAAAAGTTG
>SJXQ01003998.1:0-349988 GCA_006408695.1 Aepyceros melampus
TGCAGCTGAAAGCAGGGAGTGTGATGCGTTGTTTTGCGGGAGCTTCCTGTCTTTGGAAAAGTCCCCCTGTAAAGGAAGTTTTCTGCATAGACGTGGTGACTGGATGGAACCCTCCATGGTTTCAAGCTTCTGCACACAGTTTCTGTATGAATTATGTTGTTTTGTTTTCTGCCGCGCTTGGCTTTCGGTATCTTAGTTCCCCCCGCCAGGGACTGAATCCAGACGACAGAAGTGAAAGCTTGGAGTCCTAACCATTGGGCAGCCAGGGAACTCTTGCACACATGTTTTCTAACATCGGCTCAAATGAGCTCGCAGGGCAGCTGTGTGGTGCTAATCAGGGTATGTCAAAATTTTTCTGCTGTGTACACCCGTGGCGGATTCATGCTGATGTATGGCAAAACCAATACAATATTGTAAAGTAAAAAAAAAGAAAAAAAAAATTTTTTTTTCCTGCTGGGCACATTTGACGAGTGACTAGACACGACTTAGCGACTAAACCAGTAACAACAGCCACCATTTACTGCTTACAGCACCAGACACTGTCCACACCAAGTCGTTTCATTTCATATCTAGGAACGCGAGAATGGGTTGAATGGTCTTTTCAAATGAGGAAATGGACGTTTAAAATTTTACCCATTTATCAGATTCCAAAACTTTTTTTGGCTTCTCTTTTTCTCCAGTTTCTGCTGCTGCTGCTGCTAAGTCGCTTCAGTCGTGTCCAGTTTCTCAGTTCAGTCGCGCAGTCGTGTCCGACTCTTTGCGACCCCATGAATCGCAGCACGCCAGGCCTCCCTGTCCATCACCAGCTCCCGGAGTTCACCCAAACTCATGTCCATCGAGTCCGTGATGCCATGCAGCCATCTCATCCTCGGTCGTCCCCTTCTCCTCCTGCCTCCAATCCCTCCCAGCATCAGAGTCTTTTCCAATGAGTCAACTCTTCGCAGGAGGTGGCCAAAGTACTGGAGTTTCAGCTTTAGCATCAGTCCTGTTTCTACCCTGTTCCAAAACAGGAGAAGGGCGTGGCTTCCAAACTGGTTTTCTGACCGCCTGGAGATGAGGAAAGAGAGGGAGGAGGCCGGGGCCCCGCCCACTCTTCGGTAGGCGGGACCCTCGTAGGGTCTGTGGGCGGCCCGCTGGGCGGGGCCTTCCGTGGGCGGGGCCGGGGAGCCGGAAGTGGCCCCGCGGAAGGGCACAAAGTGTACTGCAGTGCCTGACCCATCGTCGCGGGGCACTGAGAGCCGCGGCCTGATCTCCGTACACCAGAACTCCCAATTCTCCGCGTTCTGGCTGCTGTCGCCTCCTGGGACGATGGTGGCCCGCTTGCTGCTGCGCTCCTGGTCCCGGGGCCTTGCCGTTGGCCCGGGAGCCCCATGTCGGCCCCTGAGCGCCGGCTTCGAGCCCAGCCAGTACCTGCAGCGCAGCGTCGTGCCCACTATGCACTACCAGGACAGCCTGCCCAGGTGAGCCCGGCTTCCAGTCCCTGTCGCCCCCAGCCAGCCGGGGTTTCGGCCCCCGCCTTTCTCCAGTCACTCTTGTCTCTTCTACCGAACCCTCTTGCACCTCCAAAGCTTCACCTGGGACGCGGCCTTCACATTTCTCTCTGAACAAATGTACAACCTGCATATGTCCAACATTACTCTTACGCTTCCAGCTAGAGTGTCCCCCAAATTCCTGCACAGAATATGGATCGGCCAGTTCTGATACATACCACTGATAGTTACTCTCCTTCAACTTCTCCCACCACCACCTTTTTCATAGCTGCTGCCAGAACCCTCAGCCCCACTCCCCATGTCTCCAGTCTTCTGTTTTAGCACCTATCAGTCCCCCAAGCTGACTCAGATATTTACCTTACCCTCCAAGTCCTCAGCATTCTCCTTTCACCCCTACCAAACCTTCCTCAACACTCCCCCACCTTCCTCCCCTTAAAATATCCTCCCTAACCCACGCTACTCAGCAACTTCAGCCAACCCTCACAGAATTCTAGACAGCATCTTCAGTACTCCTCCTCAAATCTTACTTTATTCACATTAAATCCAGTTCAGTTCAGTTTGTTGCTCAGTCTGACTCTTTGTGACCCCATGGACTGCAGCACACCAGGCTTCCCTGTCCATCACCAACTCCCAAAGCTTATTCAAACTCATGTCCCTTGAGTCGGTGATGCCATCCAAACCATTTCATCCTGTCATCCCCTTCTCCCACCTTCAATCTTTCCCAGCATCAGGGTCTTTTGCAATGAGTTAGTTCTTCGCATGAGTTGGCCAAAGTATTGGAGCTTCAGCATCAGTCCTTCCAATAAATATTCAGGACTGATTTCCTGTAGGATGGACTGCTTTGATCTCCTTGCAGTCCAAGGGACTCTTAAGAGTCTTCTCCACACCACAGTTCACAAGCATCCATTCTTCAGCGCTCAGCTTTCTTTATAGTCCAACTCTCCCATCCATACATGACTACTAGGAAAACCACAGCTTTGACTAGATGGACCTTTGTCAGCAATGTAATGTCTCTGCTATTTAATATGCTGGTCATAACTTTTTCTAGGTTGATCATAACTTTTCTTCCAAGGAGCAAGCATCTTTTAATTTCATGGCTACAGCAACCATCTGCAATGATTTTGGAGCCCCTCAAAATAAAGTCTGTCACTGTTTCCATTGTTTCCCCATCTATTTGCCATGAAGTGATGGGACCAGATGCCATGATCTTCGTTTTCTGAATGTTGAGTTTTAAGCCAACTTTTTCATGCTCCTCTTTCACCCTCATCAAGAGGCTCTTTAATTACTCTTCACTTTCTGCCATAAAGGTGATGTCATTTGCATATCTGAGGTTATTGATATTTCTCCTGGCAATCTTGATTCCAGCTTGTACTTCATCCAGTCCAGCATTTCTCATGATGTATTCTGCATGTAAGTTAAATAAGCAGAGTAACAGTATACAGCTTTGATGTACTCCTTTCCTAATTTGGAATCAGTCTGTTGTTCCATGTCCAGTTCTAACTGTTGCTTCTTGACCTGCATACAGATTTCTCAGGAGGCAGGTCAGGTGGTCTCGTATTCCAATCTCTCTAAGAATTTTCCACAGTTTGTTGTGATCCACACAGTCAAAGGCTTTGGCATAGTCAATAAAGCAGAAGTAGATGTTTTTCTGGAACTCTCTTGCTTTTTCAATGATCCAACGGATGTTGGCAGTTTGATCTCTGGTTCCTCTGCCTTTTCTAAATCCAGCTTGAACATCTGAAAGTCCATGATCCACATACTGTTAAAGGTTGGCTTGGAAAATTTTGAGCATTACTTTGCTAGCGTGTGAGATAAGTGCAGTTGTGCGGTAGTTTGAGCATTCTTTGGCATTGCCTTTCTTTGGGATTGGCATGAAAACTGACCTTTTTCAGTCCTGTGGCCACTGCTGAGTTTTCCAAATTTGCTTGTATATTGAGTGCGACACTTTCACAGCATCATCTTTTAGGATTTGAAATAACTCAACTGGAATTCCATCACCTCCACTAGCTTTGTTCGTAGTGATGCTTCCTAAGGCCCACTTGACTTCGCATTCCAGGATGTTTGGTTCTAGGTGAGTGATCACACCATCTTGGTTATCTGGGTCATGAAAATCTTTTTTTTATACTTCTGTGTATTCTTGCCACCTCTTCTTAATATCTTCTGCTTCTGTTAAGTCCATACCATTTCTGTCCTTTATTATGCCCATCTTTGCATGAAATGTTGCCTTGGTGTCTATGATTTTCTTGAAGAGATCTCTTGTCTTTCCCATTCTGTTGTTTTCCCTCTATTTCTTTGCACTGATCACTGAGGAAGGCTTTCTTATCTCTCCTTGCTATTCTTTGGAACTCTGCATTCAAATGGGTATATCTTTCCTTTTCTCCTTTGCCTTTTCCTCCTCTTCTTTTCACAGCTATTTGCAAGGCCTCCTCAGACAACCATTTTGTCTTTTTGCATTTCTTTTTCTTGGGGATGGTCTTGATCACTGTATTCTGTACAATGTGACAAACCTCATTCCATAGTTCATCAGGCACTCTATCTATCAGATCCAATCCCTTGAATCTATTTGTCACTTCCACTGTACAGTCGTAAGGGATTTGATTTAGGTCATATCTGAATGGTCTAGTGGTTTTCCCTACTTTCTTCAATTTAAGTCCAAATTCAGCAATAAGAAGTTCATGATCTGAGCCACAGTCAGCTCTTAACCTTGTTTTTGCTGACTGTATAGAGCTTCTCCATCTTTGGCTGCAAAGAATATAATCAATCTGATTTGAGTATTGACCATCTGATGATGTCCATGTGTAAAGTCATCTCTTGTTCTGTTGGAAAAGGGTATTTGCTATGAACAGTATGTTCTTTTGGCAAAACTCTGTTAGCCCTGGTTCATTTTGTACTCCAAGGCCAAATTTACCTGTTACTCCAGGTAGCTCTTGACTTCCTACTTTTACAATCCAGTGCCGTATAATGAAAAGGACATCTTTTTTGGGTGTTAGTTCTACAAGGTCTTGTAGTCTTCATAGAACTGTTCAGCTTCTTCAGCATTTCTGGTTGGGGCATAGACTTGGATTACTGTAATATTGAATGATTTGCCCTGGAAATGAACAGAGATCATTCTGTCTATTTTGAGATTGCATCCAGGTACTGCACTTTGGACTCTTTTGTTGACTATGATAGGTAGTCCATTTCTTCTAAGGGATTCTTGCCCACAATAGTAGATATAATGGTCATCTGAGTTAAATTCACCCATTCCAGTCCATTTTAGTTAGCTGATCCCTAAAATGTCAATGTTCACCCTTGCCATCTCCTCTTTGACACTTCCAGTTTGCCTTGATTCATGGACCTAACATTCCAGGTTCCTATGCAGTGTTGCTCTTTACAGCATCAGGCTTTACTTCCACCACCAGTCACATCTACAGCTGGGTGTTGTTTTTGCTTTGGCTCTGTCTCTTCATTCTTTCTGGAGTTATTTCTCCACTGATCTCCGGTAGCATATTGGGCACCTACCGACCTGGGGAGTTCATCTTTCAGTGTCCTAACTTTTTGCCTTTTCATACTGTTCATGGGGTTCTCAAGGCAAGAATATTGAAGTGTATTAGATCCAGAGCCCACCCAAATTCTATGCCTCCTCACCACAGCTACTCCCCCCACCTTCTTCACCTTCTGAAATTTCTTCCAGAATTTACTTCCCCTATGAAACAGCCCCAATATATCTTCCTCTCTCCTTCCCTCACCCAGTATTTTCTTTAATTTAGCTTCCAGTTTTCCCAGTCTTTGAACTCCTAGCCTTAAATTAAGCTGCCAGGTCTCCTCCAGTATTAGCAATTTCCCCAAATTCCTTCACTCTCTACAATCAAACTTTAGTTTCTCCACCTGCTTACCAGTTAATTCCTAGTGCAAAATTCAGAATTTCTTTCAAAAACCTGTTTACTTCTTTCCTTACCAAGTTGCCCGTCAGGGATCTCGCAGTCCAAGGATTGGAGACCAACTCTCATTGTAAATAGAACCAAGATTGTCACAGACATCCCCCAGAACTCTAGGTTACTCTTTTTCTTACAGCCAGGAACCCCTTAACCCTTAACTGCCCACCCCCACCTTCCCAGGAATATCATCTGAGTTGATTCTTGTGAAGTTACAGTGTGCAGACTTCTAAAACAGACTAAAATGAGATTATCTAGTCCCAACCCCGCTGTATAAATTTGGTAGGAGGTCTGGGAAGAGAAAGAAAAAGTCCCTGTTCCTGTGAGATAAGCCTTGACCTCCTATGTCTGAGCTGAGCCTGTATGTAGGGGAAAGGTGAGGGATGACAGAGTCTGTCTTCGCTTGCCAAGCCCAGCAGCAGTTGGCCTTTAACTTTTAGAATTGGCCCGGGGCCCACCCAGGTTTAAGATCAGAGGGATTTTCTCCACTGTAGAATTGGAAAGCTGAGAAAAATATTAAAGTCAAGGAATATGAAGATCATTTCTTTCACTCTGCAGAACAAACATCTTGGAGCTACAAACTGTTGCACCCATCACCTATGTATAACTCTGTAAACAATGACTCCCTCAGGCCTTCACTTGTCACCTGTATGTTGAAAGTTAGATGAGATTCCTTATCTCTGAGACTCTGGAGAGGTAAATTGTATTATCTTTACACTCATTTAGATGTCACACTTAATGAAAAGCACAGGCTTGAAGTCTGGTAGAACTTAGATTTAGATTCCAGATCTGACACTCTTTATAACTTCAGGCAGTTCTGTCAACTTCTTTGAGCCCAGTTCTTACCTGCAAAGTAGTATCAGAATGCACAGTTCATAGGGCTGTTGTGAGGGTAGAGTGAGGTAAAATGCCAAAATAGTTGGCATCTTCTCTTGTTAGTTGGCAAGAGAAGGACTAGCCTCTTAATATCAATATTAGGTGGTCCAACTGGACCTCCCTTCTTCTCTCATCCTTTTTCTGTCACATCTCTGCCTTTTAATCAAGTGACTTTGGACTTGCTTTCTTCTAGGAAGCCTTGCCGGAGAAGGCAATGGCACCCCACTCCAGTACTCTTGCCTGGAAAATCCCATGGACGGAGAGCCTGGTGGGCTGTAGTCCATGGGGTTGCTAGGAGTTGGACACGACTGAGCGACTTCACTTTCACTTTTCACTTTCATGCATTGGAGAAGGAAATGGCAACCCACTCCAGTGTTCTTGCCTGGAGAATCCCAGGGACGGGGGAGCCTGGTGGGCTGCCGTCTATGGGGCCACACAGAGTCAGACACGACTAAAGTGACTTAGTGGCAGCAGTAGCAGTAGGAAGCCTTGCAGTATCATTTGCTTGGTTTCCAGCTATTATGTTTTTTTTCTTTGTTTTTTTTTAGTGTGGTCAAATATACAAAACATAAAATTTACCGTTTTAACTATTTTTAGGTGTGCAATTCAGTTAAGTGGTTTTTTTTCAGGGTTATGTTTTGTGCACTGAGCAATTAATCTCAGAATGTAAAATCACAAGTCTGGAGAAGACAAAGGGTGGATCAGCCTGACCTACACATTTACATTATTAACTTGATGAACATTGATTAACATGAATTTGGAGACCAGTCAGTCATGGTGAGGAGCTTACTCTATAGTGGGGGAGATTCGACAGGTAAGCAGATAGAGTTACAGTATAATAGATCAGTGGGAAGCAGCATCTCATGGTGGTTACGGTCATGAGATAGGAATCAGATTTGATTTTTAATCCAGCTCTACTTACTAGCTTCATGGCTGTGAGGAAATCATGTAACCTAAAAATGGGGTGTTAATATTACCTTCCTCTCAGGGTTGTTAAAATACCCTGATATAAAACACTTAGCACAAAGCCAGGCATATAGCAAGTACTCAGTAGATATTCTCAAGTACTATAACTACCTTAAATATTTGTTGCATATTTTTCATTGTATGAGTGTGGTGGTGGGAGTGACTTAGTGCCTGGCAGAGAAAAGAAGCTTCATAGCGGAGGTGATATTTGAGTTGGAATTTGAAGATCACCACATGAGAGGAGTGAGGCAAGGACAGAGCAGCATGTGCTAAGAAACAGAAGTCTGAAAATGCATGACGTGTTCAGAAATTTTGAGAGCTGATGGGAGGCCCACCTCAAAGTAAAGAATCATCACTTGGGCCCTAAGTTACTGGAGTTGGGCTGGTGTGTGTGTGTCTGTGTGTTGGCTGGGTTGAGGGAGTGGCACTGTGTCTTAAAAAAAATAATAATGGGCCACTATTTTAGGCCTATAGTTAACCCACAGTCATTGTCAATTATCTTGTGATTTCTTTTAACCCCTAATCATGTTAGATGATAGCTGGTGTTCAAGGTATAATGGGCATGTTCTCTAGAATTCACATGGGAGGCAGGTGAGGCCCAAGTTTCCAAGGTATGGAGGATAACAGATAGAAACAGTAATGCTCTGAGCCCCAAAGGCATGTTCTGCAGATAAACTGTCTTGACAACCAGAATGATTTTACCAGAATAATAACTAGATTGTGTAAAACTACAAAAGACTTTATAGTTGTGTTTTTGCAGGGAGAAGAATAAAACACCTACTGCTTGGAGGCTTCTTAGGTATTGATATCAGAGTCACTTAGGAGATAAATCCGGTTGGTGCTAACTTTTCTTCCATCCTTATTACAGCAAATGGTGTTTAGATGGGGATGGAGTTCTTTGATAGAGGGTGCAGAAAGAGAACCCACATGGTTAAAATGAACCTGCCAGGCCTCTCTTAAGGCTTTAGCTCTATAGCTGTTTTCAAGGCACCTGGTGAACAACCCCTCAAGGAGCTCAAGGAACTTCAGCTGTGCCTTTGAAAGCACTTTTGGTGTTCCTCAAGGAACTGTGGATGAAGGGTTGTGCACATACTGAAAAGGCCACAGTAAGGGCAGTTGTGGTAACAAGTTATAGAAGCCCCAGTTAAACTGGTTTTAGCCAAAAGGAATGTGTGAACCCCCAGACCTGAAAAATCCAGGTTGGGTTAAGAGGTCCAAATGTCATCAAGACCCTGATTTGCCTTCCCACTCAACTCTTCATTTGTGTGACTCCATTCCCAGGTAGGCTCTCTCCTCATGGTGCCATATGGCAGCCGTCACCTAAGGCATAGCTTTCGCACCATTTCTTAGTAACTCAGATGTTAGAGATTCCCTTCCTCATCCTAACAGTTAAAAAAACTCCAAAACTCCTGTAGTTAAGTCTTTAGGTTCTTGCCAGGTCTCATTGAGTCTGAACCAGTAAGCTTTAAGCCTACCCCTGGGAGCTGGGCATGGAGTCAGCTCTACCTGAACTGCAGGGACTTAAATAGAAAGGGTGCTATTACTAAAAGAAGTGAGAAAGTTTGGGGTAGGCAGAACACCAATATTGTGAAACCCCATTCCAGGCACTGAGGGAGAGATGATGAGCTAGTTCCCTAGGAACATGAGCAGAGTTTGAATCTATAGGACTTGATGACTGAGTAAGTAAAAAAAAAACATATTTATCAGAAGAAAAGCAATGACAAACCTAGATGATGTATTAAAAAGCAGAGACTTTGCCGACAAAGGTCCATATTGTCAAAGCTGTGGTTTTTCTAGTAGTCACGTACGGATATGAGAGTGGGACCATAAGGCTGGACCATAAAGGCTGAGCGCCAAAGAATTAATGCCTTCGAACTGTGGTGCTGGAGAAGACTCTTGAGAGTCCCTTGCACAGCAGGGAGATCAAACCAGTCAATCCTTTAGGAATCAATCCTGGATATTCATTGGAGGGACAGATGCTGAGGCTGAAGTTCCAATACTTTGGCCACCTGATGGGAAGAGCCAACTCATTGGAAAAGACCCTGATGCTGGGAAGGATTGAAGGCAGGAGGAGAAGGGGACAACAAAGGATGAGATGGCTGGATGGCATCACTGACTCGATGGACATGAGCTTGGGTGAACTCCGGGAGTTGGTGATGGACAGGGAGGCCTGGCGTGCTGCGGTTCATGGAATCACAAAGAGTGGGACACGACCGAGCAACTGAACAACAGCAATCGAGTGCTTACTGTGTGCCAGGCGCTGTTCTGAGTCTGTGACATGTGTTGCCTCATCGAATTTGCACACTTTTAGGAATCAATCCTGAATATTCATTGGAGGGACAGATGCTGAGGCTGAAGTTCCAATACTTTGGCCACCTGATGGGAAGAGCCAACTCATTGGAAAAGACCCTGATGCTGGGAAGGATTGAAGGCAGGAGGAGAAGGGGACAACAAAGGATGAGATGGCTGGATGGCATCACTGACTCGATGGACATGAGCTTGGGTGAACTCCGGGAGTTGGTGATGGACAGGGAGGCCTGGCGTGCTGCGGTTCATGGAATCACAAAGAGTGGGACACGACCGAGCAACTGAACAACAGCAATCGAGTGCTTACTGTGTGCCAGGCGCTGTTCTGAGTCTGTGACATGTGTTGCCTCATCGAATTTGCACACAACATTGGAAAGTACGTATTAGTGTCATCTCCATTTTATGTATGAGGAAAGTTACATGCAGAGCAGCAGCAGCATGCCCAGAGCCACACAGCTGTGAATGATGATGCTAGGGTCCGCCCTTTCACCATTGTGCAGTTCTGCTGCCTTGCCGCAGGAAGAATCAACAGGATTCCTGAGGTTGTGGTCACAGAATTGTAAAGGAGCCTTAGAAACAGTCTCTTGCAGTTCCTACATCTTACTGAGGAAAAAACTGATCACCAAAGATGAACATAACTTGTTTAGAAAAATTTCTAACAGCTTTATTGAGATATTGGAGAAGGAAATGGCAACCCACTCCAGTATCCCTGCCTGGAAAATCCCATGGATGGTGGAACCTGGTAGGCTACATACAGTCCATGGGGTCGCAAAGAGTCGGACACGACTGAGCAACTTCACTTCCTTTATGGAGATATAATTCACATGCCATAAAATTGACACTTAAAAATTTTGAGATATAGTAGATTTACAGTATTCTATAAGTTTCAGGTGTACAACATAGTGACTGATAATATTTCAAGATTGTACTCCATTTATAGTTAATAGGAAATGGTGGCTATATTCGATGTGCTATAGATACATCCCTGTAGCTTATTTTGTACATAGTCGTTTGTCCCTGTTAACCCCCACCCCTGTTTTGCCCTTCACTGCTTCCTTCTCCCCACTAATAACCATTTAGTTTGTTTTCTGTATCTCTGTTTCTTGTTATATTCACTAGTTTTATTTTTAAATTTCACATATAAATGATATCATACAGTATTTGTCTTTCTCTGTCTGACATATTTCTAAGCATAGTACCCAAGAATATCCATTCCTCACAGGACTCCTGGTGAGCTGGGCATGACTTGACAGCCCATCCCTCGGTTGGCTGGCCCATGGATAGACCTGTGTTTCTCTTTTGTCTGATTCTCTGTCAAAAATACACCAATAAATTTAAAAACAGAACTTTTTTCATCTTGGGAGAGAAAAAGACTGTTGTTCAAAGTAAAAGTAGAATTAAAATCCATGCCAGTGCAGGGTTAACAGAGGTATTATAATTGTGACAGGAATCAGGAATATTTTGGCTGCTTCTGCTTCCCCATTTTTAATTTGTTAGTATATTTACTAATTTAGTTTATGAAAATCATCATTAATACATTAAAAGGTTATTCTCCTACCTAGAAAATAAAAGGAGTACTGTTGATACTTAAATTCATCTATTCTCATTTGTCAGTGGCTTAGGCTTCCTATTGTTTTGGTTTTTTTGTGGTTTTTTTGGGGGAAAGAATTTAATTATCCAGTAATTATTTGTGAGTTTGGATTGGCAAGCTAACTACCCTCTTCCACATCTTGTCACCATTACACTGACCTTCTTTTCTCCCCAGGCTGCCTATTCCCAAACTTGAAGACACCATTAGGAGATACCTCAGTGCACAGAAGCCTCTGCTGGATGACAGCCAGTTCAGGTAAATGCTGAAAAACCCAAATGACCGTGGTTGGGTGGTTCAGGAGAAGCTGACATGTGGTGGTGGACCAATCTTCGGGGAGTGTCTATGATTTGACTGGGTCCTCAGGCACCTGAGACCTAGTCTTTACATTTGCAAGATCAGGAAATAGATTTTCACTCATGAAGGGCTGACCAAGCCCTAAGGTGAGACTCTTTAACTTGACGAATAGGCAATGGTTTAGACACTAGAATGCCAAATTTGTCCTGCCCTGGCAGATTTTACCTCGTCAGCTAGCTGGCACTGGTCCTTGGCAGAGGGCATGTACTCTTGCTAGGGAGCTTCATTGAGGAGAGCATGTGGCAGACCAGAAGTTTGCTTGGTGAGCTTATGTACTGGGTTGGATAGTATGTCTCCTAAATTCACTCCCTTCTCAAAAACCTCAGTATGTGACCTTATTGGAAAGAAGGTAGTTGTATCTGTAACTAGTTAAGAGCAGTTCAGTTCAGTCACTCAGTTGTGTCTGATTCTTTGTGACCTGTGGACTGCAGCACGCCAGGCTTCCCTGTCCAGCACCAGCTCCCGGAGCTTGCTCAAACTCATGTCCATTAAGATGAGGTCATACTATTAATAGAGAAGTTTAGTCCTTATTCCAGTCCTTAGAAGGGATAAAGAGACAGCCATGTAAAGAGGCAGGTTGGAGTGTAGTAACAGGCTAAGGAATGCCAAGGATACCTGATAACACCACAAGCGAAGAGAAAGGCCTGGAACAGATTCTCCCCGAGAGTCTTCAGAGAGAATGTGGTCTTGTCAGCACCTTGATTCTATACGTCTAGTCTCCAGAACTATGAGAGAATACATTGCTGTTGTCTTAAGCCATCTAGTCTGTGGCACTTTGTCTTGGCAGTTGTGGGAAACTAATTCAGCCCGGAAGTGGAAAATAATATTGGATATTGTGGAAAAAAATGGATTCCATCAGGCTGTTGTATCCTGACGTAGTACTCTTTTTCCACAATGGGAATCTGTTGTGCGGAACACTGGCCTTGTCGTAAGAATCACATAGAGTCCTTTAATGGACAGTGATGGAAAAAACAGATGAACTGTCCACTGTCTTTTTGCTGTTCTTTAGTCATTAAGTCATGTCCATCACTTTTGTGACCCCATGGACTGTAGCCTGCCAGGCTCCTCTGTCCATGGGATTTCCCAGGCAGGAATACTGAAGTGGGTTGCCATTTCCTGCTCCAGGGGTTTTCCCTACCCGGGAATTGAACCCACATCTCCTGCATTGGCAGGCAGATTCTTTTATCACTGAACCACCAGGAACTGCTTTTAAATATTCCATATTAGTCACTTGAAGCTTCTCTTGACATGGTAATGATTTAATAACTACTAGTTATTAAGTATTATTTTTCAAACTATCCTAAATCCTTAGCTTTATAAATATTTTAAAAGTCATGTAAGGTGGTGTATTTCTGGGTTAACATATAAAGAAACTGAGACTGAGAAAGATCGAGTAACTTGTCCAAGGTCATACAATTTGAAAGTAACAGAGCTAGAATTCAAACTTAGCTCTTCTTGACTCCAAAGCTTTTGGAGTCATTTTCTCCATGTCAAACTGCCTCCTGGATTACACATTGTTTTATGAGATGTGAATTCATCTTCCTGATCTGCCATTTTAAGAAAATATCTTAGATTTATCTGCTTAGGTTGATTCTCCTCTTCTGATCAGAGGTACTTTCTGGTCTCAGTCCCAGATTCTAGGGATATGCTAGGGAACCCAAAGTTCGGCGATACATTTGTGGCCATGAATCTAAAAACCGCCTATTCCCTGTCATGGTTTGATTATGTCTTTTCTTGAACATTTCAGGAAAACAGAACAGTTGTGTAAGAGTTTTGAAACTGGAATTGGAAAAGAACTACATGAGCAGCTGGTCGCTCAGGACAAGCAGAATAAACATACAAGCTACATTTCAGGTGGGTAGGCAGGGCTGTGAATGCAGGATTTAGTCCTGTGTCCTGTATGTATCATTCTAGGTCCTTCGTTGTCTGGCCCAGCTGCCCACTCCAGCCTCGTTTCACCATCCTCCCTGACACACCCATGCTTCAGCAAAACTGAGTAGCTTCTTCCCTCGGCCCCTTAGTCTTTTCATTCTTCTGGGCCTTAATCCGTGTTGTTCCTACCACCTTTTTTAACCTGGCAAATTCTTCCTTTAAGACCCAGTTAAGATGGTTGTCAGAGGTTGGGAGTAGGGGCTGGCAAAATGGTGCAGGGATCAAAAGGTATAGACGTTCAGTTATAAAATAAGTAAGTCCTGGGAATGCAATATACAACTTGGTGACTATGGTTAGTACTGTATTGTGTATTTGAAAGTTGCTGTTGAGTATGGATATTAAAACTTTTAATAAGAAAAAAATTTCTATAAGTGTGTATGGTGCTGGATGTGCTAAGCATTTTACATATATACAAATATCGAATCATTATGTTGTACACTTGAAGCTACTATAATGTTATATGTCAATTACATCTTAATTTGAAAAAAGCAGAAAAGACCAGATCTGAGTAGGATGTTTTTTCTACGAAACCTTTCAGCCCTTCCCATTCAGAGTTGGTTGCTTCCACTTCTGTTCCTACTGCACTTCTTTAACTCAGTGTATGTTTGTAGTAAGGCTATACATGCATATCATTTAAAGAATCAAATAGTTTTCTCATACTTGTTACGAGAAGCAGCAGTTTCCTGACCTTGATTTAATTTCTCACTTCTCATTTTGACCCATTCTCTAAATTACTTACTCAGTGCATCTTTTTTAGTTTTAGGCATTATCTATAGATGTCTCACTATAAAAGATTAGGATTTGTTGGTCTCTTGTATCCTCACCACATTTCCATCCCCTTATTGTCACAGCATGCTATGCTGTGCTTAGTCGCCCAGTCGTGTCCAACTCTTTGTGATCCCATGGACTGTAGCCCACCAGGCTCCTCTATCGTGGGGACTCTTCAGACAAGGATGCAGGAGTGGATATTCCCTTCTTCAGGGGATCTTCCCAACCCAGGGATCGAATGCAGGTCTCCTGCAATGCAGATTCTTTACCGACTGTGCCACCAGGGAAGCTGCCTGTTGTTTATACTGTTATAATCATGTAAACACTGTTGTCAGCTGAGTTGTGTAGCACATTGGAATTGTTTTTCCTTTTCCATACTAACTTTGTTTTCTCTATAATTAATAATTATACCTTTTTTTGTTTTTCTTTCTATGTGCCTAATAATTTATTTGGGAATTTTTGTTTTAATTTCCATCTTCCTTAATGGTCTTTCTCCAGTTTGCTTTTTTTCCTGTTTGTTTTACCCTCTTTTCTTTCTTCAGATGTTTCATAATCCTTCTCTCTTGTCTTAGACCTGAATGAAATATTAAAAGTTGTGGGAATTTCTATAAATGAGAGTGGGCTTGTCAGTCACAGCTTCACTGTAATGTAATCAGCTAAACCACTTCCTTGGGGTGCCCCTAATGTTGGTGTCTTTGGGTTATTTAGACTTCTTGGGGAAGGCTTTTCCAGTTAACTGCCAAAAGGTATATTCCTGGTTGCTGCTGTTGCAGGAGTGGGATTAAGGAAAGAAGACTTGAGTTCTCATCTGTGACTTATGTCTCCCAATTTTACTTTCTCCAGTGAAGAAAACTTAAGTCTTCTACTGGAGTAGGGAGGGAATCTGAGGGGTGGGGTTCTGATTAAACAGCCCTTCAACCAGATGTAATATTGTCATATTGTTTCCTGGCTTTCTCTGCTGCCAGCTGAGAGTTGGCTTTCTCTGACTCTGCTCGATAATTTTATACTTTCCAATATTTGTTCTTTTCTTCTCTCTTATTCTCTTTGCCTTATTGGCTTATGTCTTTTAAAAATTCTTTTACTCAAGGGATCAGAAGCATAAATTCATATCTTCTTTCATCAAATGTATCTTACCTCCATTTTAATGAATTGCATTCTATTTTAATTCTGTTTATCTCCTTCACCAGAGTTCTTCTGAATTGAAGTCCATGCTCTATCCCCAGGCCCAGGGCCTGGCATGGCACTGATTCTCAAGGAATGAAATGGAATTAATGGATCAACAAATGAATAATAGATAAATGTTTGTCCATCAATCCTTCCCCCATGCTTTATGTATAAAAACTACTTCTTCCCGTTGAAGATACCCCATATTTGTAGAATTCACCCATGCTTGCTAATCTAACCAGGAACTTCCCTTGAAAACATGTTTTCTAATAAGATACTGCTTCTGGAATTTCTACAAGCATCCACAGGAATACAGAGGCTAGTTTGAGTGCTCATATGCACTGAGTTATTTCTAATTGCCTTTCAAGTGTTTCCTAAAAGAGGGAGTAATGTACATAGTACACAGAATGATGGTGAAAACTTTCTGTCATTTTAGGGAGACAGTCAAGTATGGATATTGTCCCTGAAAGGAGGTGAAGCACAGGAGGGATGGGGATTACAAACTGTTCTGTTTCAGTGTGAATGCAAGTGAGGAATTACTGTTTTTATTTCTGGAAGTGTTAAGCAGGAAAACAGAATGAGGAGGAAAAAGCAGTTAATAAATATTAGAGGGGGTCGGGATTGGGAGTTCATGTACACTCGTGGCTGATCCATGTCGATGTGTAGCAAAACGAATATAGTATTGTAAAGCAAAACAAACTAAAAAAATAAAAATTAATTTTAAAAAAAAAATAAATAAATAAATAAATAAATATTAGAGAAATGTAAGTCAAAACCACAGTGATGGTTATCCACTAGAGTGGCTCCAATCAAATAAGACTGATACTAACGTTAACAACAACACTAGAGAAGACTCTACACATGGACATCACCACATGGTCAATACTGAAATCAGACTAATTATATTTTTTGCAGCCAAAGATGGAGAAGCTCTATACAGTCAGCAAAAACAAGGTCAAAAGCTGCCTATGGCTCAGATCATGAACTCCTTATTGCCAAATTTGGACTTAAATTGAAGAAAGTAGGGAAAACCACTAGGCCATTCAGATATGACCTAAATCAAATCCCTTATGATTATACAGTGGAAGTGACAAATAGGTTTAAGGGATTAGATCTGATACACAGAGTGCCAGAAGAACTATGGATGGAGGTTTGTGACATTGTACAGGAGGAGGTGATCAAGACCATCCCCAAGAAAAAGAAATGCAAAAAGGCAAAATGGTTGTCTGAGGAGGCCTTACAAATAGCTGAGAAAAGAAGAGAATTGAAAGGCAAAGGAAAAAAGGGAAAGATATATCATCTGGAGAGTTCCAAAGAATAGCAAGGAGAGATAAGAAAGCCTTCCTCAGTGACAATGCAAAGAAGTAGAGGAAAACAATAGAATGGGAAAGACTGGAGATCTCTTCAAAAAAAAATTAGGAATACCAAGGGAACACTTCATGCAAAGATATGCACAAAAAAGGACAGAAACAGTATGGACATAACAGAAGCAGAAGATATTAAGAAGAGTTGGCAAGAATACACAGAAGAAGTATACAAAAAAGATCTTCATGACCCAGATAATCACGATGGTGTGATCACTCACCTAGAGCCAGACATCCTGGAATATGAAATCAAATGGAACTGAGAAAACAGCACTACGAACATAGCTAGTGGAGGTGATGAAATTCCAGTGGTGCTATTTCAAATCCTAGAAGATAATGCTGGAAAAGTGCTGCACTCAGAATGGCAGCAAATTTGGAAAACTTATCAGTGGCCACAGGACTGGAAAAGGTCAATTTTCATTCCAATCCTAAAGAAGGGCAGTGCCAAAGAACATGCAAACTACTGCACAATTGCATTCATTTCACACGCTAGCAAAGTAATGCTCAAGATTCTCCAAGCCAGGCTTCAACAGTACGTGAACCAAGAACTTTCAGATGTTCAAGCCGGATTTAGAAAAGGCAGAGGAACCAGAGATCCAATTGCCAGTATCCATTGGATCATCAGAAAACCAAGAGAGTTTCAGAAAAACATCTACTTCTGTTTTATTGACTACACCAAATAAATTGTTGTGTGGATCACAACAAACTGTGGAAAATTCTGAAAGAGATGGGAATACCAGACCACCTGACCTGCCTCCTGAGAAATCTGTATGCAGGTCAAGAAGCAACAGTTAGAACTGGACATGGAACAACAGACTAGTTCCAAATAGGAAAAGGAGTACGTCAAGGCTATATACTGTCACCCTGCTTATTTAACTTCTATGCAGAGCACATCATGAGAAATGCTGGGCTGGAAGAAGCACAAGCTGGAATCAAGATTACTGGGAGAAATATCAATAACCTGAGATATGCAGATGGCACTACTCTTATGGCAGAAAGTGAAGAAGAACAAAGAGCCTCGATGAAAGTGAAAGAGGAGAGTGAAAAAGCTGGCTTAAAATTCAATATTCAAAAAATGAAGATCATGGCATCTGGTCCCATCCCTTCATGGAAGATAGATGGAGAAACAATGGAAACAGTGAAAGACTTTATTTTCTTGGGCTCCAAAATTACTGCAGATGGTGACTGCAGCCATGAAATTAAAAGATGCTTGCTCCTTGGAGGAAAAGATTGACAGCATATTAAAAAGCAGAGACATTACTTTGCCAACAAAAGTCTGTCTAGTCAAAGCTATGGTTTTCCAAGTAGTCATGTATGGATGTGAGAGTTGGACCATAAGGAAGGCTGAGTGCTGAAGAATTGATGCTTTTGAACTATGGTTTTGGAGAAGACTCTTGAGAGGCCCCTGCACTGCAAGGAGATCCAACCAGTCCATCCTAAAGGAAATCAGTCCTGAATATTCATTGGAAATACTGATGGTGAAGCTGAAACTCCAATACTTTGGCTATCTGATGTGAAGAGCTGACTCATTGGAAAAGACCTTGATGCTGGGAAAGATTGACAGCAGGAGGAGAAGGGGAGGGCAGAGCACAAGATGGTTGGATGGCATCAATGACTCAATGGACTTGAGTTGAGAAAGCTCCAGGATGGTGATAGACAGGGAAACCTGGCATGCTGCCGTCCAGTGGGTCGCGAAGAGTCAAGAGTCGGAAACAATTATGCAACTGAACTGAACTGAACTGAATGGTAACAAATGTTGCTGAGGATGTGGAGAAATTGAAACTCTTGTACACTGCTGGTGGTAATGGTGCAGCCACTTTGGAAGACACCTTGGCAATTCCTCAAAAGATTAAACATAGAGTTCTGATTCAAGATGGTGGAGTAGAAGGACATGGAATTCACCTCCTCCCACCGATATGTCAGAAATATTTCTACATGTGGAACAGTTCTCACAGAATATCTACTGAAAGCTTGCAGAAAATCCCATACAACCAAAGATGCAAGGAAGGTCCCCACTTAACTGGGTAGGATGAGAGAAAAGGGAGAAGGGGAAGTGGGACAGGACCTGCGCTCCTGGGAGGGAGCTGTGAAAGATGACCTCTTCCCTCACCTGACAACCTCCTTCACTGAGTATGAGATCCACCAGGACAGATAGGGAGCTTCAGAGGCTGGAGCGGAGAGTGTAGGAGCTGGCTCTAGAGAGACCCACAGATGGTCCAGGCCATATTGCCTCACTTCTGAGCCCAAGACACTTGCCTGCTGGTGTGTGCAGCAACTGGGTGCTGAAACTTAGGTTTCAGAGAGCAGACCTGGGGGGTAGGAAATGGTTTGGCTGTGGGGAGACAGCCCAAAGGGCTTGGAGTATCGCCAGGCTGAACAAAGGGTATGCACATGATTGATGATATTGGCACAAAAACAGACATATGTATCAGTGGAACAGAATAGAGAGCCCAGAAATAAATCCACACACCTACGGTCAATTATCACAAAATAGGCAAGAATATACAGTGGAGACAAGACAGTCTCTTTAATAAGTGGTGGTGGGAAAACTGGAGAACTACATGTAAAAGAACGAAGTTAGAACATTCTCTAATACCATATATAAAAATAACTCAAAATGATTAAAGACCTAAGTATAAGATCAGTTACAATAAAGCTACTAGAGAAAAACATAAGAATACTCTTTGACATCAGTTCAGTTCAGTTGCTCAGTTGTGTCCGACTCTTTGTGACCCCATGAATCGCAGCACACCAGGCCTCCCTTGTCCATCACCAACTCCCGGAGTTCACTCAGACTCACGCCCATTGAGTCCGTGATGCCATCCAGCCATCTCATCCTCTGTCATCCCCTCCTCCTCCTGCCACCAATCCCTCTCAGCATCAGGTCTTTTCCAGTGAGTCGACTCTTCGCATGAGGTGGCCAAAGTACTGGAGCTTCAGTTTTAGCATCATTCCTTCCAAAGAAATCCCAGGGTTGATCTCCTTGCAGTCCAAGGGACTCTCAAGAGTCTTCTCCAACACCACAGTTCAAAAGCATCAATTCTTTGGCGCTCACCTTCTTCACAGTCCAACTCTCACATCCATACATGACCACAGAAAAAACCATAGCCTTGACTAGATGGACCTTAGTCGGCAAAGTAATGTCTCTGCTTTTGAATATACTGTCTAGGTTGGTCATAACTTTTCTTCCAAGGAGTAAGTGTCTTTTAATTTCATGGCTGCAGTCACCATGTGCAGTGATTTTGGAGCCCCCCAAAATCAAGTCTGACACTGTTTCTACTGTTTCCCCATCTATTTCCCATGAAGTGATGGGACCAGATGCCATGATCTTCGTTTTCTGAATGTTGAGCTTTAAGCCGACTTTTTCACTCTCCTCTTTGACATGAACCATAGCAATGTTTTTTTTTAGGTCTGTCTCCTAGAGTAATGGAAATAAAAGCAAAAATAAGTGAATGGGACCTTCTTAAACTTAAAAAGCTTTAAAAGCACAGCAAAGGAAACTATAAACAAAACAAAAAGACAACCTGTGAAATGAGAGAAAATATTTGCAAATGATGTAACCAACAGAGATTAGTCTCCAAAATGTACAAACAGCTCCTACAGTTCAATATAAAAAAAAAACAGTCCAGTCAAAAAAATGGGAAGAAGACCTAAATAAACATTTCACCAAAGAAGACATAATGAGCACATGAAGAGATGCTCGATATCGCTAATTATTTGAGAAAAAAAATATGGAGTATTGCCTCACACCAATCAAAATAGTCACCATTAAAAAGATCTACAAATAATAAATGCCAGAGAGGGTGTGGAGAAAAGGGAGCCCTCCTACACTATTGGTGGGAATGTAAATTGGTGCAGCCACTATGGGGAACAGTATGGAGGTTCCTTTAAAAACTAAAAATAGGGTTACTATATGATCCAGCCTATATGTATATATATGGGCATATATCTGGAGAAAAACTCTACTTCATAAAGGTACATGCTCCCCAGTGTTCATAACTGTACTATTTACAGGAGCCAAGACATGAAAGCAGTGTAAATGTCCATCAATAGGTGAATGGATAAAGATGATGTGGGTGTATATATATATATATATATATATATGTATGTATGTATGTATAATACATACACACACACAATGGAATATTACTCAGCTATCAAAAAATGAAATAATGCCATTTGCAGCAACATGGGTGGACCTAGAGATTATCAATATACTAAAGTAAGTCAGAGAAAGATAACCATCATATGTTATCACATGTGGAATCTAAAATATACAGATGAGCTTATTTCTAAAACATGTTTGAGACAGACTCACAGACATGAAAATAAACTTACGATTGCCAAAAGGGGAAAGGTGGTGGGGGAGGGATAAATTAGGAGTTTGGGATTAACAGATACCAATATATCTAAGATAGATAAAGAGCAAGGACCTACTGTATAGCACAAGAAACTGTATTCGATATCTTGTGATAGTCTATAATGGGTAAGTATCTGAAAAAGACTAGGTATATGTGTAACTGAATCCCTTTGCTCTACACCTGAACTAACACAGCAGTGTAAATCAGTGGTACTTCATTCTCAGTCAAAAAGCAGAGGGTTAGAGTAGACTTCCCATATGACCCAGCAGTCCCTTTCCTAGCTATATCTTCCAAGAGAACTGAGAACATAATGTCCACACACACAAAAAGCACTAGCATTATAATAACCAACAAGCGGAAACAAATGTCCATTTACAGGTGAATGGATAAACAAGATACAGTATATTATTGGAACACTACTTAACAATAAAAAGAGATGAAGAACCGATGCATGCTACAGTGTGGATGAATCTTCAATACATTATTATAAGTGATAGAGTGTGTGTTCAATTGCTTAGTTGTGTCGACTCTTTGTAGCCACATGGACTGTAGCCCGCCAGGCTCCTCTGTTCAAGAAATTTTCCAGGCAAGAATATTAGAGTAGGTTGTTTTTTTGTACTGCAGTGGATCTTTCTGACCCAGGGATTGAACCCACATTTCTTGTGTCTCCTACATTGGCAGGTGGGTTCTTTACCACTAGAGCCACTGGGAAGCCCATAAGTGATAGAACTCAGATGAAAAGACCACATGTTATATGATCCTATTTAATGTTTTCGAATTATTGCAAAGCAAAAAAAAAAAAAAATCAGAAAATTCCACCCTCTGAAAGTGAATGTCATTTCTTCTGAATATGCTTGATTTTTTTTTCTCACATTCTCTCTTTACGAACTCTTATTGTTCATTTTTATTTTTTAGGCCCCTGGTTTGATATGTATTTAACTGCTCGAGATCCTGTTGTCCTGAACTTTAATCCGTTTATGTCATTCAACCCTGATCCAAAGTCTGAGTATAATGACCAGCTCATCCGGGCCACCAACATGACTGTCTCTGCCATCCGGTTTCTGAAGACACTTCGGGCTGACCTTCTGGAGCCAGAAGTGTTCCATTTGAACCCTGCCAAAAGTGATACCGATACCTTCAAGAGATTCATACGCTTTGTGCCTTCCTTCCTATCTTGGTATGGCGCCTACTTGGTCAATGCATATCCCCTGGACATGTCCCAGTATTATCGGCTTTTCAATTCAACTCGTTTACCCAGACCCCATCGAGATGAACTCTTCACCGATGACAAGGCCAGACACCTCCTGGTCCTAAGAAAAGGACATTTCTACATCTTTGATGTCCTGGATCAAGATGGGAACATTGTGAGTGCCTCTGAAATCCAGGCTCATCTGAAGTACATTCTGTCAGACAATAGCCCGGCCCCCGAGTTTCCGCTTTCCTATCTGACTAGTGAGAACCGGGACATCTGGGCAGAGCTCAGACAGAAGCTGGTGAGTGGTGGCAACGAGGAGACCCTGAGGAAGGTGGACTCGGCTGTGTTCTGTCTCTGCCTAGATGACTTCCCCATTAAGGACTTTGTCCACTTGTCCCACAGCATGCTGCACGGTGACGGCACAAACCGCTGGTTTGACAAATCCTTTAACCTCATTATAGCCAAGGACGGCACTGCTGCCGTCCACTTTGAGCATGCCTGGGGCGATGGTGTTGCAGTGCTCAGGTTTTTTAATGAAGTGTTTAAAAATAGCACTCAGGCCCCGCCATCACTCCCCAGAGCCAGCCGGCCAGCACTGACTCTTCTGTGGCCGTACAAAAACTCAACTTCAAGCTGAGCGATGCTTTAAAGACTGGCATTAGCGCTGCTAAGGAAAAATTTGATGCCACTGTGAAAACCCTCACCATTGACTACATCCAGTTTCGGAGAGGAGGCAAGGAATTCCTGAAGAAGCAGAAGCTGAGCCCTGACTCAGTGGCTCAGCTGGCCTTCCAGATGGCCTTCCTGCGGCAGTACGGGCAGACAGTGGCCACCTACGAGTCCTGTAGCACCGCAGCGTTCAAACACGGCCGCACTGAGACTTTTTAATGAAGTGTTTAAAAATAGCACTCAGGCCCCTGCCATCACTCCCCAGAGCCAGCCGGCCAGCACTGACTCTTCTGTGGCTGTACAAAAACTCAACTTCAAGCTGAGCGATGCTTTAAAGACTGGCATTAGCGCTGCTAAGGAAAAATTTGATGCCACTGTGAAAACCCTCACCATTGACTACATCCAGTTTCGGAGAGGAGGCAAGGAATTCCTGAAGAAGCAGAAGCTGAGCCCTGACTCAGTGGCTCAGCTGGCCTTCCAGATGGCCTTCCTGCGGCAGTACGGGCAGACGGTGGCCACCTACGAGTCCTGTAGCACCGCAGCGTTCAAACACGGCCGCACCGAGACCATCCGCCCAGCCTCCATCTTCACAAAGAGGTGCTCTGAGGCCTTTGTCAGGGAGCCTTCCAAGCACAGCGCTGGAGAGCTCCAGCAGATGATGGCCAAGTGCTCCACATACCACAGCCAGCTGACCAGAGAAGCAGCGATGGGTGAGGCGGGGCTGGGGAGCGTGCTGCTTGGCCTTGTTGCCCTCAACTCTGGGGTGTGCCTCAGTACTGTTCTGATTTCCACCCTTCTCTAGGCTTAATTATTATTTTTTTTCCTTAGCGGTCTGAACAGCCAGACTAGCCACTAGGGACAGAACATTTCTCCCCCTGAGCAGGAATGGGGTGATGCATCTGACTTAAACGCATCGTCCTCATTTAAGGTCACTTTCAGCTGTGTCACACACTCTCTCCCTGTTACTTACTGGTCTTCAGCCTCATCTTTGGTGATGCAGGATTTCTAAGCCCACGGCCCCTCGGGCTTCAGCCCAGTTGCAGTGTGTTGGCTGTGTGTAAACAGGCCATCTCAGAAGCTCTTCCCTACCTAAGTGGCATCATTATGCTCCTTTCTGATAAAATTCAAGACCTAGGAAGGACCTGAAGGACCACATAGTCCAGTCCTTTCATATGGCAAAGTCCTGGAACTGAAAGGGACCTCCAAGACACCCTGGTCTCAGCCTTCTCTATTTTATAGGTAGGAAGCTGAGACCACTGGCCCAGGACCACACAGCAAATTAGCAGGAAAGCTGAGATTAGAACCAGGTCAAATACCCTTTCCATTTTGTTCCACTGACTCCATCTTGTCCTTTGTACTTGATTTGGGCTTTTGGTTTTCCCTTAGTTTTGAGTCCATGGTGTGCTCTCCACATACTTTTCATGACGGTTTAAACTCATTCAATCTCAGAGTTTTAAAAACTAGGTTTATCTTAGGCTGATTTTTAGCTCAGCTATTCACTGCTTTTTTAAAAGGAATATTCTAGAATGCACGCTCTAGAATTTAGCAAAGTGGAGGTGTGAATGCAGAGGTCGACAAACCCTTCTTCCCCTCTCAAGGATGCTGTGAAGGATATTCCTATCTTGGGTGAGAGGTGTTACTTAGCGAGGTCCCTTTCAGTTCTGAGAGTCTGATTTTCCGTTTTGTCTCTGACAGGTCAGGGCTTTGATCGACATTTGTTTGCTCTGCGGTACCTGGCAGCAGCCAAAGGGATCAGCATGCCCGAGCTGTTCCTGGACCCTGCATATCGGCAGATCAACCACAACATCCTGTCCACCAGCACGCTGAGCAGCCCAGCAGTGAACATCGGTTGCTTTGCCCCTGTGGTCCCTGATGGTTTGGGTATTGCATATGCTGTTCAGGACAGCTGGCTAGGCTGCAACGTCACCACCTACCAAAGCCGCAACGCCCGTGAGTTTCTTCAGTGTGTGGAGAAGGCCTTAGAAGACATGTTTGATGCCTTAGAAGGCAAAACCATCAAAACCTAGCTTCTGGGTGAGTGACAAGCCTCTGTTTCATCAGCATAAATACTGGGGCCTCTGTAGTCAGTAGGCACTATTCTGTGACGAATGAAACTGATTATGAGGTGCCTGAGCACCACTGTTTTAAGATTTGAGCCTTAAAACCATGGTTTTAGAGCTAAACATATGATTTCCAAGATCATAACTAAAGATAATGTGATATTTCAGTTTTAAGGACATTATCAGGAGGTAAGATTTGGAAAATAACTCAGATGTACTTATTGTTGAAGCCAAAATAAAATTTAATTCTTTCTTAGAGGTGGTTCCTCTTAGGCTTTTTTGTTTGGGGTTTTGTTTGTTTTAACTGTTTAACCTAATTGCCTAATCCCCACAAAGAGCTTCCCAGTAGTAAGTTCAGGTGACAGTTCCTGTTGGCTCCTGGTTCTTTAGGTAATGGTGGAAAACACGCATCTTTCCTGTAAACTTGCTTCTCTCTCCTGGGATATCCTTTCTTTAAAAATCCTCTTCATTTTTCTAAGGAGTAAACTGCTATTCCTGATTCTGATAGTCCTATTGCAATAAAGGGGTTATACCCTTGGATTTAAGGAGTTCTGTTTCACCATTCTTTGAGCCAAATGAAGATTAAGAGTGTCTGTGTATTTATTTTTACCAGTTGAATCTTGTGTGCTGATTATGCTCTGTACATTGTGCAGAGCATAGAAACCTCTCCATTGAGTGAAATGAACACAGAATTTATTGTTAGAACATCACTGCTCTAGCAATGTATTGTTTAAAATACTGATATAATGTGAAAAGGAAGAGTATTCTGTTGTTTCTGAAAAGGAAGGGTTTTTTGTTTGTGTTTAATTTTACCTGTGTGTCCAGTGGCTTGCCCAGTGAGTTACTGGACAGCTGGAATTTGAACTCTGATAATGAGCCAGTCACGAAGTTCTTCCAATGCATTATCTCATTTAATCCTCCTCACAGTTCATGTCAACACACCTGCCTGTTTTCTTAGCCAACACTGTCCATTCTTTGCTCAGTAACCATTTGGTAAATACCTAACAGATCCCAGGTCCTCTGTACTCCGTGATTTGATCGGAGAGAGGCATTTGAGGGCTGCCAGCGACTGAAGTGACTTAGCAGCAGCAGCAGCGCACATAGACATATGCTGCTTTCATTCAGCAAGCATGATCAGGAGGATCTGAACTCGGTATCTTGGTTCCACCATGTCCTTACTTTATGACTATAGGCAAGTTCTTTTGTCCTTCTGGTCTGTGAGTTCCTTTGTAAAATGGGGATAATTCCTGTAGCATGGGGATAAGAATTAGCTGTAACAATATAGGTAAAGTACCCAGCACACAGTTGGAGCTGAGTCTCTGCTCTCTTGCTCTGTGATGTCTCTGCTGCCAGTTATATTCCTTAGTGAAATACTCACCTCTGTTGAATAGCAAGTTCCCCAAAGCAGGAGCTCTTAAGACCAAAGCCTCAGTTCAAAGTTGATGAAAAAGTATATATTTCATGCTTACATCAGGTGATTGTACCCTTGGGCAGTACCCCTTGGGTGCAGGCAGTTCCTTAACGGGGCTATGCCTACCGGCCTGTCTCAGTATTCCGCATTCCTATTTACAACTTTCCCCACCCTTCCTTCTGGTCTTAGGTTCACGCTGTAAAGGAGTCTATGGGGTGAGTAGAATGGCAAAAACAAGTATTAAGTCTCAGTCCAGTTGGGGCTCACACACACATCTCGCACATTTTTATAGAATTCTACTTGTAAGATGGAAATACCAGACCACCTAACCTGCCTCTTGAGAAATCTGTATGCAGGTCAAGAAGCAACAGTTAGAACTGGACATGGAACAATGTCATAGATTGGTTCCAAATAGGAAAAGGAGTACGTCAAGGCTGTATATTGTCACCCTGCTTATTTAACTTATATGCAGAGTACATCATGAGAAACACTGGACTGGAAGAAACACAAGCTAGAATCAAGATTGCCAGGAGAAATATCAATAACCTCAGATATGCAGATGACACCACCCTTATGGCAGAAAGTGAAGAGGAACTAAAAAGTATCTTGATGAAAGTGAAAGAGGAAAGCGAAAAAGTTGACTTAAAGCTCAACATTCAGAAAACGAAGATCATGGCCTCCGGGCCCATCACTTCATGGGAAATAGATGGAGAAACAGTAGAAACAGGGTCAGATTTTATTTTGGGGTGCTCCCAACTCACTTCAGATGGTGACTGCAGCCATGAAATTNTCTTGATGAAAGTGAAAGTGGAAGGTGAAAAAGTTAGCTGAAAGCTCAACATTCAAAAAACGAAGATCATGGCATCCAGTCCCATCACTTCATGGACAATAGATGGGGAAACAGTGGAAACAGTGTCAGACTTTATTTTTTGGGCTCCAAAATCACTGCAGATGGTGACTGTAGCCATGAAATTAAAAGACGCTTTACTCCTTGGAAGAAAAGCTATGACCAACCTAGATAGCATATTCAAAAGCAGAGACATTACTTTGCCAACTAAGGTCTGTCTAGTCAAGGCTATGGTTTTTCCTGTGGTCATGCATGGATGTGAGAGTTGGACTGTGAAGAAGGCTGAGCACCGAAGAATTGATGCTTTTGAACTGTGGTATTGGAGAAGACTCTTGAGAGTCCCTTGGACTGCAAGGAGATCCAACCAGTCCATTCTGAAGGAGATCAGCCCTGGGATTTCTTTGGAAGGACTGATGTTGAAGCTGAAACTCCAGTACTTTGGTCACCTCATGCGAAGAGTTGAATCATTGGAAAAGACTTTGATGTTGGGAGGGATTAGGGGCAGGAGGAGAAGGGGACAACAGAGGATGAGATGGCTGGATGGCATCACTGACTCGATGGACCTGAATCTGAGTGAACTTCGGGAGTTGGTGATGGACAGGGAGGCCTGGTGTGCTGCAGTTCATGAGGTCACAAAGAGTCGGACATGACTGAGTGACTGAACTGAACTGAATATTAATCCCTTTAATAAAAAGAACAAAAATAAATAACTAAAAACTTAGTGAAAACATATAATATTTAATGGCCTATTTATCTAGCTC
The DNA here is from genome assembly GCA_006408695.1 of Aepyceros melampus. Classification (NCBI taxonomy): domain Eukaryota; kingdom Metazoa; phylum Chordata; class Mammalia; order Artiodactyla; family Bovidae; genus Aepyceros; species Aepyceros melampus. The sequence continues at coordinate 28,031 of SJXQ01003998.1, forward strand.
ACTTACAACATGAATAGTCTTGTAAATGATTATTAGATGATGTTAGGTAGCTATTACAAATTGGAGTCTTGATGCTTACGTTAAGAATGAAGAAATGCTGACAATAATGGTATAAGTATCCAGTTCAAGAAATTAGAAAACAATAGAACAAATCCAAAGCAGAATAAAGGCAATTGTATAGAAAATAATAAAATATAATGAAAATATAGACAGAGAATGGTCAACCATACCAAAAGTTGGTTCTTACTAAAGACTAAAAATATAAACACACTTCTGAGAAGGTTTGTTATATAATTTTTAAAAGACAAACTAAGTACTATTAGGGATAAAAGATAGCAAAGCAGAAATTTTAAGAAATAAGAGAATACTTTGGGAAACAGATAAAGAAATTTTTTTCCTATAATAACTTAACTTACCAAATGTGACTAAGAAGAAATAGAAAAAATCAGAAGACTTTAACCACTGAAGAGATTTGGTAGTAAATCAAAAACATAGGAAAATAAAACATACAAAGCTCTACATAATAATTTCTAACAAATACTCAAGGAATGGCTAATAATTGAAAGACAAGCTCTTCAGGGAATGAAACAGATAGTTCCAAGCTTCGTCATACATATATCAAGCAAATGCATCCACGTTAGTACAACTTTCAAAGGCAAGACTAAAGGGATGATTTGATAAAGGACAAATATGGGTCAATCTTATTTTCAAATATATAAAAAAATACTCTAAACAAAATGCTAGATATCCAAATCCGCAATGGAATAACAACAATGATACTACTACTGCTGCTGCTGCTGCACTGCTTCACTCGTGTCCGACTCTGCGATCCCAGAGATGGCATCCCACCAGGCTCCGCCGTCCCTGGGATTCTCCAGGCAAGAACACTGGAGTGGGCTGCCATTTCCTTCTCCAATGCATGAAAGTGAAAAGTGAAAGTGAAGTCGCTCAGTCCTGTTCAACTTTTAGCGACCCCGTGGAATGTGACCCACCACGCTTCTCCATCCATGGGATTTTCCAGGCAAGAGTGCTGGAGTGGGGTGCCATTGCCTTACTACTACTGCTGCTAATTCATGTTCAGTTGGATATTTTTCAGGCACGTAAAAACTAAATATCAGAATACTTATTATTTGATTTAATGTATCAATTAATATGATAGAATATAATAGATATTTGAAAAGCAGTTTGACAAAATTCAACAGCAATTGATAATGAAATAAAAGCGCAGCCATTTCCTTCTCCATGCATGAAAGTGAAAAGTGAAAGTGAAGTCGCTCAGTCCTGTTCAACTTTTAGCGACCCCGTGGAATGTGACCCACCACGCTTCTCCATCCATGGGATTTTCCAGGCAAGAGTGCTGGAGTGGGGTGCCATTGCCTTACTACTACTGCTGCTAATTCATGTTCAGTTGGATATTTTTCAGGCACGTAAAAACTAAATATCAGAATACTTATTATTTGATTTAATGTATCAATTAATATGATAGAATATAATAGATATTTGAAAAGCAGTTTGACAAAATTCAACAGCAATTGATAATGAAATAAAAGCGCAGGAGAACTAATAATAAAAAAGTTCTGAATCTTATGAAAAGTAATCTATTAAAAAATTATATCCAATTTTAACACCTCATTTCCTAAAAGAAATCTAGTCCACCTGGTATGCTAAAGACCCCCCCAAAAAATGTCATACAAATTGAAATGGAAGATACAAAAATGGCCTTACAAATACTTAGTTTGTCTTTGCTGGATATAAGATCAATACATAAAAATTATTTGTATTGCTATACAGTAACAATAAATAGGTAATGTAAAAGAAAAACACAATTCACAACAGTAACAAAAATTTTGATGCACTTATGATTAAAGCTATTCAAAATGTAGGTGATACATGTAGAGAAAGGTATTTGAATTAAAGAATAAATTCTAGATTAACAGAAAGATGTATACTGATTAAGGTTTAGAAATTCAGTGATATAAATGTATAAATTATGCTCAGATTTCTGTATAACATATATGAAAGTTCAATCAATTTCCCTAAAGATGATATTGAAATTGTACAGAGGAATAATAAACTAAGAATAGAGAATACATCTCTGAAACATAAGAATAAAGGGGAATGTGAAATATTAAGATATTGAAACACTGTTACTCTGTAGCAGTGACAGGGACTGGAACAGATAGAGGTGAAACAAGGCTAAAAGAACTTAATTCCTTAATAGCACTGTCCAACAGATCTTTCTGTGATAATGAATACATTATACAAATTTGTAATGTCCAGTAAAGTAGTGACATATGGCTAGCAGCTACTTGAAATGTAGCTTGTGTTACTGGGAAACTGAATTTTACAATTTTGTTTAATTTTAATTAAATTTAAAAGTAAATAGTTTAACTACTGGCTTCCATATTAGGTAGTGCAGCTCTAGAAACATGCATATGTGGAAAAAATACATACTAAAGTCACTATATATAAACAGGATAGATGCTAAAAGTATGGGTTAGCCACATGGATTCCTACCTCACAAAATATAGCTCAAATGTCACATATATTAAATGTAAAAATAGGAAAAACAATATTATATATAGAATAAACTCTGGCAGTAACTTCATTATTTCCTCAAAGTAGGAAAGACTTTCTAAAATAAGATATAAAAAGGCAAACTATAACAAATTCGGAGAAGGCAATGGCACCCCACTCCAGTACTCTTGCCTGGAAAACCCCATGGACAGAGGAGCCTGGTAGGCTGCAGTCCATGGGGTCGCTAAGAGTCGGACACGACTGAACGACTTCCCTTTCACTTTTCACTTTCATGCATTGGAGAAGGAAATGGCAACCCACTCCAGTATTCTTGCCTGGAGAATCCCAGGGACAGGGGAGCCTGCTGGGCTGCCGTCTATGGGGTCACACAGAGTTGGACATGACTGAAGCGACTTAGCAGCAGCAGCAGCATAACAAATTAAATTTTAAATCTTGGAATTGTCAAAAGCTATCATAAGCCAAATGCTGCTGCTGCTGCTAAGTTGCTTCAGTCTTGTCCAACTCTGTGTGACCCCATAGAAGGCAGCTCACCAGGCCCCTCTGTCCCTGGGATTCTCCAGGTAAGAATACTGGAATGGGTTCCCATTTCCTTCTCCAATGCATGCATGCATGCTAAGTCACTTCAGTCATGTCCGACTCTGTGTGACCCCATGGACAGCAGCCCACCAGGCTCCTCTGTCCACGGGATTTTCTAGGCAAGAGAACTGGAGTGGGTTGCCATTTCCTTCTCCGATAAGCTAAATGACAAAGATTAACTATAGACAGAGAAACTGAATTTTTACCTATATAACAAAGAAAGTTTTTATGCCCCAAATAACAACTCATAAACCCCCCCTTAAAAATTATAAAGAAAGAACACAGTTGAACAAGGCAATTCAAAGAAGTGTGAATATGTATATGAAAGATATAGAATCTCCTCAATCATGAGGAAATATAAGATAAACCAAATAATTGGAATTTCCTATCAATCAAATGGAAAAACTTGAAATTGATTTTAAATCATTTTAAAAATAATTTCACAAACTGGCAGGCATATAGATCCATAGGAATTCTTATGTGCCACTGATAGGAAAGTAAATTATAAATGCATTTGAGAGAAAGGTGGCAAAATCTAGTCAAGCTGAAAATGCTTATACTTTGTCATCTATCAATTCTATTCCCAGGGAGTCTAAAGAAATATTTTTACAGCCATAGATAAGGGGAGCATTCTTGCGACAGTGAAATAATGAAAACAACCTAAATGTCTATAACAGAAGAATAAAGTGTGAATATTCTTATATTGGGCTTCTCTGGTGGCTCAGATGGTAATCTACCTGCAATATGGGAGATTCAACAACTCAGGTTGAATCCCTGGGCTGGGAAGATCTCCTGGAGAAGGGAATGGCAACCCACTCCAGTTTCTTGTATGGAGAATTCCATGGACAGAGAAGTCTGGCAGGCTACATTCCATGGGGTCACAAAGAGTCAGACATGACTGAGTGATTAATGAAAACATGTTCTTACAATAGTACATTATACAATTATAAAAAGAAATGAATTATAGCTACATCTACTAAGTCATCCTACAACTATGTTAAGAAAAATATAGCCCCACAGAGGAACAATGCAGTATGATTTGATTTTAGAGCTTTTTTATTTTGTTGGCTTTCGTGTATGTATACATATGCATATGAAATATATTATATTAATATGTATTATATATTATATATTATATTAATATATATCATATATTAAAAATATAAAGTAATCTTTTGGAATGCAAACACACATTCAAGGATAGTTGTTACTTCTCAGGGGAAGGAAGAGTCATGCATTTACATAATGGTACACACAAAAATACACTCACAAAATAATGATGCGAGTCTAAAGTTAGAATGAGAATAAAATTTCTGAATTTTGTCTTTTTCATCTCCAAATTATCCTAATCTTTCATCTGTTGCAGTTCCCAAATGCATACAAAGAAGATTAAAATGTCATTCATCTCTCAAAAATATCTCCATGTAAATCAATGATGAACCATTAAAAAATGTAGGAAGGAAAGGATAGGAGGGAGAGTGTGAGGGAAAGAAACCATAAAGTCTCCATCTATCACCATATTGTCATGATTTTCCGTGTGTATTTTGGATCTATCTATTTAATATTGTTCATTGACTAATAGATATGTAGTGTTAGATTTATAACTATCTATATCCTTCTCATTTTAATTTTACTGTCTAATCAAGATTATTTGTTTTAAATATAAAGTTGATGTGAAGATTCTATCAAGCATTATTGAATTTATTAGATTAGCCAAAAAGTCATTTGGTGAGTGGAAAACCTACTATCTATCGGCAAAAGGTCTTTAAAACATCTCTAACTATCCTTTCAAGTGGAGGGGGGTGGGTAAAAAAAAAGAGGAAGGAAAAATCCATGCCTCCAATTGCTGCATTACATTCTTAATTTCAGTATTACATGGCCGTCTAAAAGCATTTCACAGGTGTTTGCTGGAACTCATTAGACTATTTGGAACTCCTTCATGCTCCCTAAAAGGCAATTAAAATGTGTCTGCAAATTACCTCACGCAGGCCAAAGCACAGCTGCCTCTTCCCCCAGTTACTACGCAGTGTTTCCAAACACCAGAAAACTGCTTGGAAACCATCAGTTTGCAAAGGCAGAAAAGGGCCTTTGGGTGGCTTCCTTTCTTCTCATCCCCAGATAGGCCCATTCACTTGGGGTCTGTTGCCAAAACACAGAACAAGGCTGTTAGATGATAGAACTGGCTGATTACAAAGAGAGCTTTAAGGGTCTAAGGATCAATAAAGACTTAACTGATCCAATGAACTGGTGGATTCTGCTTTTAAAATCCTTTTCGTCTATATTAAGCGTCACACTGAGTGTGTGTTACTCAATTGAAAATTCTCTGACTTGTTTCAGGACAGAGCAATGACTTTCTTGGGCTTTGAGTTTCATAGATAGCATCTAAGTATTATCCGCTTATTGCTCTAAGTAACAACCTCATCATGGTATACACTCCTAAAATATAGTCTGTACATGTAATCCTCTATTAGGTAGAGGTATTCCTTATTCCTGGAGAATTTCTCTTCTGCAAGCATAAAAGGGAAATTTACTGAGTAGTCATGAACATCCTCATGGCGACCCTTTGCATTAACTACTCTGGTTAATCCCACTGTGCAGATCTTGACCCTGAGGCTTATAAAAGGCACAAAGTCAGCTGGCACTTGGAAAAGTGGGATTCAAATAAGCTGATTCCAAAATCGCAACAACTTAATCAAACATGCTTCCAAGGTAACACAAATTAGTCTCTAATTATTCCATTTATATTTAACTTTTTCTTTGTCCAATTTTTAGTTAGAAATACTTCCTGTGAACTCAAAGTATGCCAGTTGATTTTGCTTTAGCTGAGTTTCTTGATTTCAATTATTATAAATTATGTGTTTTGAGATGGTATAGCTCAAAGTGAAAACAAAAAATTAGGGAATAGGAAACTGCTATTTTTCCAAAATTTTGTGCCATATAATTGGCATGTATAATCATATTGTTATAAAAATGTTGAATGCCATCAAAATTAATTATTTAAACATTTTTAAAAGTTCTGTTTTTCTAATTAGAGGTTAAGCTGCTTGTGTACTCAGTCTCTATATCATGTCTGACTCTTTGTGATCCCAAGGACTATAGCTCAAGGGAAATTTACTCCCTGGAATTCTTTTGGCTGGTCTAATAATTAAATAGAAAACCGATTTACAGGAGGAGAAAAAAAAGTACTTTGTGTATAGAGAGCTTTCATAGAAATAGAACTTAAGAAGTGATGAGAGAGACAGCTTTTACATTTTCTAGACAAAGAAATAATGAATTTGTGAGGAATTAACAAGAGGAAGAAAATTAAGCTTGGGTGCTTGATTAGTGAAAACTCTTAACAGAGTTTGGGCTTGGGGTAGTAAATTAGTAAAGAAGTAACAAGATTTGTTTATGCAGCTCTGTCAGCCCTGAATTTCCTGTCTCTGGTGGTAAGGCTGTCTGTTTACCTCCTGGTACAGGAAGGGTACCTTTCAAATGTGAGATTTATTTCCTATTTTCAGGGAGATAGAGAGGAGGGTCAGAATGGCCTTCCTGCATCAGCTGTTTCTAAAGTAACTTTAATTAAACAATCATCAATATACCAATTTGGTATATTTTGGGATAGACTGCCTTGACCATCAACACTGGTATTTTTTCATCAAGAAGATCTGCATGTTCAAGTCAGATGTGAGGTATAAAGCAAGTGAAGTGAAATACAATGAAAGATATTGAAAACTGCAAAATTGTATGGAAGACATTAAATATTTTTTCCAGAGAGCATACAAGACACAGATTCCCAATAACTTAATTGGAAATCTGTTAAGAATAACTAAATGATGAATGCAAGTTATTTTGTAATTACAAAGTGCTAAATAATAAAAGTTGGCTAATTACCATTAAAAAATACATGAATGATTACTGGAAGGGGAAGAATGAGATGACAGTGATGGGTTTAATATCTCATCTTAATGAGTAGTCCTCTTAACCACTTTATTGCTGGCCAATTAAAAAGGTATATGAAATTTTAAAGAAAATGCACTGGTAGTTTTTATACCTTAGTTTATAACACAAAACATCACATGGCAGAATTGGAGGCGGACAAAAACAACTTGCTGTAGCATAAAGTTTGAAAGACAGTAATATGTAGTGGCTCATGGTAAACTGAATTTTCAAGTTTTCAGTTCAGTTCAGTTCAGTTCCCGTGGACAGAGGAGCCTGATAGGCTACAGTCCATGGGGTCGCAAAGAGTCGGACACAACCGAGCAACTTTCACTTCACTTCTCAGTTCAGTTCAGGTGCTCAGTCATGTCCAACTCTTTGTGACCCCGTGAACCACAGCACACCTGGCCTCCCTGTCCATCACCAACTCCTGGAGTTCACCCAAACCCATGTCCATTGAGTCGGTGATGCCATCCAACCATCTCATCCTCTGTTGTCACCTTCTCTTCCTGCTCTCAATCTTTCCCAGCATCAGAGTCTTTTCAAATTAGTCAGCTCTTTGCATCAAGTGGCCAAAGTATTGGAGTTTCACCTTCAGCATCAGTCCTTCCAATGAATATTCAGGATTGATTTCCTTTAGGATGGACTGGTTGGATCTCCTTATAGTCCAAAGGATTCTCAAGAATCTTCTTCAACACCACAGTTCAAAAGCATCAATTTTTCTGCTTTCAACTTTCCTTATAGTCGAACTCTCACATCCATACATGGCCACAGGAAAAACCATAGCCTTGACTAGACGGACCTTTGTTGACAAAGTAATGTCTCTGCTTTTCAATACGCTGTCTAGGTTGGTCATAACTTTCCTTCCAAGGAGTAAGCGTCTTTTAATTTCATGGCTGCAAACACCATCTGCAGTGATTTTGGAGCTCAAAAATATAAAGTCAGCCACTGTTTCCCCATCTATTTCCCATGAAGTGATGGGGCCAGATGCCATGATCTTAGTTTTTTGAATGCTGAGCTTTAAGCCAACTTTTTCACTCTCCTCTTTCACTTTCAACAAGAGGTTCTTTAGTTATTCTTCACTTTCTGCCATAAGGGTGGTGTCATCTGCACATCTGAGGTTATTGATATCTCTCCCAGCAATCTTGATTCCAGCTTGTGCTTCTTCCAGTCCAGTGTTTCTCATGATGTATTCTGCATATAAGTTAAATAAGCAGAGTGACATTATACAGCCTTGATGTACTCCTTTTCCTACTTGGAACCAGTCTGTTGTTCCATGTCCAGTTCTAACTGTTGCTTCCTGATCTGCATACAGATTTCTCAAGAGGCAGGTCAGGTGGTCTGGTATTCCCATCTCTTTCAGAATTTCCATAGTTTATTGTGATCCATCCCCACAGTCAAAGGTTTTGGCATAGTCAATAAAGCAGAAATAGATGTCTTTCTGGAGCTTTTTCCACGATCCAGGGGATGTTGGCACTTTGATCTCTGGTTCCTCTGCCTTTTCTAAAACCAGCCTGAACATCTGGAAGTTCACAGTTCATGTATTGCTGAAGCCTGGCTTGGAGAATTTTAAGCATTACTTTACTGGCGTGTGAGATGAATGCAATTGTGTAGTAGTTTGATCATTCTTTGGCATTGCCTTTCTTTGGGACTGGAATGAAATCTGACCTTTTCCAGTCCTGTGGCAAATGCTGAGTTTTCCAAATTTGGTGGCATATTGAGTGCAGCACTTTCACAGCATCATCTTTCAGGATTTGAAATAGCTCAACTGGAATTCCATCACCTCCACTAGCTTTGTTCCTAGTGATGCTTCCTAAGGCCCATTTGACAACTGTTTCATTTCTCCATCTAACAAATAATAGAGTTAATGCTTTTTCATTTTTAAAATTTATATTAATTTATATTCCTTTTCACCAAGTCCTTCTTGATTACAGCATCTCCCAGTATCCTTTCCCTGTTCTAGGATAAGTATGTGCTTTATCTTGTTCTTTCTTTTTCCTTCTCTCCTGTATAGCATTCATCCTTACCTGACATAATATTAGACATGTATGAATAGGTCTTTGGTTTTGCTGCTGCTCACTGTTTTTGCTTCACTATACTCTACATTAAAATACAAGCTCCTAGAAGGCAGGGGTTTGATTTATTTTCTCCCACTGTACACTCAGGACTGGTTCTAATAGGGCTCCAGTGATTTGATACATTAGTAAATAAATCAGGGCATTCCTTGTAAGTTTCTTGAACAATTATCAGTACTTATGTATGGTTATTAAACGATAATATCAGTCCTTGTCCTTTGGCAAGTCCAGAAGTTTAATCCTCTCAGTGGGACCATACCTAACCAGAATCCAAAAAACATGATTCCTGTCAATTAAAACAAGATGCAAGGACTCCCTGGTGGTCTAGTAGTTAAGAATTTGCCTACCAACACAGGAGACACAGGTTTGATCCCTGGTCTAGGAACTAAGATCCCACATGCCACAGGGAAACTAAGTCCACACACCACAAGTACCGAGCCTGCCTGTGATAGCTACTGAAGCCGGTGTACTCTAGAGCCCATGCTTGGCAACTACTGAGAAGCTACCAGAATGAGAAGCCCCAGCTCCCCTACTGAAGAGGAGTCCTTGCTTGCTGCAACTAGAGAAAGCCCACATGAAGCAGTGAAGATCCAGCACAGCCTAAATAATAAATAAATAAATTAGAAGACGCTGGATATAAACTAGTATGCCATGTTTCAGATGGCTAGGTGGCACCTAAGTCAAAATGTCACATAGACATCCCATACTTGGATTTGTAAGTCTAGGAATCAAACTGGGATGGAGACAGATATACAGGAGTTCTCGGCATATGGATGGACCTTAAAGCCACTGTTGAAGTCTTACTTAATATTTTGTATTAATATATGTCCCCAACTAAATGTTAAAGGCAGCTGTGGCCACATATTTGTTTTTGTTTTTTTCTTTTGGTTAGTTTAGACGTGCCAAGTTTGCTTGCATGTAGATCTGTGCATCCAAACAATGATATGGTACCTAACCTCCTCCCTTCTTGGCCTCCCCTGATCTGTCAGGAAGTCACACATTCTTTGTCTTATCTCTTGATTCATCATAACACATTTTCTTTTTATTTATTTCCTCATGCATTTATTGTCTTTTTATTCTCTCCTAAATGAATGTAAGCCTACAAGCCTGAGGGAATTTGACTCTCTGTTAAATTCTGGAATTGTTTGGCACAAAACAAAACTTACTGGAATGATTAACTGAATGGATGTTGTTTTAACATTAGTGTATTTTCTAAAATCAGGATAATAATGATATAGGCTTATAAAGAGAATTGAATACATGTAGGTAAGTAGCAGGAACATATGTTCTCAATAAATGACAAGCTTAATTATTAGCATCAAAAAATAAATGATTACCTGAATTCTTTTAGATCACTTTGATGAAGAATATAATTGTAGCACAAATTTTAGCTAAAGTGTTTTTCAAAAGCCTCATCTGAAATCTGCCACGAAGACTAAAATAAACATTGTTTTAAACACACACACAAAAACTGTTTTGAGCTTTTCATTTTAAGTGGTGTTTTGTAAAATATATTCATCATTTTGAAATATTGATTAATTGCCTTGATTCCTTAACTTCCTAATTTAGTGTTTTGAAAAATGGTTTCCATTTTTGGCATTTATTTTGCAATATTTTATCTTCAACTGAACTTTACTTAGGTTGTCGTCAGAAGTTTTATGGGATGGAGTTAGCAAGCAAAGTCAATATTTGGCTACACTAGTATGCACTACTTATAAATACACTCCCCAGCATCATTTCAGCAATTCATAACAAAAGATGGATGGTGCCAAACTCTGCTGTTTTATTATGCTCACATAAGTGTGGTGTGCTTTAATAGAAGAAATACACATATATAATGCCTTAAACCAAGGCTAAAGTAAATATCTCCAATAAAGTACACTGAAATCACTTAACATATCTCAAAACATGATACAATGGAAAAACTTAAGCAACTTCAATATTCTCATTCAATCCCTTGATGAGATTTAAAATTGATTTTTTTGTCTAGGAAAACACTGTGATCTGGCGACATACATAAAGATAATTTGGTATCCCTAACATCGCTCTCTTGAGCTCTAAAACCAAAAAGCTAAAATTATCCATTGCTCACTCAGGGTTTCAGCAATAGCTTCTGGTATTTAAGGTTAGATTCTTACCACCTCGTTCCTAAACAATTAATTTGTTATTAATATACAGATATCGTGCAGACTACTAAAAAGTTTGTGGGGAGTTATTTTCCTTTCTTTGTCCACTTAATCTTGGTAAATTCTGTAAAACCTAACATGAATTCACTAATGGTACCTAAAATAATAAACAGGATTTTGTTCTCAGAGTGACCAAGATTAAATTAAACATTATATTCCAAGACTATGATACTAATTTTTGTGTGTGTTACTTTGTAGGACTAAGGTACAGCATTACTTCTGGGCATGTCTGTGAGAGTATTTGTAGAAGAGATTAGCATTTATATCAGCAGAGACGGAATGAAACTCACCCTCAAAAGTGCTGGTGGGTGACATCCAATAGTCTGAATAGAACAAAAAGGTGGAGGAAGCAAGAATTTGTTCTCTCTGCTTGAGCTGGTACATTTTTTCCTACTGTCCTCAGACATTGGTGTTCCAAGTTCTTCCACATTCGGGCTAGGATGGAATTACTTTCCTGGTTCTCCACCTTGTGAACAGCAGGCCATGGGTATGCTCAGCCTCCATAATTGTGTGAGCCAATTCCTAGAATTAATCTCTCTGCCTCTCTTTGTTTCTTTGTGTGTCTGTTTCTGTCTCTGTCTCTCCCTCTGACTTCCCTCCCCTCTACATGAGTGTATAGATGTTGGTTTGGTTCTTGCAGGGTTCCCAATCTCCAGAATCTACTGCATGATGAACTGAGGTGGAGTGGAAGTAGTAATAATAGAAAAAAAAAAAAAAAAACTGCACAAAAAATGTAATGCTTTTGAACATGCCAAAATCATCCTCCCACTTCTGGTTCATGGAAACATTGTTTTCCATGAAATTGATCACTGGTGCCAAAAAGACTGGGGACTGCTGCTCTCAGTGCAGTTCAGTTCAGTCACTCAGTCATGTCTGACTCCTTGTGACCCCATGAATGCAGCACACCAGGCCTCCCTGTACATCACCATCGCCAGGAGTTCACTCAAACTCACATCCACCGAGTCGGTGATGCCATCCAGTCATCTCATCTTCTGTCGTCCCCTTCTCCTCCTGCCCCCAATCCCTCCCAGTATCAGAGTCTTTTCCATTGAATCAACTCTTCTCATGAGGTGGCCAAATATTGGAGTTTCAGCTTCAGCATCAGTCCTTCCAAAGAACACCCACGGCTGATCTCCTTTAGAATGGACCAGTTGGCTCTCCTTGCAGTCCAAAGGACTCTCAAGAGTCTTTTCAACACCACAGTTCAAAAGCATCAGTTCTTCAGTGCTCAGCTTTCTTCACAGTCCAACTCTCACATCCATACATGACCATGGAAAAACCATAGCCTTGACTAGATGGACCTTTGTTGGCAAAGCAATGTCTCTGCTTTTGAATATGCTATCTAGATTGGTCATAATTTTCCTTCCAAGGAGGAAGTGTCTTTTAATTTCATGGCTGCAGTCACCATCTGCAGTGATTTTGGAGCCCCCCAAAATAAAGTCTGACACTGTTTCCATTGTTTCTTCATCTATTTCCCATGAAGTGATGGGACCAGATCACTTCGTTTTCTGAATGTTGAGCTTTAAGCCAACCTTTTCACTCTCCTCTTTCACTTTCACCAAGAAGTTCTTTAGTTTCTCTTCACTTTCTGCCATAAGGGTGGAGCCATCTGCATATCTGGGGTTATTAATATTTCTCCCGGCAATCTTGATTACAGCTTGTGCTTCTTCCAGCTCAGTATTTCTTTTATGTACTCTCCATATAAGTTAAATAAGCAGGGTGACAATATACAGCCTTGACATACTCCTTTTCCTATTTGGAACTAGTCTGTTGTTCCATGTCCAGTTATAACTGTTGCCTCCTGACCTGCATATAGGTTTCTCAAGAGGCAGGTCGGGTGGTCTGGTATTCCTATCTCTTTCAGAATAGAGCAGTGGCCAGGAGGAACTCCTGCCGCCCGAGGCAAGGGGCAGCTGGGAGGAGCTACCCCACATACAAGGAGCAGTGGCTGCGTGGGCGTAGGAGGGTTGAGAGGAGCTACTCCACGTTGAAGGTCAGGGGGGTGAGGGTGAGGAGATACCCCTCGTCCAAGGTAAGGAGCAGTGGCTGTGCTTTGCTGGAGCAGCTGTGAAGAGATACCCCACGTCCAAGGTGAGAGAACCCCAAGTAAGACAGTACATGTTGTGAGAGGGCATCAGAAAGGAGACACACTGAAACCATAATCACAGAAAACTAGTCAATCTAATCACACAGAACACAGCCTTGTCTAACTCATGAAACTAACCTATGTCATGTGGGGCCACCCAAGACAGGAGTGTCATGGTGGAGAGGTCTGACAGAATGTGGTCCGATGGAGAAGGAAATGGCAAACCACTTCAGTATTCTTGCCTTGAGAACCCCATGAACAGTATGAAAAGGCAAAATGATAGGACACTGAAAAAGGAACTCCTCAATATGCTGCTGGAGATCAGCGGAGAAATAACTCCAGAAAGAAAGAAGGGATACAGCCAAAGAAAAAACAACACCCAGTTGTGGAGTGACTAGTGATAGAAGCAAGGTCCGAAGCTGTAAAGAGCAATATTGCATAGGAACCTGGAATGTTAGGTCCATGAATCAAGGCAAATTGGAATCAGTGCAAAATGGCAAGAGTGAATGTCAACACTCTAGGAATCAGCAAAATAAAATGGACTGGAATAGGTGAATTTAACTCAGATGACCCTTATATCTACTACTGTGGGCAGGAATCCCTTAGAAGAAATGGAGTAGCCATCATGGTCAATAAGAGAGTCTGAAATGCAGTACTTGGATGCAATCTCAAAAATGACAGAATGATCTCTGTTTGTTCCAAGGAAAACCATTCAATATCACAGTAATCCAAGTCTATGCCCCAACCAGTAATGCTGAAGATGCTGAAGTTGAACGATTCTATGAAGACCTACAAGACCTTTTAGAACTAACACACAAAAAAGATGTCCTTTTCATTAAAGGGGACTGGAATGCAAAAGTAGAAAGTCAAGAAACATCTGGAGTAACAGGCAAATTTGGCCTTGGAATATGGAATGAAGCAGGGCAAAGGCTAAGTTTTGCCAAGAGAACGCACTGGTCATAGCAAACACCTTCTTCCAACAATAAAAGAGAAGACTCTACACATGAACATCACCAGATGGTCAACACTGAAATCAGATTGATTATATTCTTTGCAGCCAAAAATGGAGAAGCTCTTCAGATCATGAACTCCTTATTGCCAAATTCAGACTTAAACTGAAGAAAGTAGGGAAAACCACTAGACCATTCATTATGACCTAAATCAAATCCCTTATGATTATACAGTGGACTGCTGCTCTGCTGCTGCTGCTGCTGCTAAGTCGCTCCAGTCATGTCTGACTCCACGCGACCCCATAGATGGCAGCCCACCAGGCTCCTCTGTCCCTGGGATTCTCCAGGCAAGAACATTGGAGTGGGCTGCCATGTCCTTTTCCAAAGCATGAAAGTGAAGAGTGAAAGTGAAGTCACCTAGTTGTGCCTGACTCCTAGCGACCCCACGGACTGCAGCCCACCAGGCTCCTCCACCCATGGGATTTTTCAGGCAAGAGTACTGCAGTGGGTCACTACTGCCTTCTCCAGACTGCTGCTTTAGAGAACCCTAAAATAGAGCCGAATGCCACATTTAATGTTGCCTTTGCAAAACTGAATGTGCACTATGGGTACAAAGTTGCTTTGATGGTATCTTAGTAGAATATCTAAAAACCTCTGACCATTAAAATAGTTGATACAAAGTTAAAAACAATCTTTCCTCATTGAGAGTAATCATCTAGGAGTTCTTTATTTTCATGGCCCAGTGGGAATTTTTTGAATAAATCCATTAAGGAACCTAGTCCCTTTCCTGCCCTTGAAAACCAACATCTCAGGCCAGGGGTTCAAATATCTGAATGGGCATCAGTATTATTTTAGAGACGTTTCAATTCAGTTCAGTTCAGTTCAGTCACTCAGTCATGTCCAACTCCTTGTGACCCCATGAATCATAGCACGCCAGGCCTCCCTGTCCATCACCAACTCCAGGAGTTCACTCAAACTCATGTCCATCGAGTCCATGATCCCATCCAGCCATCTCATCCTCTGTTGTCCCTTCTCCTCCTGCCCCTAATCCCTCCCAGCATCAGGGTCTTTTCCAATTAGTCAACTCTTTGCATGAGCTGGCCAAAGTATTGGAGTTTCAGCTTCAGCATTAGTCCTTCCAATGAACACCCAGGGTTGATCTCCTTTAAAATGGACTGGTTGGATCTCCTTGCAGTCCAAGGGACTCTCAAGAGTCTTCTCCAACACCACACTTCAAAAGCATCAATTCTTTGGCGCTCAGCCTTCTTCACAGTCCAATTCTCCATCCATACATGGAAAAACCATAGCCTTGACTAGACTGAACTTATTCAGTAAAGTAATGTCTCTGCTTTTGAATATGCTATCTAGGTTGGTCATAACTTTCCTTCCAAGAGTAAGTGTCTTTTAATTTCATTGTTGCAATCACCATCTGCAGTGATTTTGGGGCCCCCCAAAATAAAGTCTGACACTATTTCCACTGTTTCCCCATCTATTTTCCATGAAGTGATGCAACCAGATGCCATGATCTTAGTTTTCTGAATCTTGAGCTTTAAGCCAACTTTTTCACTCTCCTCTTTCACTTTCACCAAGAAGTTCTTTAGTTTCTCTTCACTTTCTGCCATAACGGTGGTGTCATCTGCATATCTGAGGTTACTGATATTTCTCCCAGCAATCTTGATTCCAGCTTGTGCTTCTTCCAGCCCAGTGTTTCTCATGATGTACTCTGCATATAAGTAAAATAAGCAGGGTGACAATATACAGCCTTGACATACTCCTTTTTCTATTTGGAACCAGTCTGTTGTTCCATGTCCAGTTCTAACTGTTGCTTCCTGACCTGCATACAGATTTCTCAAGAGGCAGGTCAGGTGGTCTGGTATTCCCATCTCTTTCAGAATTTTCCATAGTTTATTGTGATCCATCCACACAGTCAAAGGCTTTGGCATAGTCAATAAAGCAGAAATAGATGTTTTTTTGAACTCTCTTGCTTTTTCCATGATCCAGTAGATGTTGGCACTTTGATCTCTGGTTCCTCTGCCTTTTCTAAAACCAGCTTACAATTACCAAATCTCAAAAGCTTTTCTCTTCTTTCTGAATCAGAATTTTGAGGTTGAAGTACAGAAAATAGATATTTAAAATAAATGAAAATAACACCAACTTTCCTTGTAGAATACACATTAAAATTAGTATAGGATATTTATATATTCACCAGAGTGGCTTAAATGGAAGAGATAGAATGACAAGTGCTGGCAAGGGTGTGGAGCAAACAGAAGATTCACATGCTTCTAGAGGGCCATTTGATACATTCAGTTTGGAAACCTTTTTGACTGTGCCTGCGAAAACTGATGTATGTATAGCCTGTGACGCAATACTTCTACTCCTCTGTACATATTCATCTGAAATGTGTAAATTTTTAGTAAAGGGGTCATTTACTAAAAAAATCATTTACTAAAAGACATATACTAGAGTGTTCATAGTGTCCCTCTTTGTAATAGCCTAAAATGGAAAATTACTAAAATACCCATCCATGGTCAAATACATCATGGCACATTTAAACAAACAAACAAAAAACAAAGATGGCATACTTTAATGAGAATGAAAGAGCTACCACTGCACCAACAATATGGATAAATCAAACATAATGTGGATTGAAATAAGCCACTTAAAAAAGAATTTCTTCCATTTGTTTATTTAATGAAGTGAAGTGAAAGTTAGTTGTGCTGGACTTTTTGCAACCCCATGGACTATACAGTCTATGGAGTTCTCCAGGCCAGAACACTAGAGTGGGTAGCCTTTCCTTCTCCAGGGGATCTTCCCAACCCAGGGATCAAACCCAGGTCTCCTGCTTTGCAGGTGGATTCTTAATGAGAATGAAAGAGCTACCACTGCACCAACAATATGGATAAATCAAACATAATGTGGATTGAAATAAGCCACTTAAAAAAGAATTTCTTCCATTTGTTTATTTAATGAAGTGAAGTGAAAGTTAGTTGTGCTGGACTTTTTGCAACCCCATGGACTATACAGTCTATGGAGTTCTCCAGGCCAGAACACTAGAGTGGGTAGCCTTTCCTTCTCCAGGGGATCTTCCCAACCCAGGGATCAAACCCAGGTCTCCTGCTTTGCAGGTGGATTCTCTATCAGTTGATCCAAAAGGGAAACCCATTTATATGCATGGAAAGTTCTATAAAATGCACAATCTATAGTATTAGAAGTCAGGATAGTGGTTACCCTGGGTCAGGAGGAGCACAATAAAACAGTGATGCACAGGGGCTTCTTGGATGCTGAAAATGCTCTAATTCCACATCTGATTGTTGAGTGTAGCAGAAGGTTACATGCATGCAAATTCACTAAGCTGTACAGTCATGGCTTATGTACTTTAATTCATTAAATTATAATAAGAAGTTTAAAAAAGAAAAAAAAATCCCTTATAATTTTGCTGATCAATGAATATACCTGTCTAACTTTTAAATTCTTTCCAGGTTTAGCCCCAGCTCTTCCAGATATTCTTCCACTGCAGAGTACAAACCCTCTTTGTCACATATGAAAATTTATTTGAAACATAGATTTGGTGAGGAGGGGGTAAGGGAACTGATATGATCTTTACTTTGAGATTTTGCTAGGATTTTATTTGAGAGTCTAAATTTGGGAATATCATCATTACCCAGTTTGCTCCAAACTTGTAGGTTTGGAGCAGGTTCCATGAAGAAGGCAATGGCACCCCACTACAGTACTCTTGCCTGGAAAATCCCATGGATGGCGGAGACTGGTAGGCTGCGGTCCATGGGGTCGCTGAGAGTCAGAAACAGCTGAAGCAACTTAGTAGCAGCAGCAGCAGCAAGTTCCAAGAATCTGAAAGTTCAGGGACTTCCCTACTTCCCTGGTGATTCAGCAGTTAAGAATTTGCCTTGAAATGTAGGGAACATCAGTTTAATCCCTGGTTGGGGAACTAAGATCCCACAGGCCACGGAGCAACTAGGCCTGCATTGCAGCAGATACTGAATCCATGTGCTCTGGAGCCCACATGCCACAAAGAATTAGCCAAATAAATAATTTTTTTTAAAATGCATCTGCATAGTTATAAAGCCCTATAGATATTATGATGCAGGTAATCTACATATAGGTTACCCTTTCAGAAATACTGACTTGGAGTGGGAAAACAAATATTCCATGTGGACATCTCAGGCACTGTGGCCCAGAGACACAAGGAAGGCTTTGACAGTGGAAGTCTTTCATCTGCTATCCCTAACATCCTTGTGCCAGAAATGTCTGCCTCTGTGTATACCTGAGCAATTATTTATTGTCTGCAAACAAAATTTGCATGGTTTATACTTCTAACACATGAATAAGAGCTGCTAAAGTTCTAACTGATCAGGAAAAAAAATGGCTTAGATTAAGATATTGTCCAAAATTTTTTTTTTAACAATGCATAGACTGATATAAACCTCTGGTGTGCCAAATACTGTAATTGCAAAACACACATCATTTTTAATATTTGGTTCCTGTCCCAGTGACTGTACAGGAAAATCTCTTTCAGGCCATTTTATCTGAGTTATAACTATTTACTTGCTGAACCCTGGATAGTCTTGGGCTAAAATCATGTGCTATCTTCTTACACAGTGAGATCATGGTGTTAGATATATATCCCTTCTCGCCAGTCAGAGTTATACAGAGAATCAGAGGAAGCAAACTAGAGTCAATGCTGTGCTGTTGTTGCTGTTTAGTCTCTCAGTCATGTCCGACTCTTTTGTGCATGTGTTAGTTGCTTAGTCATGTCCGACTCTTTTGTGACTCTATGGGCCGCCCACCAGGCTCCTCTGTCTATGGGATTTCCCAGGCAAGAATAATGAAGTGGGTTGCCATTTTCTTCTCCAGTAATTAATGCTAAACTAGACCAAATTCAAGAAACAATATGTCATAATGCCATATCTGAATACATGTACCCACAAATATACCCTTGGCAAAGAATGCTCAAACTACCACACAATTGCACTCATCTCACACACTAGTAAAGTAATGCTCAAAATTCTCAAAGCAGGCTTCAGCAATATGTGAACTGTGAACTTCCAGATGTTCAAGCTGGTTTTAGAAAAGGCAGAGGAACCAGAGATCAAAGTGCCAACATCCACTGGATCATGAAAAAAGCAAGAGAGTTCCAGAAAAACATCCATTTCTGCTTTATTGACTATGCCAAAGCTTTTGACTGTGTGGATCACAATAAACTGTGGAAAATTCTGAAAGAGATGGGAATACCAGACCACTTGACCTGCCTTTTGAGAAACCTATATGCAGGTCAGGAAGCAACAGTTAGAAATAGACATGGAACAACAGATTGGTTCCAAATAGGAAAAGGAGTACATCAAGGCTGTATATTGTCACCCTGTTTATTTAACTTATATGCACAGTACATCATGAGAATCACTGGGCGGGAATAAGCACAAGCTGGAATCAAGATTTCTGGGAGAAATATCAATAACTTAAGATATGCAGATGACACCACCCTATGGCAGAAAGTGAAGAGGAACTAAAAAGCCTCTTGATGAAAGTGAAAGAGGAGAGTGAAAAGGTTGGCTTAAAGCTCAACATTCAGAAAACGAAGATCATGGCATTTGGTCCCATCACTTCATGGGAAATAGATGGGGAAACAGTGGAAACAGTGACAGACTACTTTTTGGGCTCCAAAATATTGGAGATGGTGATTGCAGGCATGAAATTAAAGACGCTTACTCCTCGGAAGAAAAATTATGAGCAACCTAGATAGTGTATTGAAAAGCAGAGACATTACTTTGCCGACTAAGGTCCATCTAGTCAAGGCTATGGTTTTTCCATGGTCATGTATGGATGTGAGAGTTGGACTGTGAAGAAAGCTGCACACTGAAGAGTTAATGCTTTTGAACAGTGGTGATGGAGAAGACTCCTGAGAGTCCCTTGGACTGCAAGGAGATCCAACCAGTCCATTCTGAAGGAGATCAGCCCTGGGATTTCTTTGGAAGGAATGATGCTGAAGCTGAAACTCCAGTACTTTGGCCACCTCATGCGAAGAGTTGACTCATTGGAAAAGACTCTGATGCTGGGAGAGATTGGGGGCAGGAGGAGAAGGGGACGACTGAGGATGAGATGGCTGGATGGCATCACCGACTCGATGGCCGTGAGTCTGAGTGAACTCTGAGAGATGGTGATGGACAGGGAGGCCTGGCGTGCTGTGATTCATGGAGTCGCAAAGAGTCAGACACGACTGAGCGACTGAACTGAACTGATACTTAGTTATTCTCTCCTTTGGTATATCTATGCTAATAACAACTTCTGTTTTTTTAGCACATATAATTCTATAATTTAAAATTCCTAATTCTTTACAATATCCAGATACCGAAGAGAATAGTAGATAATCAGGGAAGTAAACAGTGCCCTACTCAACTTCACAAAGGTAAAGACATTCCTGTTCAGTTAGACCTTATTTTTTCCTTCCTTTCTCCCTCTCTCCTTTTCTGTCTTCTTATCTTCATTTTTAAAATGTGTTATTTCCTTAATATAAAACTTAAAAATATTATAGAAATTTTAAAAAAGAAAAGCACAGAGACGAAAATAAAAATTAATAATGAAACAAACCATAGATATTAGCATACTAATGTTTTTCTTCATCTCTTTTCATCTTTTTTAGATACTCATGTGTGTGCACATATGCATATACACACATGCAATCCTATACATTTATAATAAAAGTGATATATTATATATAATATTTTGTGAGCTGATTCTTTCTATAACCACATATAACTGAATAGTTTTTGAGCCCAATTTGAAATTAATAGCACTTATACATTAGTGAAACTGAGTCCCTCTAAAACTGAGTTCCCTTACCAGTTTTTAATTAATTTTTCTATCCAAACTTTATTCCCTTACTTGTCCCCTCTGACCTCAGCCCTGTGCTAACTGAACACTAATCAACCAGAGTCAGATGATCAAAACTACTGTTGTAGATAACATTGTTAATGTACTAAAATTGCTCTTATAGATAGTATCATTAACATAAAAATGCAGGTTGTTTCCCTGGGGAAAGAGGAGATAATAGATCCCTGGGCCATGGATCGCCTGAGAATTGTAAACAAGAGACATCTGAACTGAAATGGCAGTTAAGAAATGACACAGAATTGTAAAATGATGATTATTCCTAGCCTCTTTGCTCTTCCCCTTTACAAAGTCCCCTAAATCAAAGACCAATTTAGAGTGTCTGTGAGACAGAGACCTGCCTCCCATTCCCTTGCTTGGAACCCTGCAATAAACATTATGCTTTCTCTACTGCTACCTGGTGTCAGTAGATTACTTTTGCAGTGCTTCGGGTTAGCAGACGTGAGTTCAGTTTGGTTACATGGCATTAATTGCCTACTGTCTTCATTCTAAGTTAAACCACTGACCTATACTATGCCATATCCACATATAAAAATTTTCAAGCAAGAGAGAGAGAAAGGCGGGAAGGAAAAGGAAGAAAGAAGGGAAGGAAAGAGAATGAGAGAAAGAAAGAATGAAAGAAACAAAAGATAAACAACAATACATGTAAGCTTCTCTCGTGGCTCAGGTGATAAAAAATCCACCTCCAACGCAGGAGACTCAGGTTCAGTCTCTGGGTTGGGAAGAGCCCCTTGAGAAGGAAATGGCAACCCACTCCAGTATTCTTGCCTGGGAAATCCCAAGGACAGAGGAGCCTGGCGGGCTATAGTCCATGCAGTTGTAAGAGTTGGACATGACTTAGAAACTAAATCATGTAAATGGTAAAGATTTTACTATACTTGGTAATTTCAAAATAGCTCATTTGACTAGATTCTACTTTTTCAATGCATTTTCTTACATTGTATTGCAATTCATTGAAATTATATCTTTTCTATAACATAGTTCATCTATCTCCAAAGAGAACTAAAAAAATGAAAAATTTCCTTATGTTTCCTTCACAAATACAAAAAAAAAAAAAGATATGGATATTGAACAAAGAGAAAATTCAAAGATTGTATAACTCAAAATAAAATGCTTGATGTTAAAAATACTGAGTATTGAAACTAACTTTGTCAACGTATCAGAACTTTAACTTTACATTTTAAATAGATTATTTGACAGTCCTTGAATATTCAAAATTGGAAAAATATTGATAAACGTAGTATACAATTTTTTAATCTCCAGACAGAATACTTAGTTGAATTAGCAAGTTTTCACAAACATTCTTTTTCATTCTTTAATTTAAGAACATATGCTCCCAATGGTCACAATATACTAGTTGGACATAGATATTTTAATGTTTAAAAATTACATTATATATATATATACTAATTTTTTAAATTATCTACAGAAAATTTCAAGCTTTGGGAGCAGATTAAAGATTTCAAAAGCAAATTAATTTTAGAAGCATCTACCAAATTATATTTTCAAAGAAAGAATTTGAATGGAAAAATGAATGTTTACTGCACACTTTGCCAAAACCAGTGAAACTTCAATAGTTAGTGATTCAACCAAAGTACATACTCATATAACATTTGAATACAAATAACTATTTTAATAATAATTTTGATGTTAACTGTGTTATGGAAAAACAAACTTAAGGATAAGGATGTTTATGGCATAGTTTTAAAAAGGTGTAAATAGCTTTTAACATAAAATGCATATTTGCATTGATTGGACTATAATAGTACAGATCCATGTGTATGTATATGTGTGTGTGTGTACACACTCAGTCCTTCAGTCTTGTTTGACCCTTTGTGACCCATGACTGTAGCTACCTAGGTTCTTCTGTCCATGGAACTTTCTAGGCAAAAACATAGGAGTTGGTTGACATTTCCTATTAAAAAAAAAATGCAGTGTAGCAACTCATTTAATTATCAACAACTTAAGACTTGAGAATACTAGCAGAGGAAGTGTGATCATATTCCCTGGACATGGGTTATCTCTTTCTTTGCTCCACCAGGAAATTCTTTCTGCAATGCCTTGGCTGTGAACATTCTTCCCACTGTAAAGGAAGTAGTTCTCATTCTGTCTGAATGAGCCTTTTTGACTCCATTCACACTCAAATTGGTTTTCTTAAAAAGCAACAAAAACAACACGTTAAAAAAAATGCTAGTTATTCAAGCATTTATTATAAATATATGTTTACTCAACTTACAAGAATAGAATTTAGCATGCAACACTTTAGATCTGAACACTGATTATTGGAGAGTATATGTGTGAATATGTGTTATGTATGTATTTTTTGAAATTTTAATAGTTGGTAGGATTTAGAGATACACAGATATAACAACTTTAAAAATTAGTTGCTTTTCACACACACCCCCACCTACACACATATTTGATACTATCATGAGCTTCCCCAAATGCATATTTTAGTTTTCATTCATAAACAAATGCAATAAGCATATTACATGATATCAAAGCATCCAGCAACTCTAAGGGGAAAATAACCAGTCAAAATAGGATGATGATGACAAACTATTACATTTTTCTTGTATTTTAAAATACAAGATAGAAAAATAGTTTTCTTAACTGAAAATTGAAGATTTCATACAATGAAATAAATCACCACTTGGAGCAAACATGAAGAGGACTGAAAAGGACACAGGGAAAAATCATCAGAGAAAAAGGCAAAAGAAGAAGGGAAATGAAAATCTCAGGCAGAATGGAAAGCGAAATGAGTTTGATGGCTTTAATTAAATGTAAAGGAAATAGTGGAGGGGGGGAGGGGAAGGAAAACTTCAATAGTGCCAGTATAAGATTGTCTAAGAAGGTGACAGAACTTATCCTATCAACATCTCATTTGCATATCCATAGTAAAAAATAACAATGGTATTTTTGTGACCAAAAATATATGCAAAGCAGTCATTGTGATAGTTCAGTAGCTATTTTTGAAATGGAAATTTCCTTACAATTTGAAACAGCTCCTTCTTCAAAACACCAAAAGGCATCAGCCTCTACTTTAGACTACAGAGCCTTTTTTCAATGTGATATGCTGGATTTAACCATAGTATTCCCTTTAGAGGCAAAATTTACCCCTGTCTGTAAAAAAATGATGATTTTTTTTTCTATGTGTATTTGAGACTGCTATAAACATCTGAAATGTCTAATTAAAAAAAATGCATCAGTGCAGTGAAGTGATACATCTATGTCAGTTTGCTGCTTATGGCAATTTTTTTTTTTTTCTTTTTTGCAAGCCCTGCAAGGGGCGGGGAGGAGGGGAGAGGAAATAATTATATCCCAAGTGGAAAAGCTGAGTAATTTTATCATCAGTACCATATTCACATAAACCTCTGATTGTTTACTACTAGTTGTGACCCGCTTCACTGATGGCTGTATAAACTCACATTCCTGCCACAGATTGTGTGCTTCTGTTCAGCACTAACATTTTAATAAGAAAAAAAATGTTAAATACCAAAGTAATAGATGAGCATTCCTCTAAAAGCCAATTTCATTAAATACCATCGGTATTAATCTTTCTAAATCTTAATTACAGCCTTTTGACATATTACCCCCCATTTGACCTTTTCTGTTCAATTCCAGTAAAGAACTGTAGGATAGACAGGGATACCAGCCCATGTAAACTTACAGAAATGCATCATTTTAATGCTTCTGAGCAAGCGGGGATTGTGACCCAAATGATATTTTATTCAGGAGTCAATGAGATTACTTTTTTTTTTTTTTTTTCCTGAGGATCCACCAAGTTCAATCTGTTTGGAGATTAAGGAATCCAAAATAAGAGGTCCATAAATCGGAGCAGATAAAGCGCTAAAAACCTGGGCCTTAAACAACAACAAAAAATCTACTGTGAAGAACAAAACTTCCTGAACTAGATATGTCCCACAAAGTGTAAAAACAATTAGTAATGGCAGCCTGTAATCCAACAACTTGAAGTTCAGTTGAAAAAAGTAGGGACTGGCAGCTCCAAGATTAAAAAAGTAATGATTCTGCTATTAAGCCACATTTGCACCAATCAATAGCTCAAAAACATCTCCATTTTGTTAGATCTACTGAATAAGTACAAGCAAAATCTTTGAGAAAAGGGGGCATAGCAGACTTTTCCATAGGCTCACATAAAGGATCTTGACTACCAGGAACCAAAATTTGAATGGCATATTATTCGGCAATTCTCTTTTCTCATGTTTTCCTCTTTTTTATATCCCACACACTGCGATTTCATTTATTTCTTTTTCTTTTAAAATATTTGCATTTTTATTTCCTTGTCTTTGTTCCTTTTTTTTTTTTTTTCCCAAAAAAATTATCTTCATACACCTTAGGTCTACTGGTCTGTCTCTCCCTTCATTTTTTTTTTTTTTTCAGAAGTAAACTGCTAAGAAAATGGAAAGAATGCACAAAGTACAAGAATTAATAGTGTAAATAATTTTAAAATGATCAATGTTTCCTGTAAGATCTACCTTTAAATTTTAAATACAAGTTGGACAATCTAGAGTGATAGATTACCACTATTGAGGAGATGATCAGAGTTTCATAATTTCAGAGCACATCAATAAAAACAGTAAAAATATCCACAAAATCTACTCATCTGGGAAGAAGCCTCTGATTCCAGATGTGTAACACTGAGCTTAAAACTGGGATATTTAATTGATGTTTATGCTTGTTGCGCTGGTTCCTAGTCATTCAGTCATTTCCGACTCTTTGTGACCCACTGGACTGTAGCCCACAGGCTCTTCTGTCCACAGGATCTTCAGGCAAGGATATTGGAATGGGTTGCCATTTCCTCTTCTGGGATCTTCCTGGCCCAGGGATTGAACCTGCATCTTCTGTGTTTCCTGCATTGGAGGCAGATTCTTTATCTACTGAGCCGTCAGGAAGCCCAGATAATTATGATAGTGTCTTTTAAATGAAATTGTGATTTCTTGATTCCTAGCTTTTATATAACCAATGGGCAAAGATGTGCTAAGAAAGAAAGCAAACGTTGATAGCCAATGGAATTGGAAACTTAAAGGCTATTTCTGCCAGCCTGTCCTAAGGACACCAAATGTAGTTATAAAGTGTTATGTTGGAGAAATGTTTTCTTCACTTTGTAACATGAAGCCAGTCTTTAATTTTGAACCACTGTAGCCTTACAAACTGATAAAGTAGCTAAAGTAGCTAAAATATATTAGGAGGATGAAGAGGTGGTTCACAGTCTGCTTTCTGTAACCTGAAAAATCACCCTTTCCCTTAATATGAAAATAGGGATGCGGTCCTCAATGTGTGAAATTATGCCATTTTAGATTTATTTGTTAGGTTTCATCTTTAGTCTAACTTCTCCCACTGCCTTTTTAAAAAGAAGTTATTCTGCAGGTAATACAAAGATCATAAATGTTAATATAGAATTGCATTGTTACTGAATCTATTAGCAATTGTTTACTGAGGCTTATTTTGATAGGCATGCATTTACAAATATTACCTACTTTAATTTCACAATAAGTCTAAGACAAGACAGAGAGAATTTTACTGCTAACATTTCTACTTATTTACACAGTGAGGCTTGAAGAGCATGTATTATCCCCCATGTCCTACAGTTACTAAGGGTCAGAGTCAGAATCAGAGCCCAGGTCTGCAGGGCTCCACAATTCACATGGTTAAGCTAACCACAACAATGTACTGACTTTCCGGTTATTTTAGGTTGATTTCTTCCTGGCCTGGAGACCTAGTCCCCATGAAACATTTATTTGGGGTCACTGAACTGCTGAGCTGGTTGCCATGTCTAGTTGGAATCTGGGGTGTTTTGGAAGGAGGTCATTTCAGAGGGGATTGTTTTCAGATGAAGGGTTTCTTGAGGAAGCAGGCAGAGCCTGAAAATGAGTTTCAGAAAATTTCACGAGATCCACTGGGATGAAAAGCACGGAGGCAATTTTCCATGTGCACACACAGTCCGAATTCTTCTTGTTAGGTCTGACATGGAGCACCATTTCCATAATGCACATTAATAAGGCAATTTTCTTGGGAAAATAATCAGGACTGCTTGCATGGCTTATTCAACTCGATTTCCATGGGGATATAGCAGTTTGGTGCACTCTGAAGAATGATGGAACCCTTCTACAGCAGGGCTCTTAACTGGGAGGTTCACTGCTGACCTTTAACATATATTTTTTATAGCTTCCCTTAAATCCACAGTGTGGCGAAAACAACCTTCCTGCTCTTCAGTTCTCTAGGGCTTATGTGCTCATGTTGCGCTAGTCATGTTGCATTAGAT
Organism: Aepyceros melampus; assembly: GCA_006408695.1. Classification (NCBI taxonomy): domain Eukaryota; kingdom Metazoa; phylum Chordata; class Mammalia; order Artiodactyla; family Bovidae; genus Aepyceros; species Aepyceros melampus. The sequence continues at coordinate 55,546 of SJXQ01003998.1, forward strand.
GTTATAACTAAAAGGAACTCAGGTGATGCATCATAATGAGAAACCCTAGGAGGAGAAATCGAAAGGAGGAAATGACAGGTGGAGTGCAAAGAACTCAGCACCTTGAAATTACAGACAAATGATTCTCATGGAGATTCCCTCCTATTATCTCATGATGCTGAGGGCGTACCATTTGATTTAATTCTAGACACTTTCCTGGGTCTCTAGGTGGTACTTTATTAAGCACAGAATGTCTATAAAGATGAACTCAACAGGATCCTTGCCCTCTGAGGGCTGATAATCAAGTGGAAGAGAAAGCCATGCACGCAAAGAGCTATACTGATTTTTACATAGTGGTTCAAAACATGGATTTGGCTTCCAGTAGACTCTGAGTTGTGTACTGCCTCTGCTGTTTATTAGCTCTGAGATCTTGATCAAATTGTTTAACCTAAGTATCAGTTTCCTTATCTGAAAGATGGCAATACTAATATTACTTATAGGATTGTTTTCACAAAGGACCAAGCCTGGTGTCTGACTCATACAATCACTCTGTAATTTTGTAATAATACTGTTAGAAGTACACCAATAATAATAATAAAAGGTAGCCTGCGTTGAGTAGGTGAAATAAGGTGTTGTAAGGTGTTGTGAGTGTAGAGAAAAGCAAGGAGCAATTCTTAATCAGATTAGATAAGTATTATAGATTAGACAGTAATTCTTAAAACAAGACTGTGAAAGTGGGAAGAATTTTAATAGGAATAAATAGTATTGATGATGGAAATGTCAAATAAAAAAAGAAGTTGTGGAAATAGAAATGACAGACGTGTGCATCGAAGAGGGAAATCATCTGATCAGCATGACAATGTGGGCAAGGCTGTGAATTTAGTAGACCAAATGTTGGAGGATTGTATATAAGACAATAAACACCAAATTATATCTTAAAGTAGTTGATGTTTGTAAAATAGACATTTTCTAGGATATTAACATAGTTCTGCTAAAATAGCATCTGTGATAATTGGGGAGAGGCTGGATTAAACAAAGTCAACAGATGTCTTAGCTGTAGGAATTTTCATTGCCTTTAAAAAGCCAAAGTACATTGGATTGGGGGTACAGTACCCAAGGACTTGTTCTAACAGTCCACAGAACATTTTTGTGTGGAACAGTCATTTAGAAAAACAATTTGGAAAATGCTTTTCCTAAGACAATGGAAAAGCTTTAAGAGACTTTGAGCACAATAGTGGCATTTATCTGGTTTCATGTATGTTTATTGAGAAATCTGCAAATCATCAGTGGGTGCAAATGAAATGATTTTTTCCCCCAACTGTTGATTTCACCCCTGTCAAGTCCCCCTCTCTGACTATTTACAATATCTTGAGGAGGTTCTATAACATTCTGATAAGTTTTGATATTACAGCTTTGGGCTGTCCAATTTAAGATTCTAATCTCTTAACTGATTCCTCCTACTTCTTATAGTCTCAAATGCACTTAATGTGTGAGGGTGTGAAGAAGAGAAAAAAGTCAACTCCTCTCTTAATTCCTTGAGGCTGGAACTCCATCAGACTTCCCTGGTAGCTCAGCTGGTAAAGCATCCACCTGCAATGCAGGGGACGTGGGCTCGATCCTTGGATTGGGAAGATCCCCTGGAGAAGGGAACAGCTACCCACTCCAGGATTCTGGCCTGGAGTTCCATCATTTTATTAACTAACACTATTAGCGCTCTGTCTGGCAGGTATCTTTAACCTGGCTCTCATAAGTACAAGGATGTAGATTCATCAGAAGCCTTCATGCAATCTCAACATTTGCCTGATCCTTTGTGATGGGAGCTTGAACTCTGGGCCATTTCTTTTCTCCATCTCCCAACACAAGTTGCTGCGGCCCATCAGGGTGGGGAGCCAACAGGATGGCTTAAGTCAGCAACTTCCCTCGTACCTACTTGACCTACTGGAAATGTGCGTCCTTGCTAAGAGGGGAGGCATGCAGGCTATTCAAGGGCATTTCACCAGTTGTCTTTTCTCCATTCAGACTGGCATGAGTTCAGATCAGTAAACATACTACTAAAGAAGAGATCCAACAAGCAAACAAGGGGATTTGCAAGAGGCTCCTCGGTAAAGAATCCACCTGCCAATGCAGGAGATGTGAGCTTGATCCATGGGTAAGGAAGATCCCATGGAGAAGGAAAAGGCAACCCACTCCAGTATTCTTGCCTGAGAAATCCCATGGACTGAGGAGCTGGTGGGATACAGTCTGTGGGGTCACAAAAGAATCAGACACAGCTTAGAGATGAAGCAACAACAGCAACTAGAGAAGAGAAGGAATGCTAGTTTCACCTTCTCACTGAAATTTTCAACATTTATTTACCTGGAGTCACCTTTACCCACCTCAAGCAAATATCTACTTGACTCTTTAAGAAAAAAACATGCTTTGTAGAGAAGAAAAGATTATATTCCGTTCAATTCAGTTCAGTCGCTCAGTTGTGTCTGACTCTTTGCAACTCCATGGACTGCAGCACGCCAGGTCTCCCTGTCCATCACCAATTCCTGGAGCTTACTCAACTCATGCCCATAGAGTTGGTGATGTCATCCAACCATCTCATCCTCTGTCATCCCCTTCTCCTCCTGCCTTCAATTTTTCCCAGCACCAGAGTCTTTTCCAATGAATCAGTTCTTTGCAGCAGATGGCCAAAGTATTGGAGCTTCAGCTTCAGCATCAGTCCTTCTGATGAATATTCAGGACTGATTTCTTTAGATGGACTGGAACTCCTTGCAGTCCAAGGGACTCTCAAGAGTCTTCTCCAACACCACAGTTCAAAAGCATCAATTCTTTGGTGCTCAGCTTTCTTTATAGTCCAACTCTCACATCCATACATGACTGCTGGAAAAACCATAACTTTGTCAGGATGGACCTTTGCTGGCAAAGCAACAAATATGCTGTCTAGGTTGATTTTTAATATGCTGTCTAGGTTGATTTTTATTATGCTGTATAGATTACTCTTAATTTTCTTCCAAGGAGCAAGTATCTTTTAATTTCATGGCTACAGTCACCATCTGCAGTGATTTTGGAGCCCCCAAAAATAGTCTATCTCTATTTCCACTGTTTCTCCATCTATTTGCCATGAAGTGATGGAACCAGATGCCATTATCTTAGTTTTCTGAATCTTGAGCTTTAAGCCAACTTTTTCACTTTCATCAAGAGGCTCTTTAGTGCCTCTTCACTTTCTGCCATAAGGGTGGTGTCATCTGCCCATCTGAGGTTATTGATATTTCTCCCAGCAATCTTGATTCCAGCTTGTTCTTCTTCCAGCCCAGTGTTTCTCATGATGTACTCTGCATATAAGTCAAATAAGCAGGGTGACAATATACAGCCTTGATGTACTCCTTTTCCTACTTGGAACCAGTCTGTTGTTCCATGTCCAGTTCTAACTGTTGCTTCCTGACCTGCATACAGATTTCTCAAGAGGCAGGTCAGGTGGTCTGGTATTCCCATCTCTTTCAGAATTTTCCAGTTTACTGTGATCCACACAGTCAAAGGCTTTGGCATAGTCAATAAAGCAGAAATAGATGTTTTTCTGGAACTCTCTTGCTTTTTTGAAGATCCAACAGATGCTGACAATTTGATTTCTGCTTCCTTTGCATTTTAAAATTTCTTGAGCATCTGGAAGTTTACAGTTCACATATTGCTGCAGCTTGGCTTGGAGAATTTTGGGCATTACCTTGTTAGCATGTGAAATGAGTGCAATTGTGCAGGAGTCTGAGTGTTCTTTGGATTGCCTTTCTTTGGGATTGGAGTGAAAACGGACCTTTTCCAGTCCTGTGGCCACTGCTGAGTTTTCCAAATTTGCTGGCATATTGAGTGAGTAGAGCACTTTCACAGCATCATCTTTTCGGATTTGAAATAGCTCAACCTGAATTCCATCACCTCCACTAGCTTTGTTTGTAGTGATGCTTCCTAAGGCCCACTTGACTTCACATTCCAGGATGTCTTACTGTAGGTGAGTGATCACACCATCATGATTATCTGGGTCATGAAGATCTTTTTTGTATAGTTCTTCTGTGTATTCTTGCCACCTCTTCTTAATATCTTCTGATTCTGTTGGGTCCTTATAATTTCTGTCCTTTATTGTGCCCATCTTTGGATGAAATGTTCCCTTGGAATCTCTAATTTTCTTGAAGAGACCTCTAGTCTTTCCCATTCTACTGTTTTCCTTTATCAATTGTTATCATTATATTGTTTTCCTGTGTCAATTGCTAGGCAGGTTGATAAGAAGTCCAGAGTCCCTGAGGAGGAGAGAGGTGTCTGGGGCTCTCAAAGAGGAGATAAGAGTCTGGAGTTCTCCAGGAGGAGAAAAGGACAAATGTTCTTTTTTTCCTCTCTCTATAGTCCTTAGTCTTAGTCACATAAAACGTTTTTCTCTTTAAGCCTGGAACTGATAATTACACAACAAACAACTCAGTTTAAACTCTATGCTAAGGATTATATAAAAACAATGAATGTAACCTGCTTCAGGACAGTTTTTCCTTCCTGAAAACCTTCTAATCCTGTTATCTTAAAACTTATATTATGGGAGTGGGTCTGATAAGATCTTTTATTATTAAATTCTAACCCTGTTACCTTAAAATGTAGATTGTGGGAGTGGGTCTGGTAAACTTTTTAGACTTTGAGACATTCTTTTGATTTATTGTAATAACTAATGAAAAAAGGTGAACTATTTCAAATCCTGGAAGATGATGCTGTGAAAGTGCTGCACTCAATATGCCAGCAAAAACTCAGCAGTGGCCACAAGACTGAAAAGGTCAGTTTTCATTCCAATCCCAAAGAAAGGCATTGCCAAAGAATGCTCAAACTACTGCACAATTGCACTTATCTCACACGCTAGTAAAGTAATGCTCAAAATTCTCCAAGCCAGACTTCAGCAATACGTGTACCATGAACTTCCAGATGTTCAAGCTGGTTTTAGAAAAGGCAGAGGAACCAGAGATCAAATTGCCAACATCTGCTGGATCATGGAAAAAGCAAGAGAGCTCCAGAAAAACATCTATTTCTGCTTTATTGACTATGCCAAAGCCTTTGACTGTGTAGATCACAATAAACTGTGGGAAGTTCTGAGAGAGATGGGAATACCAGACCACCTGACCTGCCTCTTGAGAAATCTGTATGCAGGTCAGGAAGCAACAGTTAGAACTGGACATGGAACAACAGACTGGTTCCAAGTAGGAAAAGGAGTACATCAAGGCTGTATATTGTCACCCTGCTTATTTAACTTATATGCAGAGTACATCATGAGAAACACTGGGCTGGAAGAAGAACAAGCTGGAATCAAGATTGCTGGGAGAAATATCAATAACCTCAGATGGGCAGATGACACCACCCTTATGGCAGAAAGTGAAGAGGCACTAAAGAGCCTCTTGATGAAAGTGAAAGAGGAGAATGAAAAGGTTGGCTTAAAGCTCAACATTCAGAAAATGAAGATCATGACATCTGGTCCCATCACTTCATAGGAAATAGATGGGGAAACAGTGGCTGACTATTTTGGGGGGCTCCAAAATCACTGCAGATGGTGACTACAACCATGAAATTAAAAGACGCTTACTCCTTGGAAGGAAAGTTATGACCAACCTAGATAGCATATTCAAAAGCAGAGACATTACTTTGCCAACAAAGGTCTGTCTAGTCAAGGCTATGGTTTTTTCCAGTGGTCATGTATGGATGTGAAAGTTGGACTGTGAAGAAAGCTGAGCACCGAAGAATTGGTACTTTTGAACTGTGATGTTGCAGAAGACTCTTGCAGACTCCTGGACTGCAAGGAGATCAACCAGTCCATTCTAAAGGAGATCAGTTCTGGATGTTCTTTGGAAGGACTGATGGTAAAGCTGAAACTCCAATACTTTGGCCACCTCACACGAAGAGTTGACTCATTGGAAAACACTCTGATGCTGGGAGGGACTGGGGGCAGGAGGAGAAGGGGATGACAGAGGATGAGATGGCTGGATGGCGTCACGGACTCGATGGACATGAATCTGAGTGAACTCCGGGAGTTGGTGATGGACAGGGAGGCCTGGCATGCTGCGATTCATGGGGTTGCGAAGAGTCGGACACGACTGAGTGACTGAACTGAAATGAACTGAACCTGAATGAAAAAAGTATGTAACTCCCTTGCTTAGACTAGCGAGGGGGGCACTCTCCATCCCCCATTCTGATATCTATGTCAGAAGTTTTCTCTGTCCCTTTTTCACTTTAATAAAATTCTGCTACACAAAAGCTCTTGAGTGATCAAGCCTGGTCCCTGGTCCAAAAGCTAAATCTTCTTCGGAAATCACAAATCCAACATTGTTCACAGTAAGCTATCAATATTTCCAATCCTGTACTCCCAAGAAGGCCTGGAACCATGAAACTCCTTTTCTTTTCTTCTACAGTCTTCCCTGGTAGCTGAGAGAGTAAAGAATCTGCCTGCAATGCAGGAGTACTGAGTTCAGTTCCTGGGTCAGGAAGATCCTCTGAAGAAGGAAATGGCAACCCATTCTAGTATTTTTGCCTGGAGAATCCCATGGACAGAGGAGCCTGGTGGGCTACAGTCCATGGGGTCACAAAAAACTGGACATGACTGAGTAACTAATATACTCAGTAACTAATATACTAATAACATCTACTTTTTATCTCCTGTGAGAGTAAGAAAGGAGCTAGTGTGGCATTATTAATAGGAAATATACAAATTATGTTTATGGCTGGTTACCCAGGGTTTTCTGGCCCCAGAGGCTAGAGATACCTTAACAACTCTTTTTAGTATACAAAGGGCACAGTTCCTGGAATTCCCATTGAAACTCTGTCAACCAGAACCGTGGATAACCAGAAGAGTCCTAGTCAATATTCTGTTAGAAGTGCCAAAAACTTTAACTTTAAATTAATTAAATTAAAATTAAGCTTGTATTCACAAACATATGTATCTCTATATTACAGATACATATGTAGGAGTGTGTCTGTATGCATAGAGCAGAGGTTTAGTGGCTGTGATGGCCACGCGGCTTGGTGGTGAGACAAACTATTGCTATTATCAGCCATTCATTGAGCTCGTTTTTCACAGCAGCAAAGCCTAGTCTATCTTGACTGATACAGATGTTAAGTGCTTTGGAAGAAAAAGGAAGATAGCATTGCAGAGGGAGAGAAGTGGGTTTTTACTAGAAAAATTACTGGAAATGTCATTTTCCCTAAGACTCAAAGGAGTTGAGGGAATGAGTATACTTGGGTGTTGGGTGGTGGTGATTTGAGTTTTTCTTCTCAGTCCTCAGTTGTCCATCATTAGATTCAATTGTGTCCTTGACCCGAGTTGCCACATGATAGCTTGTAGCCTTCCAGTATTTTTCTTCTTGTGCTCAGTCTAATTTGAATGAGTTTTGTTTCTAGCATCAAAACCTAACCTATTCTTTTATTTCTCTAGAAACCTAGACTGAAGGTATTCTAATACCTGCCATGATGTCATCATGATCATGGGTTCGATCCCTGGGTTGGGAAGATTTCCTGGAGAAGGGAACGGCTATTCACTCTACTATTCAGGCCTGGAGAATTCCATGGACTGTATAGTCCACGAGATCACAAAGAGTCGGACACAGTTGACTTTCACTTTCACATGATTACCAACAAAACAGAACAGTAGCAACACCTCATCTTTTTATTCTCAATTTGCTTACAAATAAAAAACCCTAACAGATGTATTTTTGAAGAAGAGCTATTTGCAATATCTTGGGGAGTGCTGTTGTTCAGTCGCTAAGTCATGTGTGACTCTGTGACCCCATGGATTCCAGCACACCGGGCTTCCCTGTCCTTCACTATCTACTGGAGTTTGTTCAGTCTCATGTCCATGAGTCAGTGATGTTATCCAGCCATCTTATCCTCTATTGGCCCGTGATCCTCCTGCCCTAAATCTTTCCCAGCATCAGAGTTTTCTGACCAATCAGTTCTTTGCATCAGGTGGCCAAAGTACTGGAGCTTCAGCTTTAGCATCAGTCCTTCCAACGACTATTCAAGGTTGATTTTTTTTGGAGGATGGTCTGTGACAATTTGTGATGGTTGTGCCTTACCACTCAAGCCAGAGTTCTACACTTTGCTCACCTGGGGTCCTTAGAAGCTGTTATTTTAACCATCCTTCCTGAGACCACGGGGACATCCTCCCTTAGGACAGCTGGAGTTTGCTAGCACTTTCTCTCCTCTGCCTATCTATAATTTAAGTATTCTGTTACTGAGTGCCCACCCTGCAGGCATCTTCAAGTAACTACTTCTACTGCTGCTACTGCTAAGTCACTTCAGTCATGTTCGACTCTGTGTGACCCCATAGACCGCAGCCCACCAGGCTCCCCCGTCCCTGGGATTCTCCAGGCAAGAACACTGGAGTGGGTTGCCATTTCCTTCTCCGATACTTAATTTATTAAGATACTGCATGGCTTTCTCTGAGTTTCAGAGTGATGCTAGGAAACTGCTCAACTCTCTAAAATCGAGGACTATATCACAAACAATTGCTTAAGAAACTCCTATGATGGACCAAGCTCCTGTCCTTATCTGCAGTTGGAAGTTTCCAAAGAAAGAGTGTAAGATCTGCATCTATTTATAAAATGAAGCATGGATGGTGCGGTGAGCCATACAATCCTTTTTGCTTTTTTCTTTGTCTCTAGTTTTTTAGTGAAGATAGTGGGAGGAGAAATAGGGGCTACTCTAAGTTCAAGAGGGACACAAACATTTTCACTTGAAACTTTAGCAAGGATCCTGAGAGGTGAGTTCAGGCACTGATTACAGAACATGCCTGAGAACTCTCAGTCTAACATGGGCATCCCTGAGTTGTTATTGCTGTTATTCAGTCCTTAGGTAGTATCTGACTTTTTGTAGCCCCCAGACTGCAGCACGTAAGGCTTCTCTGTCTTTCATTATCTCCCAGAGTCTGCTCAAACTCATGGCCATTGAGTAGGTGATGCCATCCAATCATCTCCTCCTCTGTCAACCCCTTATTTGCCTGCCTCCTTGCTAAGTCACTGTAGTTGTGTCTGACTCTTTGCGATTCTATGGACTGTAGCCTGCTTTACTAGGACCATTCAATTATGGCAGCTTCCCAGGTGGCCTTAGTGGTAAAGAACCTGCCTGGCAATGCAGGAGACATTAGAAACACAGGCTTGATCCCTGGGTTGGGAAGATCCCCTGGAGGAACGAGGGCATGGCAACCTACTCCAATGTTCTTGCCTGGAAATTTCCATGGACAGAGGAGTCTGGTGGACTGCAGTCCATGGGGTCACAAAGAGTCAGACACAACTGAAGAGACAGCACAGCACACAAGTGATTTACAGTCTTAAAGTCTCCTGGTCTTAACTTCTACCTATAAACTCTGGGATAGTCTATCAGCCACTTAACACTTCTTTGCTCACCTCCAGTGGAGGGGATCATTCATCTACAGCAGGCAATTTATTTCACTTTTAGATGGGTCAATTTTTTAATGTTCTAATTTAATATAGAAACTCTTTATAGTTTCTACTCAGTGGTTTTAGATCTACTTTCAAAAGCTACACCATCGTCTCTGTACAATTTAAACATATTTTGACTTGCATGAAATCCGCTAGCTTTTCTTGAAAGCCTAAATGGTAAGATCCTAATAGTCCAAATATACTAATTAAGAATTGCAATTTAATTACACATTAATTACACACCATTTTCTTTTTAATTAGTGTCACTTAAGGTGAACTGTGACTACAAATTTGTTTCTATTGATTGTGATGGTAATAAAGCCTGATTTAGAGTAATACCTTCCCCTCCCCCCACTTTTTAAAGCATTTCTCAATGGATTAATGTCGTTTTACATCCCTTGCTTTCTTTCCTAGGGTATTGTACTGAGTGGATTAGAACTTCAAATGCTGCAAAGATACAAGTGCTTTACTGTAAAATCCAAGACATGGGTAATTATCATCCAGGTTTTCAATGATTTTTTTTTTTTGATGTTTAGGTAAAGCTTTGAGCCATAAAAAAAGTTTTTTTTAAAAGAGAGAATAAAAAATATTTTCAGTGGATATATAATAGCCTTCAGATGTTTAAAACCTCAGTGTGACTTAAATTTCATGAAATGGGGTCATTGACATCTGAAAAAGTACAACAAAAATATATACTGAATATCCTGTGGACTGAAACACATAATTGTCTAATGAAAAGGTTATCCACTGTGTTAAGTCCATCACTGGCAGAAATTTTCTATTACTTCTAAGAGAACAGATTTGGCTGTATCTTCAAAGACCTCAAATTTTATGTTGACTGGAATGTGTCCATAGGTATTACTATGTTCTATTACCAGCTTATGGTATCTAATTTATAAAGTCAATTTACATGCAAAGCTTTTTGTATTCTTTGTACTGCTTAAATTCTCATAATACATTTATATTTCCTTTGTGAAATTGCTTCCTGGCTCCCAGCTATTCAACACATAACTTTTTAAACAAAAGAAACTAATTTAAATGGTTTTTCCAATAAACCAATTCTAATTCAGCCACTGGGTCTATAAAAAAATATTCCTTTTTAGTAGACTATATTTACGAATTGGGAAAGATCATTTACTCAAGATCACTATCAACATAGTAAATAATGTTTCCTGGCATGTTTAATAGCTAATATCAAAGCTATTCATAACAGATTGAGGGGCCCCTGTGAAAAATCAGACAGAGCAAATTGAAATAATTTTTTATAAAAAAAAAAAGGAGATGAGGTATGAGAAGACTCTTGAGAGTCCCTTAGACTTCAAGGAGATCCAACCAGTCCATTCTGAAGGAGATCAGCCCTGGCATTTCTTTGGAAGGAATGATGCTAAAGCTGAAACTCCAGTACTTTGGCCACCTTATGTGAAGAGTTGACTCATTGGAAAAGACCCTGATGCTGGGAGGGATTGGGGGCAGGAGGAGAAGGGACGACCGAGGATGAGATGGCTGGATGGCATCACTGACTTGATGGGCGTGAGTCTGGGTGAACTCCAGGAGTTGGTGATGGACAGGGAGGCCTGGCGTGCTGCGATTCATGGAGTTGCAAAGAGTCAGACATGACTGAGTGACTGAACTGAACTGCTGCTGCTGCACTAAGTCACTTCAGTCGTGTCCAACTCTGTGTGACCCCATAGATGGCAGCCCACCAGACTCCCCTGTCCCTGGGATTCTCCAGGCAAGAACACTGGAGTGGGTTGCCATTTCCTTCTCTAATGTACCAAAGTGAAAAGTGAAAGTGAAGTCGCTCAGTTGTGCCTGATCCTCAGCGACCTCATGGACTGCAGCCTTCTAGGCTCTTCCATCCGTGGGATTTTCCAGGCAGGAGTACTGGAGTGGGGTGCCATTGCCTTCTCCAACTGAACTGAACTGAGAAAAAATTCTCACCCTTAACTCTGGTGCTGATTTGAAGGAGTTTTTTTTTTTTTTAATGTCCTAAGATTGGATATATGCATACAACCTTTTGTTCCCCCCCCCCATTCCCTCCCCTGTGGCTGGCAGAGTGACTTCCTTCTTAATTTCCATCTTGTACCTCATTCCTCATGTCGACAACCTTTTTGGATGGATACACAGCTGCTTTACTGGTAGTAGTGTAAACCTAGTATATGAAATATATCAAATAATATTTCAGCAAAGCTAATTCTGGTTATCACACAAAGCCTATCTATTTTTAAGACAGAATTTTACTAAATATGATGTAAAATAAAATCATACTGACAATTTTCAGAAGGCCCTGTAGAAATTTTACAAGTTCTGATTTCATCACCATAAATAATGTCCTTTATAAAGAAATCAGAGGGTTTGCACAGAATTTCCAGGAAGAGAACCACTTCTCCCTCTCCTCCCATCACTTACTTAGCTTCTTTGAGAAGAAAGGGTTGATACAAGAACTCCTGACATGCACAGGACTCACGACTTACATGGCAGTTAGGTTTTAAAACCTACGTTCCCCAATCCAGTCCAATCACTGTCCCTCTCTGGCTGAGCTGGGGGGCTAAAATGTGAAGTATGAAGGGACTGAAAGTGAAAGTGTTAGTTGCTTCAGTCATGTCCAACTCTTTGCAACCCCATGGACTAAACCCCACCAGGATCCTCTGTCCATGGGATTCTCCAGGCAAGAATGTTGGAGTGGGTCATCATTCCCTTCTCCAGGGGATCTTCCTGACCCTAGGATCAAACTGGGGTTTCCCCCATTGCAAGCAGATTCTTTATTGTCTGAGCCACTAGGGGAATCTCAAAAGGTGAAGTATAAAGCTATTGCAAATTAATAGGGAAAGAAAAGCACAGTGCAGTGTTTCCCCCAAAAGATATGATCAAGTCCTTACCCATGAGATACCTGTGAATCTGACCTTCTTTGGGCATCAGATCTTCACAGAGGTAATTAAGTTGAGTTGAGCTCTCACTAAATTAGGTTAGGCCCTAACCCAGTGACTGGTGTCCTTAGAAGGAAAGGGAGATTTGGAGGTACACAGACAAGCATGGAGAGGAAGATGAAGGCAGAACTTGGAGTAATGAAGCCACAAAACCAAGGAATACCAAGGAACACTGGTGACCACCAAAATTAGGAAGCAGCAAGAAAGGATTCTCCCTTAGAGTCTTCGGAAAAAGCCTGGCCCTACTGACACCCTAATTTCAGACTTCCAGACTCCAGAACTATGAGAAAATAAATTCCTGTTGTTTTAAGACACCAAAAAAAGAAAGAAAAAACATAGGGTTTAGAGTTAGATTGGATATTGTGACTCTGCAGTAAGTTTGATTGAGAAAGTAGTTATTCAACATTTGCCAGATACTTTCTTCTTACTGTAATGAATTACAGATAATACCAAGTGCAACGTGTTCTGCTGCTGCTGCTAAGTCACTTCAGTCGTGTCCAACTCTGTGTGACCCCAGAGATGGCAGCCCACCAGGCTCCCGTCCCTGGGATTTTCCAGGCAAGAACACTGGAGTGGGCTGCCATTTCCTTCTCCAATGCAGAAAGTGAAAATGAAAGAGAAGTCGCTCAGTCGTGTCCAACTCTTCGTGACCCCATGGACTGCAGCCTACCAGGATCCTCCATCCATGGATTTTCCAGGCAAGAGTACTAGAGTGGGTTGCTATTGCCTTCTCCGGCAATATGTTCTAATATACTTGTAAATACCAAGCCAACTCAGGAAGTAAAATCAATTCATTTCAATGGGAATTTTATGAAGTGTGTGTGTATATTACTTTATTGAAAAGCCCCACTAATTCAAGGGCACTATGCCAAATTTGTTAGAAAAAGTCTACCTGCTTAACTAAATAAAGTTTCAGATACTGACAAGTAGTTGGTGTATAATGAGATCTTTACTGGAGTAAAAACTGATAAAACAAGTTTCAATTTCAACTGGAAACCATAATGTTCAAGAGAAAGATTTTTAAAACTCAATTTCATAAAAACTTTTTATAGGAAATAGAATATCAATGAAAAACTATCCATTTGAAAACAAGTTTCTTAAAATTTCTGATTTTGTAACTTTTGGACTAAAAATGTCATTAGCTTTTAATGCACCTTTCAATTGCCTGATGCTCCTCATAAACTCAAAACAATTTTGAAAATCCAAATATGATTAATTATAAAAAAAGTTCTGTCACATTATATTTTCAGTTTGGAAATATTCTTAGAACTCATACTAAAGAACAAGGTTTTCCACCAATTTTTAAATTAAAGTCAAATCTATATTGATTTATTTGGTGAGTTCAGAAGCATGAAAAGCATGGGGAAGGTTAAAGAATGAATTGTTTTCTTTAAAATGCACTGATGGTACAAAGATAGATGGAGTTTTAAACTCTGAATATGCAATCTCTGCAGGAATCATTTAAAATTATTTCTGTTGCTTCTTTTGTTTAATGATCTGAAGTCTGAAAATGAGAATGAGGAATGCCAGCTTGGTTTCACTCTGAACAATTCACATAATATGCCTGGAAAACAGGAAAATAACTCTGTAGTTTCAGATTATTTGATATGCCTGGTTTAGACTTATGAAAATGAAATGGATGTGAAACTGAATAGAGCTGAAATTAATTAGAAACCTAACTCAGTTATATGGTGAGACACTCATTAAGCTCTTGGAATCCTGAAAGATATCCTTTTGTGGACTAAACATTGGTAGGGGATGTTTGGGGTTATTTTAGAAAGTACAGTGCTCTAAGATACTATGATTAAAATCTTCTCAGATACTTCCTTTGTTTATAACACAGAAAGCTCTACAGCCATAAAGCAATGAAGGCTAAATATAATTGTGACTTGGTACAAAGTTAGATAACAGATAATTCTTTGCTTTTATATTGTATTGGGCTTCCCTGGTGGCTCAGCTGGTACAGACTTCCCCTGCAATGTGGGAGACCTGTGTTCGATCTCTGGGTTTCAAAGATCTCCTGGAGAAGGGAATGACTACCCAGTCCAGTATTCTGGCCTGGAGAATTCCGTGGACTATAAAGTCCATAGGATTGCAAAGTACAATATCAATGACTTGGCCCAAAGTTAGGTAACAGATAATTCTTTGCTTTTATATTGTATTAGAAAACATGTTTCACTGGTATTGAGTAACATTGAATTAACAAGATAGAGAGAGTTGTCGGCAGTCACAGGGCAAGGAAACACATCAGGGATTTATTAGATTTGGATTTATCAGTGCATAGAAATTCATGATGTTTAACTTAAAGGCAAAAAGAGCAGAACACTTTGAATAATAGCTTGAAGTGGATGATTAGCTAAGGGGATGCAACATTTAATAGCCAAAATAAATTACTGTAATTATTTTATTACCTATGCTAACTGATTCCATTGTTTTTATTGAAATAACAGCTCCCTGAGGAAAGGAACAGTGCTTCAATGAATCTCAGCTGTAGGCTTGTGTGTTCTTCTACAGCAATCAAAACCAATGAAAAATAGCCTTCATTGATAATATTCTTAATGTCTGCATTTCAGCACTTGGAGAAAACATCCTATTCAAGTCTAAACATCTAGAAAGATCTGGGAACCTTTGGACAGAAAAGAAGCCTATTAAAGATACTATGGTTATATATAGAGTTTTAGTCCCCCATATTTGTACATTTTTACTGCTTCATGTCCTCACCATATATCTTTCTTTTCCATTTTATTTTCACAGAGAGACCTTCTGAGAAGGTCTGTGAGATACCCTCCTTCTAGCAAAAGTGTACATGAGCACTTGCATTCCTAAGTACAGATTCTCAAAGCAATAGAAAGGAGGTGAGATGAGTCAGGGTGCCAGAGAGCATGTGAAGCCATAGAAAAAGATATTAAATATTTCTAGAAAGTCTATTTTACTGGAAGATTTGTCAAAAAATTTTTTACAAAAGAAAAAACAGATGCATATTGATTATAAAAGCATTTCCATATGAAAAAGGGAATTGAAAATAAATTATGAATTTGTAGGAGGTCTACCTCCCTCCTTTCGCATTCTTAGTTTCCACTCCATCTTTCCTTCTCATTCTCCTCTGCCTTTAGGGGTGCTTCATGACAGTGACTGATACATATTCCTAATCTACTTCAGTTCCTTGCAATGTTTTACATCTTTCAGTAAATGAACAAAAGACCTTTTGCCAAAGTGGGATATAAACTCCGAGATATGGAATAGAAAATCAAGAGAGAAGCCAACATATTTTTTTAAAAATTTAGGAAAAGTGAGAGGTAGGTTAGAGAGCAACATTTTAAAGATTGAAAGTTTCTGACCAAACTCTTTGTTGTTGATGTTGTTCGTGAAGTAAGATCAATTTTTAAATTTTTTATTTTAAAAATTCCATGTTCCTTATATGGATATTTTATTTGATTTTGTTTAGAAAAATATTCTGATAGTTGGATATTTAGAATGGTTTCCTATAAGCCCTTTCCAGGGTCTATTAGTTTAACTTTCACCAACTTATCTATGCATTTGCTTATTAAAATTTACTGAACCCCATTCTAATACAGACATCACATTAGGCTTTGGAAATACAAAGTTGGCATAGTGGCTTCCTGCAAGAAGCTGACAGTTGAGAGGTGAACAAATAAACAACTAAGAATGCAATTGCAAAGCACTTCTATGAGACTGCATAAAGTGTGTGTGCGCAAGGGGACATGTGAGGCTGGGGGCAACAGAGAAAAAGTAGTGGAGGGGAGGAGGTAAAGAGTGTTGTGGGTAAAGTGAAGACATTACTTGGCAAGGTCAAAGAAGAAATCAGATTCTTCTTTATGAAGGCTTCTTATTTATTCTCTAACCTTGGAGGCAATGGTAACTAAGACAGGACCATAAGTGAAAGAAAGGATACCCATCTCTATTATCTTTTAGAATAAGCTGATATTCCGTAAGCTACAGTGTTAACTATGTTCTAAGGGCAGGTGGCAGTTGTCTTTGTAGGGCTATGTGAAGGAAACTGGAAAGCACTATTTACATTAAAAAAAAAAAAGTCCAAGAAATCCCTCCCACCTATTTGCCAGTCTACAATTGCCCCAAGAATCACTGTATTGAATAACAACATTAGGAAACAGACCATTGTTAGGTATATTAACTGCAGCTTGGGTTTTTAAAACAAGAAATAATGAATTAGAATTGAGAATGGCATCTGGCCTTACCACTAAAGCAAGTATGTGACTTTGAAACTGCTTAATTAATATTCCTTCCTGACTCCAGAACTTTCTTATGGATTAAGGAATTACACTGAAATATTTTTGCAATGAGGTATTTTGTTTTTGCTTTGGGAGAGTCAATTCTTAGGTGGTTTGATAAGAAGTCCCAGGTCCCTGAGGAGGAGAGAGTGGTCTGGGGCTCTTGAGGAGGAGATAGCGGTCTGGAGTTCTTAAGGACGAGATAGGACATTTTTTCCTACATTCCTTAGTCTTAGTCACATAAAATGTTTTTTCTTTTTTCTTTGAGCCCAGAGCTGATGATTACACGACAAAACAACTCAGTTTAAGCTCTGTACTAAGGATTACATAACAACAATGTATCCTGCTTCAGTTCAGTTCAGTTCAGATGCTCAGTCGTGTCCGACTGTTTGCGACCCCATGAATCCCAGCATGCCAGGCCTCCCTGTCCATCACCACTCCCGGAGTTCACTCAAACTCACGCCCATCGAGTTGGTGATGAAATCCAGCCATCTTATCCTCTGTCGTCCCTTTCTCCTCCTGCCCCCAATCCTTCCCAGCATCAGAGTCTTTTCCAATGAGTCAACTCTTTGCCTGAGGTGGCCAAAGTATTGGAGTTTCAGCTTCAGCATCATTCCTTCCAAAGAACACCCAGGGCTGATGTTTAGAATGGACCAGTTGGATCTCCTTGCAATCCAAGGGACTCTCAAGAGTCTTCTCCAACACCACTCTTCAAAAGCATCAACTCTTTGGTGCTCAGCTTTCTTCACAGTCCAACTCTCACATCCACACATGATCACTGGAAAAACCATAACCTTGACTAGACAGACCTTTGTTGGCAAAGTAATGTCTCTGCTTTTCAATATGCTATCTAGGTTGGTCATAACTTTTCTTCCAAGGAGTAAGCGTCTTTTAATTTCATGGCTGCAATCACCATCTGCAGTGATTTTGGAGCCTCCCCGAAATAAAATCTGAGTATCCTGCTTAAGGACATGTTTCTCCTTCTTTCTGACTAATCCTGTTATTTTATAATGTATGAGTGGGTCTGGTAAGATCTTTCTATTGTAAAAGATGTGAATTGTGGGATTTGGCCTAGTAGGACCTTTACAACTTTGAGACATTCTTTTGATTTATTGTAATAGCCAATTAAAAAGTATAGAGCTCCCTTGCCAAGACTAGTGAGAAGGCATTCTACGTACCCCTTCTGATGTCTATGTCAGAAGCTTTCCCTGTCCTCTTTCACTTTAATAAAAGTCTGCTACACAAAAGCTCTTGAGTGATCAAGCCTGGTCCCTGGTCTGGAAGCTAAATCTTCTTCTTCAGAGATCACAAATCTGACATCATTCACCACAAGCTATCACCTTTTACTCTAGAATATGCAGTACTGTCATTGCAATAGCCATATGAACCTGTTATGCTGGATTCAGCTGTGAAGTTGCTCAACTAAATGTCTCTATACTAAGAAAACGGAGTCCTTCAGATACATCACTAAATTAAGAATAAAGATCTTAGAGACAAACTCACTCTTTTCATTTCTACTGATGTTTTCCTCCACACTCTCACATAGAAAAAAAGGGTTTGATGAGAAGGAGACTTTGAAATGAGAGAAAGAATTTTATTTTTTGTTTTTTATATCTCTCTTTTCAGAATAGTCCAAGTTTATTCTGATAGTCACACTAATAAAATGTACTAAATGTTCATTACTTCAAAATTCCTCAAGGACTCAAGCTACTAAGAGCTATCCTGGGATTGTGAGAGTGAAAAGTGTGAAAGTGTTAGTCATTCAGTTGTACCCAACTCTTTGCCACCCTATGGACTATAGCCCACCAGGTTCCTCGGTCCGTGGAGTTCACCAGCCAAGGACACTGGAGTGGATAGCCATTCCCTTCTGAAACCAGGGACTGAAGCTGAGTCTCCTGTTACTGAATTTTAGATTGTTAACAGCAGATGTAAGTTAAGGGGAAAAAATAAAGCAGAAGACACATTCTAACAAATAATATGATCATTTACATTTTGAGGTTTTAGGGAAAAAGAGCTTGAACATACAAAAGTAAATACAAAAATGTCTTGGAAAAATGTGCTTATAAGTATTTTTTAATGGGAATGACTTTAGAGTGAACTTCATGATGCCTAGTTACAATTTACAGTTGAAACATGTACATGATGCTTGTTAGTTTTAATAAACAAATAACTGTCATTACATGTGCTTTTGTTTTCATTCCCAGGACAGCCCTATTTTATGGAAAAGACAGAAATACGAGTAAGTTACAGAAACAAACACTGGGAAGAGATGCAAGTGGGACTGAACAAAAATCTAACCAATTGTAGCATCTATTCTCTTCCCTATATAGTTTTTCTCTCTGCTTTTGGGACTTTAATGAAGACTGCATGACACGCCCTGAACTCATTCTAATTCGGCTGGAGATAAATAAGGGTGAAATGAATCAATAAATCATAATTTCTGTCAATTATGCTATTCATCCAAGGGGATTGCTGTGAAACCTGGAAACTGGCCACTGACTGAAAGATGGAGGCTCCTACCGGTCTAAGTATCTACCAGGAGTAATAGGTAAGTTACTAGACACAAGTCATGTTGATGGTACCAATATCCAGAGAATGGGTGAAATATACAGGGCACCAAAATGATGGACTTAAGGCACATAGGAAACACTTTATGGGCATTATGCTACCAAACCTAATAGTGAGATAGAGCCTTATAAAGGAGGGAAGGAAAATAATAATAATAATTGATAACAATATTAATTTCTAATCCTATAAAAAATCCTGCAAAGTCAAAATTATCATCTTTATTTTATCCCAGAAGAAACTAATGCACAGAGATGTTAAGAGGCCTATCTAAAGAGAATATGTTATTTAGTAGAAGAATTGGAATTTTAAGACAGTTTTTTCCTGTCTCCAAAGTCTGGATGCTTTTCATTTTGCTAATCTGATAATTTTGGGTCTAAAATTCTTTAGGTTCAAACATTCAGTTTATTATGCTTAAATCAGCATTCTACTCTTCAGTATATGTAGGAAAATAGGAAAGAGAGAAGATATTAAAAGAGATTTCTTTAAGGTAGGGTTTTTCAACATTGGCTACTATTGACATTTCAGGTGGGATCATTCTTTGTAGTGGAGGGTTGTCTAATGCCTTGTAGATGTTTAGCAGCAATGTTGGTATCTACTACCTAGATGACAATTACCTCATACTCCCAATTTTGACAGCCATAGGGATCGAACCCGGGTCTCCCGCATTTCAGGCAGACACTTTAACCTCTGAGCCACCAGGAAGCCCAATAATGTCTCTAGGTGTTGCTAATGGTTACCTGCAAAGCCAAATACCCTCTCTCCTTCACTCTGAGAATCTCTGTCTTATAGGAGTCAGGGGGATAAAGTTCAGGGTCTGGACTCAAGGCACTCATATTGCAGTCCCAGTTCAATCATGAATTTCAGAAATTCTTGAATTTATCTGAGACTCAGCAATCTTACATATTAAAACTGAGAAAACTATAATAATTAGAACACTACCAATAAATATGAGGCAATGCAGAATTAACTTGGACATCTAAAATACTATCTGACATAAATAGACATTAGTATTATTTGTTTGTGGGGAAAAATTAAAAATAAGAAACATAAATTTAGGTCATTTTAAGAAATATTCTTGGCTCTCCCAAATAATCATAAATCATAGATATAGGAATGCTAACACATAACAACTAAGGAGACTGCCTAAAACTATCAGGCAAACCTAAGTGTCCATCAACAAATGAATGGATAAAGCAGATGTAATATGTATGTATATATACACACACACAATGTAATATCATTCAGTAATAATAAAAAAAAAATTCTTGACCTTTGCAACAACATGGATGGACCTAGAGGATATTATGCTTAGTGACATAAGCCAGACAGAGAAAGACAAACACTGTATGATATCACTTAAATTTGGAGTTTTAAAAATAATACAAACAAATATATATAACAAAACAGAAACACTCACAGATTTAGAGAAAAAATTAGCAGTTACCAGTGGGGAGAGGTAAGCAGAGAAGGGACAAGATAGGCCTAGAGGATAAAGAGGTACAAACTATGTATCAGATAAATAAGCCATGAGTAGACAAGTATACAAATAAACAAGCTGTACAATACAGGGGATATAGTCAATATTTTATAATAACTTTAAATAGAGTACAATCTATAAAAATACTGAATCACTTAAAAAATAATGAATCACTATGTTGTATACCTGAAATTGATATATCAGGTTGACCAAAAAGTTCTTTTGAGTTTTTCTGTAACATCTTATGGAAAAACCCAAACAAACTTTTCACCCAACCCAATGATACTGTGGATCAATTATACTTCAGTTAAAACTCCTGTGCAAGAAAATCTGGCAGTTTTAATGCAGCTTTCTGATCACCTAAATGTTGTTAGTCTCTATATGTAAGTCAGACATGGGCATTCATCCCACTTGCAAACCATCTGATATAGAACAAGAAAGTCCTATTCTGGAACTGTAAAACAAATATTGTACCCAGTTAAATAATTTCTAATTTTAGATTTGTAAAGAACTGGCTTGGTGATTCTAAACCAGGATCTTTCTGATTTCCACTGCCTTTATTTGTTCAATGGTAAGTAAATTAATTTGTAATCTAGTTTGGGACTCTAAGTGAGATAATATAATTGGTAACATTTAAAACCCCTCATGGATCACTGGGCTTCCCTGGTGGCTCAGACTATAAAGAATTGCCTGCAATGTGGGAGACCTGGATTCAATCCCTGGGTAGTGAAGATGCCCTGGAATAGGAAGTGGCAACCTACTCCAGTATGCTTGCCTGGAGAATCCCCATGGACAGAGGAGCCTGCTGGGCTACAGTCCATGGGGTCATAAGGAGTCAGACATGACTGAGGGACTAAGTACGTGGATCACCATCTTGTCATGGTGAAGGGTCTTGCATAACTCAATGAAGCTATCAGCCATGCTGTGCAGGGCCACCCAAGATGGACAGTTTTACATTCATTATGTCAGCAAGTTTGAAAGACACAGCAGTGGCCACAGGGCTGGAAAAGGTCAACCTTTATGCCAATCCCCAAGAAGGGTAGTACCAAAGAATGCACTAACCATTGGACTATTGCACTCATCTCCTATGCTAGTAAGGTCATGGTTAAAAGCTTGCATGCTGCTGCTGCTAAGTTGCTTCAGTCGTGCTCGACTCTGGGCGACCCCATAGACGGCAGCCCACCAGGCTCCCCCATCTCTGCGATTCTCCAGGCAAGAACACTGGAGTGGGTTACCACTTCCTTCTCCAATGCATGAAAGTGAAAAGTGAAAGTGAAGTCACTCAGACATGTCCGACTCTTAGAGACCCCATGGACTGCAGCCCACCAGGCTCTTCCACTCATGGGATTTTCCAGGCAAGAGTACTGGAGTGGGGTACCATTGCCTTCTCCACTTGCATGCTAGGCTTCAGCATTAAGGGAACCAAGAACTTCCAAATGTCCAAGCTGGGCTTAGAAAAGCAAGAGGAACTAGAGATCAAATTGCCAACATTCAGTGGATTTAGAGAAAGCAAGGGAATTTCAGGAAAAAAAAAATCTTTCTCTTTTATTCAACTACACTAAAGCCTTTGATTCTGTGGATCATGACAAACTGCAGAAAGCTTTTAGAGAGATGGGACTGCCAGACCATCTTACCTATCTCCTGAGACACCTATATGCAGATTAAGAAGCAACACTTAAAAGCCTGTATGAAACAACTGACTGGTTCAAGATCAAGAAAGGAATACAATGGGGTTGTCTGCTGTCACCCTGCTTGTTTAACCTATATTCTGAGCACATCATGAGAAATGTCAGGCTAGATGAGTTACAAACCAGAGTCAAGCTAGGTGGGAGAAACATCAACAACTTCAGATATGTGAATGATACCATACTAATGGCACAAAGCAAAGAGGAACTAAAGTGTCTCTTGATGAGGGAAAAGGAGGAGAGTGAAAGAACCAGCTTAAGACTAAACATTAAGAAAAAAACTAACATTATGGCATCTGGCCCCATTATTGAATGGCAAATAGAAGGGGAAAAGGTGGAAGTAGTAATAGATTTCCTCCTCTTGGGCTCCAAAATCACTGCAGATGGTGACTACAGCCGTGAAATGAGAAGACGATTGTTTCTTGGCAGGAAAGCAATGACAAACCTAGACAGTGTGTTGAAAAGCAGAGATATTACTCTGCCAACAACAGTTCAAATAGTCAAAGCGAAGGTCTCCCCACGGGTCACATACAGTTGTGAGAGCTGGACTTTAAAAAAGGCAGAACACCAAAGAATTGATGTCTTTGAACTGTGGAGCTGGAGAAGACTCCTGAAAGTCCCTTGAACAGCAAGATCAAACCAGTCAATCTTAAGGGAAATCAACCCTGAATATTCACTGGAAGGACTAATGCTGAAGCTGAAGCGCCAGTATTTTGGTTAACTGATATGAACAGATGACTCATTAGAAAAGACCTTGATGCTAGGAAAGACTGAAGGCTGAAGGAGAAGAGGACGTCAGAGGATGAGATGCCTGGATGACATCACCGATGCAATGAACAGAACTTGGGCAAGTTCCAGGAGATGATGAGGGACAAGGAGGCCTGACGTGATGCAGTCCATGGGGTCACAAAGAGTCGCACACTACTGGGTGAGTGAACAACAATAACATTTAAAAGTATAAAGTGCAGACCAAACCAAGTCATGTTACTAGAGTTGTTTTTTAATACATAAAGGGAGAAGTATTTCAGAGACAACTGCTTCAAACAAGAGGTACATCTGTGTTTTCCAAGGTTCAGCTGGGTCTTAAATAGGCTATATTTAAAGAAAAAAAAAATTATTGACTCTCTCTATATAAGAAGTAACCATATCTTAAATCATTTAAAATCTCTAGAAATGTGCATCTATAAACACTTTTATTCTAATTTCTATACATTCCTTTGGCAAAAGTGAAAGTTTAACCAATCCTATCTTTAGTTGTAATGGTAATTCTAAATATTTGTCAGGTTTATGAGCTTCAAAAGCATAATTATATTGTCAAGAGAGGAGAGCATGCTCATTAAAATTACCAGAGGGAGAAAGATCACCTGTAACAATCAGATATATGATAAAAAATGTCAAAAGGTATTACAGATATTAACTGTGTCCAATTTGGAACATAAATACAATTTTTACTACAGTATGACAATGGAAAATATGTTTTCATTATATGAAAGAATAGGGGAAAAAAAACTAGGAGCTTTGAAAACTGGCATTTCAATAATATGTTTACGCCTAGAGAAAACACCTTTTCTCTGCACTCTAGAACTTTCTTTCTTAAAGATATTTTAAAAATTATATTATTCATTACACTATTTTAGGTTTTCTCGAGGCACCTCAGTTTGGCCAAAGCCATGGCAGCTTGCTTCCCTGAGATACCATTTCAAAAGAAAAATGTTTTTATCTTTTTATTTTCTCAGTTGTATCTTTCCAATAGCTTCAAACACTCGTCTCTCTATTTTAATGTTTTCCCTCTTTCATAGGCTACTTCTTGATTTGTTTATTTCCAGATTCTGGAAATGTTGGGTAGACAGCTCTCCCATGGCCAAAACTAGAAGAAAAAACATTGCCGTGGCCTGTAAAGACGATAGTTAAGCACTGTGGACAGCAGCACCAGTCCTGCAATTAGGCTTGGACCTGAAATAGCTCTGTAGTATTTTACTACTTTAGACCCAGCAGTAAGATTCTTCAAGATGCACACTCACGATCAGTAATTTATTTGAAAATTTGGGCTGATCCTCATTCTTCCGTTACTTGTCGCTAGGGGTTTCCTATGCATGTGTAAGGAGGGATATACGATTCTCTAGTAGTGACAAAAAGAACTTACTCCATGCCCCACAAAGGGAAAGTCAGACTTGGCCATCAAAGTGTAGTCTCGGCAAACAAACGTCACTTGGTCAGTGAAAATCTCATGGCACCCTAGAGCAAAGTCAGATGACTTTTGTGAAGTCTTGGGCTTCAAATGGCTGAGCAGAGACGGTGTATATTTCCTGAATCATAATGTGATGACAGTATCTCTTATTTTACTTCTTACATCTTTGTACTGTAAGTCAAAAATCTCTTTGAGTTTCCTTTACATTTGCAGTAGTGTATTTGTCTTTTTCAAGAAATCTTTGCCTGGATTTAGAAGCTAAGAAACAGAGTGTGCCAGTCGTATTAGTTCTCTCCTGTAGGCTGTGGACTCGGCAATACCACTGACAGATTTCCATCAGATCTGGAGAGACTTCAATATAATTTTCTAAATGTTTATTGAAGGTTAGTACACACATTTTTCCTTTTCATTGTAGGAAGGATAAAACCTGTACAGCGATTGTATTTTACAACAGCCCTGTCTCAGGGTCATAAAACTGAAGTTGTAATTTAGGACTGATAGCTACAAAAAAGAACAAGAGTTCAGGATTTTTCAAGTTTAAGATAAATACTTTGCGCATGCATCAGTTAAACCCCCAGCACTTACAATCCTATGAAGTAAATTCAAGCCCTGGGGCTTGATGGGATAAGAACTATAGGTACTTTATAACAGCAAGTGAAATTATCAATTTAACACATTTGATACATGTGCTATTCGTTTTCAAAAAGTAAAAAAGAAAGCTGAAGGAAATGAACGTGGCATATGACTGGATACCGAGCATTTTGAAAATGCGCATCTAGAACTGAAACATAATAGTTACACGAGCATTTTAGAGGCCTGTATGCAGAGTCAGCAAAGTGCCATGCCTCAGCAATCAGCCTGGAGGAAGGTGAGGTCACTGACCAGCTTGTAGCAGAGAGACCTTGCATTTTTGTAAAGATTTAGATCAGTAATATAAAGCTGGTCTCTTGTTTTTACCTTGACTAAATTCTGACATTTAGAGGTTTAGAATATTAGATAAACATAACTTTGTGCCCTCTGAAAAACTGGCTAATGTCTTATTCTCCTGGTTAAGGACACTATTTCCAGCTTAGTTAATTTTAAGAGCAAAAGCACACCATACTTAATGCCAGATAGCCTGAGAAATTAAGAATAGATCCTGAGTAAGAATTTTATTATGAATATCAGCAGCTGGCTTGAATATGCATGATGTTTATATAGTAAGAAAGAATAAGAGACAACTGACTCTAGTTTCCAAATCGTTGGGAATAGCAGTACACAAGAAACAAGCATCAGTCAGCATCTTTTTTAGCTTTGTTCCTAGGTGTGTATAATGTGTCAAAGATTATGCAGTGGATCTGGGGTGTGACACAAAGATAGCCCTTGTCCTCAGTGTATTTTTTTTTTTTTTAGTCTAAGAGGAAAAAAAAATCAATTTCATGCTGTCTTACATAGTAATTCAATAATATATACACTTTATAAAAGTATCACAGAAGATAAAATAATTAGTATCCAATGTATACAACCTATAGGATAAGGTACTGTGCTAAACCTGGAGCCCAGATACTACAACTATGCTGGGGAAGGGATAGCTCAGTAGGTTATAGATTACATGTGAATAGAGGAGCTTGATGGAAAACAAAAAAATCTTGGCTATGACATCACATTGAAGATTCTGAAACAGTAAAACCACAATTCTATTTTAATAAGCCTCTGACAGAAGTGGGGCAGACTATTCGTATTTGGCATTTATGGCGAGAGGGTATCATTGACGTTTTGGTGGGGGTTCAGTGGGAAAAGTAGTTGAACTAGCTAAGTAACTAATGCTCAGAACAGGTGAGAGGTAAGAGTCTGACCAAAAGGCATGGCATGGGGTATCAGAGAAGGAAGATCTGAGAGAAATTAAGAAGATGAAACTAGTAATCATAACTGTAATAATTAATATTCCATAGAAAGATAAAAGTACATCTACCCAATAACTCTTGGGACAGTCATACTTGTGAATGATAATTTTAAATGCCACCATGAAAAATATTAGTTTTCTAAGTAAGTGTAAGAATCGGTAAGAATAAAAATCATATATCCATAAAAACATAAGCAGGAGAAAAAAATCATATTAAAATGATAAATGACTTTTATAAAAGCTTAACAGAGCATTACGTATGCTTCTGAAACTTAATTTTAAGATATATACATACCCAAGAATTCCCTGGTGGTCCACTGGCTAAGACTCTACACTCCCAATGCATGGGACCCAAGTTCCACCCCTGGTAAAGGAATCATATCCCATATACTGCAACTAAGTTTGTATGTCATAACTAAAGATCCTGCATGCAGCAACGATGAGCAAAGATCCCTTGTGCCACAACTAAGACCTGACAAAGCCAAATAAATAAATGCTAATATATATACATATATATATATATGCAGCAATAAAATTTTATAGTCATCAAAACACATGTACTAGAATATTTTTAGAAACTCTACTCATAGTAGCCTCAAAAGGAAAGCTGTTGAAAATCTACCACCAGTATAGAGTTGACTAAAATGTGTAGCATATTCTCACAGTGGAATACTATGCAGCAATGAGAATAAACAAATTATAGTCTTACAGAAAATTACAGATAAATCTTAGAAACATAAAGGTGAATGAAAGTAGTCAAGGACAAAATAGCATATACTGTATGCATTCTAATAATGTAAAAGAAAACAAATTATGATGTCAGAAATCATCATAGTGTTATTTTGGAGAAGATAGTGCAAAGAAACATAGATAAGAATTACAGTGTTCTGGTAATGTTCCATCTGCATTACCTGAATGTAATTAGCTTGAGAAAATCCATTTAGCTGTCCCTTTATGATACTTATATGGTACACATTTCTGTATTTATATTGTAGTTTAACAGAATAGTTTCAAAAATTATAATTAGTGAAGAATAAAATAAACAGTGCCAAGGAAATGGGTTATTGCTGAGAAAAAATACAAATAGACCATAATCCTTATACATACCTATGTATAATACTATACATATTAATATGAACAAATCAGGTTTTCTTAGAGTTAACTGCATCACAGATTTTAAGTGATATAATATGTATTCTTTTTGACTTTGTAGTCACTTACATGCTTTCAGGAGTTTAAGCTTCTGCAAACGTCAAAAAATTGTCCACTGGTTGCATTTTGTGTATATATTATCATTCCAAGGTCTTGTATGGGCTGGCCATGGAAACTCACAAATGGTCATGGGTTGGAGCAATACACTACTTTATTCCCTGGAATTAAAGGCTTCCAACATGTTGCTAAGAGTTGGACACGACTGAGCGACTTCACTTTCACTTCACTTTCATGCATTGGAGAAGGAAATGGCAACCCATGCCAATGATCTTGCCTGGAGAATCCCAGGGACGGGGGAGCCTGGTGGGCTGCTGTCTATGGGGTCGCACAGAGTCGGACATGACTGAAGTGACTTAGCAGCCCCAGCAGCAGCAGCAACCAACTCATGAGAAGAATGAAACTGCCTGGATTCAGACTTTCTGCTGTGCATTAGCATTTCAGTTATAGCTGCAACCTTGTTATAACACCCACATTTCTTCAGTCACAAGGTCAGCTTCACAGAAAAAAAAAATGCCCCATATTCATTGTCATCTTATGAAATTCACCTACTTTGGAAACAGACTATAGTTCAAACACATGTAGGATTCAAAACATTACTGTAAGATTGAAATCAGGAACAATTAAAAATAATCAGTGTTAATGGGTCCATATAACAGAAAAATAATGAGAGATAAAGTAGAGCATTTAAAAAAATCTTAACACTTTAATGCATTAAATTTATTCATAGAAATATGAAGTGATTTAGATAAGTGGAAAGAAAAAATCTGATATGGAACAAGGTAGGCCAAGAACTTGTTCAGAACACTGGCAGCCTGCCGAGCATACCCCTGGAAGGGACATACAACTTTAATCTTTATTATGAAGTAATCATAAGTGGACTGATTCTGAATGCCATCTGCTCTCCATGAAGCGTTAGAGTTATAGGCTGCTCACTTGATATGCCCTTCAACCCTGCTCTCCAACTTCACCCAAAGTTCCATTTTGAAAGGCTGAGTTCTAAAGTTTATTATAATTAATATTCTTTACAAGAACCATTTATTTTTAATGAATAGCAGAATAGACAGCTGAGGTTCCTTCTTCAACCCTGAGAAGCCAACCAAATGGGAGAAAATATCATTATCTAACTAAAGATCTCTATTCAGGCAAGAGACAGAAGAATTTCTATTTAGGTGCTCAGATGAGTCTCCGAAAGTCAGACATTTAAACCTACTTGTTTTGCCATGTAGAAACACAATTTAGGCAATAAGAGATAAGAAATGAAGACAGGTGGACTGTTCTTAATATAAAATAAAAAGATAGCCGTGCCTTCTGGTTTCTAACACTACAACATCCTAAATTAAATAAAGTATTTCTAATTTAATTTGTTTTATTGTACCCTATTAAATATTGTGCTCTGTTGAATAGGACACATCACATTAAGTTACTTAGATTGTGTGGGAACCAGAATAAACCAGCGATGCTTTATAAGACACATCTGGCCACAGAGGAATGACTGCCTTGTAAGAGAGGAGGTTAGTGTGGGTTGAACAGTATTCCTCCCAACTCTATGTCTGAATGTATTGGAGGCATGTGAAGATGGAAGCAGAAATCAGAATGATGCAACAAGACAAAGAATGCCAGCAACAGTTGGCAGACATCAGAAGCTAGGAAGAGACATGGGCTGAATTCATCTTCAGAGATTCTGAAAGGACCAACCCCACAGACACCATGGTTTTGGACCTTTGACCTTCAGATCTGTTAAAGAATACATTTCTGTTGTCTTAAGTCCTCTCCCTCCCTACTCCCTGCTACCTCTGCCCCAGGTTTGTATTAGTTAGTTACAGCTCTAGAAATCTACTACAGGGACACTTAATAGTCAATTAAATTTTCTGAGAATCTTTTTGTGAGCTTAGGAAACAGAGATTCACTGGTGTTCAGAAGCAACCAGCTGCTAACTAAAACAAAGTGGCTCCCTGCTCTTCCCTTATCTTTCACGGTGCTTTACTTTCACTCCTTCCTGTCCTTTGCCAGATATCTTAGAAAGAATGCTTAGAAACTGAAGGGATTGTTTTTTGAGGGTCATAATAAAAATGAAAGATTTTAGAAAATTCATGAGAGCAATTTTGGAAGAATCTTGAGAGCATCTATGGACAACATAAGTATAAAGATGTCACTGCATTTCAAATACACCAAAGCAACAACAGAAGTACAAATGTTCTCTTGTGTATAAGCCAGCACTGTGGCTTATACTGATTATGGAAATGCAACACTTTTCCCCCAAAGACAATGAACACTTACACACGAAATCAGCCTGCCTCTGTATTTCCCTGAGCAGTGTCACCATAGTAGCTTATAACTTTCCTAAGGCAAGCTCCTACCATCCAAATAACATATGTCAATATTTCCTGGAACTTCCATTCCTAGGATCTCTTTGAAAAAATACCACCAAATTACTGTCAAAATGCATACTTATGGCTCAGCATAACTCAATTACTCTGACAATAGTTTTTATATTTATATTTTACTACTTAAAGATTTATTGTTCTGTTCCTTAAATAAAACTGTGGAGCAAAAAAAAAAAAAAAAAATTTCTAATTTGCTAAGGCAGTGACAAACAATCTCAATCCCTTAAAAATAAGATTACTAAAAATAATGTTCTAAGAATCTCTTTATTCATCAAACAGAATTTTTAAACAGAGCTATGTTTTAAGATTGAAGCACTTCTCTTTTAAACTATTCCTTATCTTGTGAAGTTGTCCTTGTGAAAGATTCACAATGACAAAATATCAGAGTATTAGAGTGGATTGGGGATAGCTAGGAGAAACAAAAAGTCAACTTTAACAAATATTTTGAAGTTTTCTTTTTACTGACTCTAATGACACAGGCACAAAGGAAAGTGAACAGAAATTGTTTTAAAATAAATAATAGGTACAAAGCAGTGGAAGTCATAATTTAGATTTAAGAAATACTTAAAGGAAATGAAACAAAACTGTTGGTAGAAAAGAAAAAAAGAACTTCAGTGTCCCTCATAGGTGTTAAAGGCATTTAGCAGATATTTGAAAATCAGCAGGTCATATAGAAAGTCACAAGACCTAGATGAAAAATTTATTATGAATACATTTTAACTCTTTGGTGTTATTTTGTGGTATCTTCCATTCTTTACCTATGAAATGCAGGACTGAGGGAAAATGCATGCATGTTTAGTCACTCACTTGTGTCCAATGCTTTGCAACCCCATGGACTGTAGCATGCCAGGCTCCTCTGTCTATGAAATTCTCCAGGAAGAATACTGGAGTAGGTTGCCATTTCCTACTTCAGGGGATCTTCCAAACCCAGGGATGAAACTTGGGTCTCCTGAAATGCAGGCAGATTCTCTACCATCTGAGCCACCAGGGAAGTCCAGAGAGAAAATGGTTTCTGCATTTGTTTCCAAGAGCTATAATGAACTACAGAAAATTTATTAGATTAAAACAGTAGACATTTATTTTCTCACAGTTCTGGCAATTAGAAATCCAAAGTCAGTATATCAGCTTAGCCATGGTACTTCTGAAGGCTCTAAGGCAGAATTCTTCCTTGCCTCTTCCTAAGTTTCTAGTGGCTCCTGGAAAACCCTACTATTCCCTGACTTGCAGGTACTTCACTCTAATCTTTGTTTCCATCACTTTCATCTTTGTGTCTCTGTCTCCTCTGAGACTGTGAGACTTTCTCTATGCCCTTTCCTTTTCTTTTAAGGCACCAGGGGATATAGCCCTGGGATTTAATCACTAAGTTGTGTCCAACTCTTTGTGACCCCATGGACTGTAGCCTATCAGGCTCCTCTGTCCATTGAAATCTCCAGGCAAGAATACTGAACTGGGTTGCCCTTTCCTTCTCCAGTGAACCTTCCCAACCCAGGGATCAAACCTGTGTCCCCTGCTTGGCAGGCAGATTCTTTATCACTGAGCCACCTAGGAAGCCTCCATTGGATATGGTACCACTGTAATCCAATGACCTCATCTTAACTAATTACACATGCAAAAACCTTATTTCCAAATAAAGTATTTGAGTGGACATATATTTTGGGAAAAGATACTGCAGGTCAAGAAGCAACTATTAGAATCTTATATAGAAAAACTGACTAGTTCGAAATTGAGGAAGGAGTATGTCAAGGCTGTATATTGTTTCCCTATTTATTTAACTTATATGCAGAGTACA
This sequence comes from Aepyceros melampus, assembly GCA_006408695.1. NCBI lineage: Eukaryota > Metazoa > Chordata > Mammalia > Artiodactyla > Bovidae > Aepyceros > Aepyceros melampus. Next base: position 87,318 of record SJXQ01003998.1, read on the forward strand.
TCATACAAAATGCCAGGCTGGATAAATCACAAAGTGGAATCAAGATTGCTGGTAGAAATATCAACAACCTCATGAGCACATGATACCACTCTAATGGCAGAAAGTGAAGAGGAACTAAAGAGTCTATTGGTGAGTGTGAAAGAGGAGAGTTTTGAAAACACTGGCTTAAAACTCAACATTCAAACAATTAAGATCATGGGATCCAGTCCCATTACTTCATTGCAAATAGAAGGTGAAAAATTGGAAGCAGTGACAGATTTTATTTCCTTGGGCTCCAAAATCACTGCAGACAGTGATTGTAGCCATGAAATTAAAAAAATACTTGCTCCTTGGAAGGAAAACTATGACAAATCTAGATAGATTATTAAAGCACAGAGACATCACTTTGACAGCAAATGTCCACATAGTCAAAGGTATGGTTTTTCAAATTGTCAAGTATGGATGTGAGAGTTAAACTATAAAGAAGGCTGAGCACTGAAGAATTGATGCTTTTGAACTATGCTGCTAGAGAGACCCTTGAGAGTCTCTTGGACAGCAAGGAGATCAAACCAATCAATCCTAAAGGAAATCAAACCTGAATATCATTGGAAGGACTGGTGATGAAGCTGAAGATCTAATATTTTGGTTGTGAAGAACTGACTCATTGGAAAAGACCCTGATGCTGGGAAAGACTGAGGGCTTGAGGAGAAGGGGGCGAGAGAGGAGGAGATGCTTAGATAGCATTAACAACTCAATGGACATGGACATGGATTTGAGCAAACTCAGGAGACAGTGAAGGACAGAGAAGCCTGGTGTTCTGCATTCTATGGGTTCGCACAAAGTCAGACACAAATGAGTGGCTGAACAGCAGCAACCATACTTTGGGAGTATTCAACCAACTGCAATTTCCAATGCTGTGATCCTAAAACTACTCTCCTTATTGTGTTATCTCTTAACTAACCAAAGGAGAGACAAAAGAAGCAATAGTGTATATTGATTCTATGGGAACCCTTATAGATGATGGAATAAAAGTTACTTATTCAGTCTGTGGTAATCTGAGGGTTTGCCTACAAGTCAAGGAAGGCTATTACAATAGCTGGTGCTAGTTGAGTGCTAGTTGACCCAAGTAGTTATAGAGAGTATGATGTTGGAAACCCAAAATACCTTCAGTATTTCACAATACCCTGGACTCTGGATAGCTACTGACAAATGACAGCCCTGTGAAAGAATGGAAAATGAAAAATTCTAAACCTATCACCACCAACTGAAAAATGAATACAATAACATCTGCTGCAGAGGGGTAAAAGAAGCTGCCTTTATAAACACCAGCTCCAAATAACCAGGATCATCTGAAAACCATGCTTTATTTTTCAGTTCTCATTAGTTATTATCATTTAGAATAAATATTTAAGACTGATATCCCTAAGGAGATTTGGTAGTCTTCTATTTATTAAGGGTAACAGATATTTATTTTTTTCCAGGTAATTTTCTATTCATGACCTTCTTTCCCCCATTAATTTTTATCCATTTACTTCTTTTCTTTTTTCCTTTCCCATTATGGTATTATAGGATATCAAATATAGTTTCCTGTGCTATACAGTAGGATCTTGTTTATCCATCCTATAGTATAATGGTTTGTATCTGCTAATCCCAAACTACCAATCCTTCTGTTCCCCTCCCTCTCTCCCTTTCCTTTGGCAACTGCAAGTTTTTTCTTTATATTTATGAGCCTGTTTCTGTTCCACAGACAAGTTCATTTGTGTCATTTTAAAGTCCACATATAAGTGCTATCATATGGTATTTATCTTTCTCTTTTTAACTTGTTTCACTTAGTATGATAATCTCTAGTCTACCTATGTATCTGCAAATGTCATTATTTCATTCTTTTTTATGGCTGAGTAATATTCCATGGTGTGTGTGTGTGTGTGTGTGTGTATTAATCTTTTTAACCATTCATCTGTTGATGGACATTTAGATTATTTCCATGTCTTAGCTATTGTGAATAGTGCTGCTTTAAATATAGGAGTGCATTTATCCTTTTGAATTGTAGTTTTGTCTGGATATATGCCCAGGAGTGGGAATCCTGAATCATATGTATTTGTGACCTTTTGATTTTGTATTTTGTGTATGATGGTAAGAATATTTTCACAAGAATTGCATCATCTATCATAAATATACTGATTATAAAGAGTTAATATAAACAATAAACATTTTAATGTATTATCTCTCTTGACAGGAAAAGAAAAAGAAAAAAAACCATGGAATTAGGAACTTTAATTCTCCTCAAGGATAAGAAAATTGAGGGTAATGAGATGAACTAAACTCTCCAACATCACAAACCTAGTGAGAAAGGGGCCTGAGATACCAAGTCAGTTTGAGGCTATATACTTTACCAGTCAGCCATACTTTATCTCAGAGTTTCTTAAATATCAAATTTATATACAAGTTGCCAGGAACCCCCAGGAACTTCCCTCATCTTAAACCTTGCAGAATCACTGTTTCTATGCCCTTGGCCTTCTGTCATGCTAAGCCGTCACCGATTATTCAGCTAGGCTAGTTTTCCTTTTAAAGCTAGCTATTCTTTGCTATCTCTCTTCCAAGATTCTAGTCATATCCAGTTATAGTTCCTTAATCAACAATCTCTAAGCTCCCTCTCCCACAAGCTATTTCCTCGCCACCTGTCTTAATCAGCTCAGACTGCTGTTACAAAATATCATAGTGGTTTAAACAACAGACATTTATTTCTGACAGTTTTGGAGGATGGAAAATTCAAGATAAAGCGCTGACAAATTCAGTTCTTGATGAGAGTTCTCTTCTGGCTCGCAGACTACTACATTCTTGTTGCATGTTCACAGGGCAGAGAGTGGAAACTCTGATGTCTCTTCCTCTTATGAGGACACTATTCCTATCATGAGGACCCCACTCTCATAGTCTCACCTAATTACTTCCCAAAGGCCTCACCTCTTAATACCATCACATGGGGCTTAGGGTTTCAGTGTATGAATTTGTGGGTTATACATATATTCAGTCCATTGCATCATCTAAATGAAAAACATAGGCGTATACTTTTTGTTGTCAAGGTTGTGTTACTAATCTCAGATGGAAAAACAGAAACAGACACAGACAGGAAATTTACAGGATTTCATGAATACCTAACACTTTCTTTGCCCCTGGATTTTTCTTCATAGAAACATTAAACAATATCTAATAATCATTTAAAATAAAGGATGGTTGGAATTAGTTTCCCGGAACTGCAGTGGTCAGAGCAGTTAAGCTTGAATGAAGTTAAATTTATTGATGTTTGAAAATGTTGTGCTTCTTTTTCATCCTTTGAGGCTCTGAATATTAACATCCGATGAACACACAAAGACAGAGCATTGTTTTACGATCCCTGGGAGCAAACCTTGGAACCTCTGCCGTTTTACTCACCTAAATCTGGGAGAGAAGTGTGTGGTCTGCATGTTTCCCTCACTTCAGCAATGTCAGAGGTCAGTGCTCCTTCTGTGGGGACCTCAGGAATTGTCTACATTTGAGCTGTTGCAGCCATGGGCTTGTTTTATTCCACCTTCCTAAGTTTTACATTTGCAACTGTATTCATTTACTGTTGTTAGTTGCTCAGTTGTGTCCAACTCTTTGTGACCCCATGGACTGTATGTAGTCCACCAGGCTCTCTGTCCAGGGGATTATCCAGGCAAGAATACTAGAGTGGAATGCCATTTCCTCCTCCAGGAGATCTTCCCAACCCAGGGATAGAATTTGGATCTCCTGCATTGTACGCAAATTCTTTACTGTCTAAGCCACCAGGGTTCTACTAAACTACTGACGTGCCTGCTCCGCTTTTCTTTAGATTCTTCAGAAGAGGAAGAACTCAAGGGAAGCTGGTAGGCCAAAACCAAGGAAAGATCAGTTTCCAGAAAATTGAGTAAGGAGAAATGCTTCTTAGTGACAGGCCAGTTCTTTCCAGTACATTGTTTTCAAAATGGTGGCAATCACAAAATCATTGGCAATATTTTAGATAATGCATGGATGAGTATTACACAAATTACAAATTGTGCACTGATAATAATGTAGAGGACAAAAAACACAACTAGTCAAGTATGTTTGTGTTGGGTTATTACTCTCTGGAATAAGGCAAAGTTAACAGAGTAGACCTAAAGTCAATTTAATGGGAAAAAATCACTGTAAGTGGTACATGGTAATGGCAAAATGTGATACTATGTGGATGACAGAAATATTTGAAGTATTGTCTTAGAAGTTCAAGATACTCATTGAAAGCAAGAAACAAATATGCACATTCAGACTTTGGAGTGAGGTGACTCATCAGCTGGGTCATGGACAAAATTACTTTAATTCATGCGCCCTTCCTCAGTTTCTTAATCCAAAACCATGGAATCCTTTACTCAAAGTGCAGTTATGAGTAATAACAACATGCCTATGTGACAGGGCCCAGAATAGGTTAATAAATTTTAGTTCTTTCTTCACCTGCATTCACCTTATAAAATAATAAACGTAGTCAGTGATGTTTGTAAGTGGACTCATGTCCATAAATAGTTTCCTTTCTCCACACTCTAACCTATTCTTTTTCAACCTCACAGATAACCTCTATCAGGCCTTGAAAAGAAAATTTATTCTCAGAAGATTTTTAGATTTACAGTTTGAAGGAAAAAAACCACAAACTTCAAAATCTTTTAGATCTGTTCTAAGCTGTTTTGTTTCTTTGAAAGATGGGAATTGACCACTCATTTTCCAATGGCTATTTAGAGAGTGGGTCGCAAGAGGTTAACTTCTTAAAGAAATGAAAAACATGTTGCTTTTTCCAGAAAAAAAACAAAATCCAAATAAATAAAACCCTGATTATTAGTGAAAATAAAGCAACATTCTAATAATACTGAAGAGTTTTCCAGTCATTTTTCAAAACTCATCAGTGATAGATTTTTATAAGGAATATAAGGCAATGGCACCCCACCCCAGTACTCTTGCCTGGAAAATCCCATGGATGGAGGAGCCTAGTGGGCTGCAGTCCATGGGGTTGCTAAGAGTTGGACATGACTGAGCGACTTCACTTTCACTTTTCACTTTCATCTGTTGGGGAAGGAAATGGCAACCCACTCCAGTGTTCTTGCCTGGAGAATCCCAGGGACTGGGGAGCCTGGTAGGCTGCCCTCTATGGGGTCACACAGAGTCGAATACGACTGTAAGCGACTTAGCAGCAGCAGCAGCAATTCAGTACTTATAAATTTTAAGTATATTTTTTTAACTTTCTGCATAAGCAAAAAGCTAATTTTATGGGATATGGAATTATTTGGCTTAACATTATCTAATAAGTTTTAGAAAAACCAATCATTTCAATAGATGGATATTAAGATAGTTTTAAGTAATTCCTTGAATAAAATATGTGAATGCCTTGAAACTTTTATTTTGATACTTAACCCAAAGACTTGTTTGCAAAACACTTTAAAAGAAGGAGCTAGCTTTTGCAATGAAAAAATAGCTAGTAATTATTCAGTATAGAGTTGTATATTATAGGTTTTAAAGCACAATCATTAGATAAAGAAGAAATTAATCTTTTAAGTCTGACCTTTTTAAAAGTTTTCCATGTATTTCTCAAGAGATGATATTTATCTATCAGAACTAAAAAAAAAAAAAAAGATTAAGATACTGTAAATACACAGAAAGAGATAGTCACTAAGGAAGCTTAGAGAAGATTTCTCCTGAGGAGATAACCTACTCATTCTAGAACTTTGAGTTGAAAACACTTTAGAGATACTGCAAGGCAGAAGATATCTCAAAGGCAATTGTAAGTTGTCTGGGACTCACTATAGGATGAAGACCATGCCTCCCTAATTCTAGGAAGACAACATCACAATATACCTATATATAGGCCTGCTTGGGTGAGATATCTCTTTATAAGTGTAAATTCTAGAGAATAAAAAGAAAGATTTATTTTATTAAAAAAAAAAAGAAAAAACCATTAACAAAAAGAAATCTATTTAAAATTCTAGTTCATATAGCATAATGATTACTGCCTAAATTTAATTAAAAAAATAATAACAGTGAACAAGAAGAGTAAAGGAAACTATCTATTGGCCATGAATATAGCAAACCACCTTTAGTTTACATGTATGTGCAGAGAAAATATCCAAAACCAGTAGGTAACCATGTTAGTGGTCTGAGGAGAGAATCATCTTATTTCCATATATTCAGAAAGGACAAATTACCAAAATTACATAATAGAACAGAAATATATGGATGCTTCAGTAACACAATATCTGTATTAATGCAAACCTATATATATATCCATTAATCAATAACCTATTTATCTGTAAGACTAAATAGATCAAAGGATCTATTAGCCAAGCATCAGCATCTAACTCAATGGAAAAACAATAACTGATTTGACACTAAAGATAAGAACACTGCAAAAATGCCCATTATCTCCACCCTTATTTAATACTTGGCTGGAGATTTTATCAGCTCAACCAGACCAGAGAAAATAAACAGAGGCATAAAATTGAAAAGAAGTAAAACTATCTCTATGTACAAATCATAATATGCCTGAACAATTTAAAAGAACTGCTTTTAAAATATCACATAATACAATGAGAGTTCAGTAAAGGAGCAGAATACATAATTAACGTACAATGCAATAGACTGGATATGTCTTCAGATGATAATGACTTAGAAGAGACAATAAAAGAGGAAAAGCCCCATTTCCAGTAGCAAATTTAAAGATTATTAGCTAAAACTAAAGTTGATAAAAATGAGCAAATTATATATAAAGATAATATTTAAATTTCTTGAAAGATCGAAGTAGAACTGGATGAATGAAAGGACAAATCATATTCTTAAATGCGATAACTTGGTATTATAAAAATGTCAATAATCTCCAAGTTAGTAAAGTTACAATAATCACAATAAAGTTTGGAAGTTATTATTTGGAGTGAGATAAGTTTATAAAAAATATCATTGTTAAAAAAAATACCAACTAAGAATGATAGAAGAAAAACCTGAAAAAGACATGCAGTTGGGTGAGCGGATGGCAGGACAGACCCACCAGAAATTCAAACATACTAAAAACCCTCTATAATGTACTGTTTCAAAATGTGTAGATACTGATATATGAATAGTCAGATAGCAATGTTTTAGAATAGGAAAGTCCAAAATCTTGATGTAGGTTTTCAGTAGCATCTGAAATTACTGTGAGAAGTAAACATTTTAATCAATAATGTTGGGACAACTGGATAGTCATCTACAAAGTTATAAAACCAGGCTAGATCCCACAGTTTCAGTTCAGTTCAGTTCAGTTGCTCAGTCGTGTCTGACTCTTTGCGACCCCATGAATCGCAACACGCCAGGCCTCCCTGTCCATCACCAACTCCCGGGGTTCACTCAGATTCATGTCCATCGAGTCCATGACGCCATCCAGCCATCTCATCCTCGGTCGTCCCCTTCTCCTCCTGCCCCGAATCCCTCCCAGCATCAGAGTCTTTTCCAATGAGTCAACTCTTTGCATGAGGTGGCCAAAGTACTGGAGCTTCAGCTTTAGCATCAGTCCTTCCAGAGAAATCCCAGGGTTGATCTCCTTCAGAATGGACTGGTTGGAACTCCTTGCAGTCCAAGGGACTCTCAAGAGTCTTCTCTGACACCACAGTTCAAAAGCATCAATTCTTCTGTGCTCAGCCTTCTTCACAGCCCAACTCTCACATCCATACATGACCACAGGAAAAACCATAGCCTTGACTAGATGGACCTTAGTTGCGAAGTAATGTCTCTGCTTTTGAATATGCTATCTAGGTTGGTCATAACTTTCCTTCCAAGGAGCAAGCGTCTTTTAATTTCATGGCTGCAGTCACCATCTGCAGACCATTTATAAATGGATTAGAGATTTAGAAAAACTACAAGCAGTAAGGGCTTCCCCGATAGTTCAGCTGGTAAAGAATCTGCCGCGCAATGCGGGAGACCTGGGTTCGATCCCTGGGTTGGGAAGATCCCCTGGAGAAAGAAAAACTACCCACTGCAGTATTCTGGCCTGGAGAATTCCATGGACTGTACAGTCTACAGGGTCACAGAGAGTTGGACATGACTGAGCGACTTTCACTTTGACTCACTCACAAGCAGTAAATGAAAATATGAATGGATTAACTTATAATCAAGGAATAAAGATAAGCTTTTTAACATTCAAAATCCAGAAACAACAAAAGATAAGCTTAACATATTCAAATTTCAAAGAAAAAATAAACATTATATACTGCAGGCAAATGGTTTATCCTCCTATCAGATAAAAAGGTGCTAAAAAATCAAGAAAAAATAATTTAAAAAATCCTAATATAAAATTGAGCAAAAGTGGTAAAAAGAGTTCCAGGAAAAGCTAAACAAATCATACTTCAGTATATGAGAAAAGTGATTGGTCTTATTCTTAGTAAGATACATATGAATTAAACTACAAAGAGATGTAATTTCTTATGGCACAAATCCAAAAGTTTTACAATATACTGTGTTGGCAATGCTATGGAGAAAGGGACCCAGCATAATATTGCTGGAGTGATTGCAAAATGGCATAATTCCTATAGAAGAGAATTTGGTAATATCAAACAAAATTACGTATCATTAACCCCTTGACTTGGTAATCTAAGGATTTCATCCAAGGGAGAAAGGAAATCATCTCAGGTATAAAATGTCAAGGCAATAGTTATTCATAGCAAAATTATTTAAAACAGTAAAAGGTTGGAAACAATTCAGATATTTGGCATTAGAGACTGGTTCAGTGAATTATTGTATTCTATCGAAAGATTGTATTATGCTGCAGTAAAAGAGCGAGCAATGACCAGTATTTATGCACAGGTAGTAAATGATCTCCAGGTTATAATAAATGAAATTTTGAAAAAGTGGAAATAAGAATATACATATGCACGTACTTGCTTACTATCATAAAAATGAACACTAGAAAAAAAACTAAAAAAAAACTGTTTACTTATGGTGCAGGGAATTAGAATGAGAGTAAGATTTCTCTGAGAAGAAATTAAAATATTTTTTCCATTTTAGGTCACTATATGATTTTATTCATGTATTAGAAAATAAATGAATCTTGGAAATGACTCTAAGTTTAAAAATTAAGTCAAACACAGGGATAAACTTTTATGTAACATTTGGTTTCATTAAGTATATAGTAAGTACATTACTAGGATAATATATCTGTAATAGTATATCTTGTAGGACAAAAAGAATTATAAAAAATATGTTAAACTCAGTGGTTTTATTTCCAGTGTATTGATTACATAATTATAATAAATCAAAATGTATATAGGGTAATAATAGCAACCAAGCATTTCAACGTAAGAGAAAAAGGGACTCAAATACAAAATTAAAGAAAAAAATCCTGTAATAGTAATCTTATATCAAGAATATCATATGCAGTCATAAATATATGGTTTTAAAGGTTAAACACATTCTTTAGAATTTAATAACCATCTCATCATTTGTATGTAATTTTATAAAATACATTATGAATTATTGAAAAATAATCATTACAGAGAGTAAACATATTGAAAATATTTCCCTCAATGAGATGGATGGTGAGGGTAGTTTGTCATTTTGATTCTCAATAAGCAATTACAAATATGTTTTGAAATATCCTTTGTCAGCCCAGAGGTTTTCGTTTTGTTCTGTTTTTCCCTTGAATTAGAAGATTTCAAAGATTTAGGACTGGGATAGGTATAGTATCTGACATTCTTCTGTGATTTCATAAAGGGCTACTAGGATGGAATAAAATCATAGCAAAGTTCTTGAGCAGATCAATTTTGGAAATGTTCCATAGCAAAATTGGGATTTGACAATCAAATCCTCTTAAATTGTAGGTGTTTTGAACAACCTTTATGTAGACCCAGGACTTCATGGGCCCACAGTGAAGACTACTGCCATAAATTCAGTTAGTTCAGTTCAGTCATTCAGTCATGTCCAACTCATTGTGACCCATGGAATGCAGCACGCCAGGTTTCCCTATCCATCACCAACTCCTGGAGCCTACTCATCTCATGTCCATCGAGTCAGTGATGCCATCCAACCATCTTATTCTCTGTTGTCCCCTTCTCTAGCCTTCAATCTTTCCCAGCATCAGGGTCTTTTTCAATGTGTTAGTTCTGTGCATCAGGTGACCAAAGTATTGGAGTTTCAACTTTAGCATCAGGGCTTCCAATGAATATTCATGACTGATTTCCTTTAGGATTGACTGGTTGGATCTCCTTGCAGTCCAAGGGACTTGCAAGAGGCTTCTCCAACAGCACAGTTCAAAAGCATCAATTCTTCAGTGTTCAGTTTCTTTATAGTCCAACTCTCACATCCATACATGACTACTGGAAAATTCACACCTTTGACTAGATGGACATTTGTCAGCAAAGTAATGTCTCTGCTTTTTAATATGCTGTCTAGGTTTGTCATAGCTTTTCTTCCAAGGAGCAAGCATCTTTTAATTTCATGGCTGTAATGGCACCCCACTACAGTACTCTTGCCTAGAGAGTCCCATGGATGGAGGAGCCTGGCAGGCTGCAGTCCATGGGGTCACTAGGAGTCGGACACTACTGAGCGACTTAACTTTCACATTTCACTTTCATTCATTGGAGAAGGAAATGGCAACTCACTCCAGTGTTCTTGCCTGGAGAATCCCAGAGACGGGGGAGCCTGGTGGGCTGCCGTCTATGGAGTCGCACAGAGTTGGACATGACTGAAGTGATTTAGCAGCAGCAGCAGTCACCATCTGCAGTGATTTTAGAGCCCCATGAAATAAAGTTGCTTACTGTTTCCATTGTTTCCCCATCTATTTACCATGAGTAATGGGACCAGATGCCATGATCTCAGTTTTCTAAATGTTGAGTTTTAAGTCAACTTTTTCACTCTCCTCCTTCATTTTCATCAAGAGGCTTTTTAGTTCCTCTTCACTTTCTGCCATAAGGGTGATGTCATCTGCATATCTGAGGTTATTGATATTTCACCTGGCAATCTTGATTCCAGCTTGTGCTTCTTCCCGCCCAGCATTTCTCATGATGTACTCTGCATATAAGTTAAATAAGCAGGGTGACAATATACAGCCTTGATGTACTCCTTTTCCTATTTGGAACCAGTCTGTTGTTCCATGTCCAGTTATAACTGTTGCTTCTTGACTTGCATACAGATTTCTCAAGAGGCAAGTCAGGTGGTCTGGTATTCCCATCTCTCTAAGAAATTTCCACAGGTTTTGTGATGCACACAGTCAAAGGCTTTGGCGTAATCGATAAAGCAGAAATGGATGTTTTTCTGAAACTCTTGCTTCTTTGATGATCCAGCGGATGTTGGCAATTTGATCTCTGGTTTCTCTGCCTTTTCTAAATCCAGCTTGAACATTTGGAAGTTCACGGTTCACGTACAGTTGAAACCTTGCTTGGAGAATGTTGAGCATTACTTTGCTAGTGTGTGAGATGAGTATAATTGTGCGGTAGTTTGAATATTCTTTGGCACTGCCTTTCTTTGAGGTTGGGTGAAAACTGACCTTTTTCAGTCCTGTGGCCACTGCTGAGTTTTCCAAATTTGCTGGCATATTGAGGGTACAGTTTAACACCATAATCTTAAGGATTTGAAAAAGCTCAATGGGAATTCCGTCACCTCCACTGGCTTTGTTCACAGTGAGGCTTCCTAAGGCCCATTTGACTTCACATTCCAGGATGTCTGGCTCTAGATGAGTAATCACGCAACATGGCTATCTGGATCATGAAGCTTTTTTGTGCAGTTCTGAGTATTCTTGCCACCTCTTAATATCTTCTGCTTCTGTTAGGTTCCTATCATTTCTGTCCTTTATCGAGCCATCTTTGCATGAAATTTCCTTTGGTATCTCTAATTTTCTTGAAGAGATCTCTAGTCTTTCCCATTCCATTGTTTTCCTCTATTTCTTTGCAGTGATCACTGAGGAAGGCTTTCTTACCGCTCCTTGCTATTCTTTGGAACTCTGCATTCAGATGTGTATATGTTTCCTTTTCTCCTTTGCCTTTAGATTCTCTCCTTTTCTCAGCTATTTTTAAGGCCTCCTCAGCAACTATTTTGCCTTTTTGCATTTCTTTTTCTTGGGGATGGTCTTGATCACTGCCTCCTGCACAATGTCACAAGTCTACATCCATAGTTCTTCAGGCACTCTGTCTATCAGATATAATCCCTTGAATCTATTTGTCACTTCTACTGTATCATCATAAGAGATTTGATTTAGGTCATCCCTGAATGGTCTAGTGGTTTTTCCTACTTTCTTCAATTTAAGTCTGAATTTGTCAATAAGGAGCTCATTACCTGAGCCACAGTCAACTCCTGGTCTTATTTTTGTTGACTTTATAGAGCTTCTCCATCTTTGGCAGCAAAGAATATAATCAATCTGACTTTGGTATTGATCATCTGGTGATGTCTATGTGTTACAGTATGAAAAGGGAAAAAGATATAACTGCTCTAAATTACCCCAATGTAATAGGCTTCCCTGGTGGCTCAGATAGTAAAGAATCCACCTGCAATGCAGAAGACCCAAGTTTGATCCCTGGGTTCAGAAGATCCTCTGGAGAAGAAATTGAAACCCATTTCAGTATTCTTGCCTTGAGAATCCTATGGACAGAGTAGTCAATGGGGTTGCAAAGAGTCATACATGAGTGAGTGACTAACACACACATACAGTTGGATCATAGGCATTCTCCCCTTCTCATATCTTTCCTTTCGTCCCTTTAAGTTGTTATTCCCCTTAGATTGTAGCCATTTACAGTTGTGTGTGCATTAGTCACTCAGTTGTGTTCAACACTTTGGGTCCCCACATATTGTAGCTCCTCTATCCATGTGATGTTGAAGGCAAGAACACTGACGTGGGTTGCCTTTCTTTCTCCAGGGGATCTTCCCAATGCAGGGATTGAACCTGGGTCTCCTACAGGTGGATTCTTTACCCCCTGAGCCACCAGGGAAGCCTATTTACAATTAAACAGATATAAATCTCATTTTCAAGAAAATGAGTTTATACCTACATGTGAGCAAATTATAGATACTTCATATAGTGACCAAACTTTCATAATTTCACTTTGCTTTTCACTCTAATGCTACCTAATTTATTACTTGTGGCAAAAGAAATATTGTTTCTTAAATAATAGCAATGTTAACAAGAAGTATGTATTGATTGCCCACATTATGTCAGATGTTGTACTGAGATTATATTGTTCAGTCCTCATTTATTTTAATGATCTGAATTTCACAGGTGAGGGTATCAAGCTAGGTTTAACTAAATATATCCTTTGTCCAAGATCACACATGTAGTAAAACAGAATTCAAAATGTGTCTGCCTTTACTTTTTGTGCTTATCATTGCATTGTGCCATTATGGTTGCACAGTTTCAGGTTAAATCTTTATTCTTCCATAGTTTAGGGGCTCTAGTATTCCCTGTATTATAGTCAATATGTCTGTATCTTAAATTTGAATGAATCAGTTTTATATTGTATATTTCAAATTCCTCTAAAATACATGTTTTGGTAAATATATGACTTAGTCTCGAGGTTCCCTTCCAGCACTAACCCTCTAAGGTTCCACAACTTCTTTAGTCTGTAACTTATTGAAAATATTTCACACAAAGCAGTTATTAGAACAAACCCAATCTCTGAATTGTATCCTTTCTGGCTGATAAAAGCAGCTTCTAACTAGTTCACATTTTATTCCTCATTTTCTTTCTTACCATTCCTTTCTCTTCCCAAATTTGCCTTTTCTAAGCTGCTTCTTGATTTGTTTTTTACCTTTCCTGACTTTTTACTGGTCACTGATTTGCCAAGAGTCAAGAAGGTCTGCCAAACAATTATTCCAAAAGTCAGCATTAATAATAGCTAACCTTTTCAACAAAGAAAGGCTCACAACTATAGAGAAGGCACCATTGCCTCACAGGGACTAGTTTCTTATGAAATAATTTTATGAGTGAAAAGACCTTCAAAATACTTTTCCTATTTATCTGCATGACTTCAGAAATGTATGCTATTGGAGTAATCTCTTTACATGATGACACAGGTTCTATTTTTTGTTCAGTCACTAAGTCATGTCTGACTCTTTGCAGCCCCATGAACTGCAGCATGCCAGGCTTCCAGGTCCTTCACTGTCTCCAGGAGTTCTAGTAGGTTCTAGTAGGTTCATCCTAAAATGCCATTATGTGGAATGAGTGAAGGATGAGGTAATAGGATGTGGAGGAATAGGAGAGTAAGTTAGAATCACTTATTAAGTGATTAAAATGATTTCACTTAAATAACCTGTCTCAATCACAGAGTGACAAAGCAGTGACCACGTAAATTTTGAGTGTTAACACTGGAGAAACAGCCTGATGAAGTGGTGGGGGATGGACCAGTAACTCCTGGGAGGCAGGCAACTGCCTGAGGGCATTCTGGTGAAATGACAACTGGAACTGGGAACTTTGCCTACTTAACAATTTTGCCCAAGGCCAGCCTATCTATGAAGGTCATCTTCTTCAACCTCAGGTGTGCAGACCTGATTACATCGAAACCACACAGGACAGTTGTGTTCCTATCCAATACCTAAAATCTCCAGTAAAGGAGTTCCAATAACCTTGGCCCAGAGAGAATTTATCACAAACTGTTTACTCTACATTTTTTTGGAAAGCATAAATACCCAAAGCCGGGCAACAATAACAACTCTTTATAAACTACGCCACTGCCACTCTTCGAGATGACCTGGAGCTGCACAAGCAATAAAAACACAATAATAATAGCTCTCTTGAAAAGCAAGGTGTGAAGATCTGCCTCAAATCTTCTACAGAGATTTCTCAATGAAAAGGAAAAGTGTCTGCATATTTAGGCCTATTGTACACCCACAGTACCAAAATTTCTAATTACAAACCTGACTAAAATAACCCTCAGGCACACATCTGCAGCAGAACCCCCACTGATAACTGGATTTAGTCTCTTTTCTAAGGGTGAGACCTTGGGAAAGGCCTTGGGTGACAGATAAGGGATTGGAGAAACATGGAGCAGGTGTATGTATCTCCGCATTTCAATTTTTTGAATGGCAGCTCTGTCCGAATATCTAAGTATTCAGCCGAAAATAGTGCATCAGAAACAGAAATGGCGGAGGGTTATGCTGCATTAGGTCCCACCATCTCATCTTACCAAGATGTATAAACCTTCCCTAAAAGGCAGAATACGGTACAAAAATATATCATCAAGAAATGTGTTTTCCTGTCCTGACAATACTTGCTTCTGGGGGCTTACCTAACAGCAGACTTGTTTATTAGAAGCCATTTTATTCCTGCATGACGGGCTATAATGTTAACATGGGTGGCAAGATATTAAACTTAAAATATGCACCAGCATGCAGAATTAAAGCAGAGATCCAAGTCCTCATTGCTTTCTTCACCTACAGAGGAAAATATTAGCACTATGTTTTAATTGGCCTTTTCTATGATCAAATTTTTTTTTTTTTAGTAAATCATGCAACTCTACAATATCACCGTAGGAAGTCAAGGTATGGGCACATAGCTTCAGAAATCCTTTAATGTTCTTTCACGGTTAAAGAGAGGGATATAGATGACTTGATTTTCATTTGTCTGATTTTTTTTTTCTTTTTTAAAAGACACAGGATTCAATCATTCTAAGGTGATTCCCTTTTTAAACCTAATCCCACATTCATGCAGCAAGCCTAATGAGTCCACTAGGAGTAAACAAATTAGTCTCCAGGATGTATTATGCATTAATTAATCAAGCTAATAGTATTGTATAATGTGCAATAGATGAAAATTAGTTGTAAGTACAATACTCACATGCAAGAAAAGGATTGGAGAAAAAATATGGAGTGATAAAAGACAAATCCATTTCTATAAGTTAAACAGCTCTGCTTCCCCTCCACACATTTCAGGCCATTCAATAATGAAGAGAATATGCCAAAAATGGCCTTTATAGCGAGATAGTGTGTCTCAGAGAAGCTGTGATGAGGAAGAAAGCAGGTTTGAGCAACAATATCTGCAGGGTTAGGGGAGGGGTTAGCAAAGTGTGGACTGCATACCATATCTTGTACAACTGAGGAACAAAAAATTGTCCTTTCACTTTCAAATGGTTGACAGAAACCAAAAGAAGAATAATATTTTGTGACATGAAAATTACATGACATTCAAATTTAAAGTCCATAAATAAGGTTGGCACAGAGTTACACATGTTCATTATATATTGCCTGTGGTAACTTTCATCCTTTAACAGCAGGTTGAGTAGCTGTGACAGAGACTTGGCCCACAAAGTCAAAAATATTTACTCTCTGGCTCTTTGCAGAAAAAAAAAAGAAAAAAAAAAAAAAAAGCCAATTCCAGTCTCAAGGGAACAAAAGTCCTCTGCTATAATAGGGACAGTGCAAATATAGTATAAGAATGTATCTTAAAAACAAGAAAAGAAAGCAGATACAATCTCTTGTGATGCACTAGAAAGAACACAGAATCATTTTTTGCTCTTCCTGCCAAATTCCTCAGTCAATTTTGAGAAAAAAAAAAAAATCAGCTCAAATGGAGGGACAATACTATACTTTAAATAAATGACAAGGTCTTGAAAGACAAAGACCAAAGGACTGGTCCAGGATAAAGGAGACTTAGATGTGACAACTAAATTCAACATATGACTCTGAATTGGAATGTGGACAAGACATTTTTATTATTAAAACTTGGGGCCATAAAGGGCATTATTGTAATAATAAGGTAAAACTTCAATAAACTCTGGATTAGATAATAGTATTGAGTCATTGCTAGTTCTCTGTTTTTGATAATTATAATGTGGTCATGTATTTGCTCTCAGGAAATACACACACAAATGGTATAGATGGGCTCAAAGTATACCACTTAGTCTCAAATGTTTCAGGAAAAAAATGTGTATGTATGTGTGTCTATCTCTCTGTCTATTGGCTTGAAATAGACAAAAAGTTCTTCAGGTTTCTTTGTTAAAACAAAAACAAAAACAAAAACTGTTTTCCATTGTAAAACTTGAACAAACTTTCTAACCAACCCAATATTTACTACCTACCTACCCACCTACCTATCTACCTACCTACCTATCTACCTACCTAACCTACCCACCTACCTACCCACCCACCCTACCTACCTACCTACCTATCTATATATCTATCTATCCAAAGAGAGAGAGAAAGAATGGGGATATATAAATTTGGCAAAATGGGGAAATCTGAAAAGGTCTAATGGAGTTGTTTGTATAGTACAATTTTTTGGTAAGTTTGAAATCAATGTGATTTCACTCCCTCAATGTGAACCACACATGGTCATGTCTTCACCTCTTCCTAATCAGTGGTATTTGGGTTCTGAGTTGTTACTCCATGCAACAGCTTTGTATCGTATCATCGTTACACATCTGTAACGGCCTTCCCCTTCCTGCATGGCTTAGAGTCAGTGCTGGACCCAAGGAGATTCACACAAGATTTGGAAGGTAAAGGGGAAACACTGCTCATTATTTTTTCCCTGAAAGTTAGAGCAGTCTCCAGGCTTTCATACAGTTCACACATTCTGCTGCTGATCTGGTAGTTGACTTTGCTGGTATGTGACATCCACCAGACCCACAGGGCCTTCAGTGCTCACCGGATCTCCTCCCTTCAGCACTTTCTTGTCCTTGATCAGATGTGTGACAACTTGGTGGTGAAGATTAGAGTACAGTTCCTCCAATGGCAACCCACTGCAGTATTCTTGCCTGGGAAATCCCATGCACAGAGGATCCTGGTGGGTTACAGTCCATGGGGTCACAAAAGAGTCAGACACGAGCTAACAACCTCCTGTAGTTGGCCCTGGTGACGTCTGCGGGCAGGGAGAGACTGATGAGGACACCGGTATGTCCTTTCTCTCCTCCACACCCAGATCTCCTCTGTGACCATCTCTACCAGCTCCCAGAGTTGCATAAGGTCTAATCCCTATTTTATTTCACTTTTATTTTTATTGTTTTGGCTGCATGGCTTGTGGGATCTAGTTTCCCAACCAGGGATTAAACCTGAGCCTATGGCAGTGAGAGCTCAAAGTCCTAAGCTCTGGGCCACCAGGGAATTGCCATAAACCCCTATTCCATGGCACTGACAGTAGCTCTGCTCCTCCAGTCAAACTGACTCATACCCTTGGCTTCCAGAAATACAGCAAAGGTCAGTTAGCAAGCGCTTGACCTGTTCATCTCAACTCAAGTCCCACTTCATTACTTTATCCTTGAAACCACCTCATTATCTAGAACTGCTAGGAGAGTGTACTTAGGACTGCATAGTAATAAAAGTGATTAAAATCATCATCTGAAAGCCTACTATGTGAAAAGCCCTGTGACCCACATTACTTTTAAAAGTCACTAATGCCCCACAAGCCAGTTATCATCCTTATTTTTACAAATGAGAAATTGAGAGGCTGAGAGGTTGAGTCACTGGTCCACCATCTCATATCCAAGTAATGGTAAACCAGAAGCAGAAACTCAAATGCAGTTCTGTTCCACTCTTAAGGCCATATTTATTTTAAGTTTATTTATTTTATTGCATCAATCTGGCACCTTAGGAAAAAGAAGCAACCTTTTCAACCTTCAAAGAATATTTGCTTTGTTACTGCCTAGGAATTTACTGAATCTCAATATTTCATTCTTGATTATTCATAATGTATAGCTATTGTAAATTTGAAGAATTAAAAACAACAACAACAACTCAGTCAAAAAATGAGAAGACCTAAATAATTTCTTCCAAGAAGTCAGGTAGATGGCCAACAGGCACATGAAAAGTTGCTCAACATTGGTAATTATTAGAGCAAAGCAAATTAAAAGTACAGTGAGGTATCACATCACACTGGGCAAGATCAAAAAGTCTATGAATCATAAATGTTGTAGAAGGTGTGGGGAAAAGAGTATCCTCCTACACTGTTGGGATGATGTAAATTAGTACAGCCACTATGGAGAACAGTATGAAGTTTCCTTAACAATCTGAAAATAGAGTTCTCATATAATCCAGCAGTCTCCCTCTTGGCATATATCCAAAAGAGACAAAAACTCTAATTAAAAAAGATACATGCCCCTCAGTGTTTATACCAGCACTATTTACAACAGCCAAAACATGGAAGCAACCTAAATGTCCATTGACTAATGGACAAAGAAGTGGAAGATGTAGTGGAATACTACTTAGCCATACAAAAGGATAAAGTAATGCCATTTATAGTGACATGGATGGAACTAGAGATTATTATACTAAGCAAAGCAAGTCAGACAGAGGAATATAAATATCATATATCACTTATACATGGAATCTAAGAAAAATGATACAAATGTACTTAAAAAACAGAATAGACTCATAGACACAAAAAAGTAAACTTATAATTACTGAAAGGGAAGGGAAGAAGGAATAAATTAGTTTAGAATAAACAGATACACACTGCTATAAACAAAACCTACTGTATAGAACAGGGGAAAATAGTCAGTATTCTGTAAAAACCTATAATGAAATAGAATCTGAAAAAGAATATACATAAATAAATGGATTTGCTGTATACTCGAGACTAACATAACATTGCAAATCAACTATATTTTTATAATAAAAATAACTACAACAACTAGATACATATTAACCTCTTTATGAAGTCCTTATGTCCTAGAAAAGAAAATGCCAATAACTGCTGATGCACACAGTGAGAAATATCACACAACCTTCTACTAAAGAGCAGTAGCTTGTCTCGATATATAAACACTTTTTAGGATCTTCAGACATTTTCAACATACTAAAAATCAGGTTTGAAAAAAAAATCAGTACTTCTTCTTTTGAAGTACTTCTATGTCTACATCATTTAAGCTTTACAATAATGAACCTAGAAAATACATAGAATTTGTACTATGAATGCTTATTTTACAGGTGAAAAGATTAAATCCTAAGAAATTACATAAATCATCTTAAGTAGCATCTACTGTTTTTAATTTATTTAGTTTCATTTCTTCTTTATTTAATAAGAGCAGATTTTGCTTGAAGACTCCTTGCCATAGAAATTTTCAGTTCTTATCTTTTCCTGGGGCTGGTTCCCCATCATAATTAGCAGAGGGCACCTTATGCTGACTTGGGAAATCATTATGCATCCTGCACCCAGTCACAATTATATGTTCAAAATGGACATGCAACCCACATCAGTTCGTTCAGGGCCAAGTTCAGAAGGAAGACCATGAATAGATTCTCCTCTTTCCCTGAACTTGAATCTAAAAGATTGCAACCTTCCAGTTGCAGAGGTCAATTCAGAGTGAAGAATAAGCTTGAAGTCAACATAGAAGTAAGAAAAAGTGGTATGCAGAGTGACAGTTTCATGTTACTTTTGTGTACCTGGCTCCAGCTATACTTGAAGGTAACTTACAATTTTTCAATTATGTTTAAAATTGATTCTATCTACCTCCACCCCTCCTACTTTCTTCCCTTTTACTTCCCTCCTTTCCTTACCTCTAACTAAGCTTTGTAGTCAAAGAATCACTTTCTAACACCACACACAAAAATAAATTCAAAATGGATTAAAGATCTAAACATAGGACCAGAAACTATAAAACTCCTAGCAGAGATCATAGGCAAAACACTCTCCAACATACATCACAGCAGGATCCTCAATGACCCACCTGCAGGATACTGGAAATAAAAGCAAAAATAAACAAATGAGACCTAATTAAACTTAAAAGCTTCTGCACAACAAAGGAAACTATAAGCAAGGTGAAAAGACAACCTTCTGAATGGGAGAAAATAATAGCAAACGAAGCAACTGACAAACAACTAATCTCGAAAATATACAAGCAACTCTTGCAGCTCAATTCCAGAAAAATAAACGACCCATAAAAAAAATGGGCCAAAGAACTAAACAGGCATTTCTCCAAAGAAGACATATGGATGGCTAACAAACACATGAAAAGATGCTCAACATCACTCATTATCAGAGAAATGCAAATCAAAACCACAATGAGGTACCATTTCACACCAGTCAGAATGGCTGCGATCCAAAAATCTACAAGCAATAAATGCTGGAGAGGGTGTGGAGAAAAGGGAACCCTCTACACTGTTGGTGGGAATGCAAACTAATAGAGCCACTATGGAGAACAGTGTGGAGATTCCTTAAAAAACTGGAAATAGAACTGCCTTATGATCCAGGAATCCCACTGCTGGGCATACACACTGAGGAAACCAGAATTGAAAGAGACACATGTACCCCAATGTTCATCGCAGCACTGTTTATAATAGCCAGGACATGGAAGCAACCTAGATGTCCATCAGCAGATGAATGGATAAGAAAGCTGTGGTACATATACACAATGGAGTATTACTCAGCCATTAAAAATAATACATTTGAATCAGTTCTAATGAGGTGGATGAAGCTGGAGCCGATTATACAGAATGAAGTAAACCAGAAAGAAAAACACCAATATAGTATACTAACACATATATATGGAATTTAGAAAGATGGTAATGATAACCCTGTATGCGAGACAGCCAAAGAGGAGACACAGATGTATAGAACAGTCTTTTGGACTCTGTGGGAGAGGGAGAGGGTGGGATGATTTGGGAGAATGGCATTGAAACATGTATACTATCATATAAGAAATGAATCACCAGTCTAGGTTTGATGCAGGGTGCAGGATGCTTGGGGCTGGTGCACTGGGATGACCCAGAGGGATGGTGTTGGGGCGGAGGTGGGAGGGGGGTTTGGGATTGGGAACACGTGTACACCTGTGGTGGATTCATGTTGACGTATGCGAGACAGCCAAAGAGGAGACACAGATGTATAGAACAGTCTTTTGGACTCTGTGGGAGAGGGAGAGGGTGGGATGATTTGGGAGAATGGCATTGAAACATGTATACTATCATATAAGAAATGAATCACCAGTCTAGGTTTGATGCAGGGTGCAGGATGCTTGGGGCTGGTGCACTGGGATGACCCAGAGGGATGGTGTTGGGGCGAAGGTGGGAGGGGGGTTTGGGATTGGGAACACGTGTACACCTGTGGTGGATTCATGTTGATGTGTGGCAAAACCAATACAATATTGTAAATTAAAAAAATAATAATAATAATAAAAAGAAAAAAAGTTAAAAAAAATAATACTGAGTAATAGTACCCATTCAAGTTTCCAAGTCTTAACTGCAAGTCTGCAACTTAGGTTTATAACAGCATAAAAATTCCCTTACTAGGCAAGCTATCTCTTCAGAAAGACACTTGTTTCCCCTTTGGCTGAGATACACTTTGAACTCAAACATTTGTCCCAATTTTGCTTCTTTAGAGAACTTCTGTCTTGAATATCCATGGGCAGAATAAATGCGTGTGGAATCTGACATTTTTCTAAGCTGTGTAATTACATACGTAGTATAGAGGACACCAAAAAGACAAGATTGATTTGAGTGCTAGTTCTCTGTTGAAAAAAATCCAGTTGGTTCATGCTATAATCAAATCCCAGAGATTGAATTATAACATCAGTCATCAATGTCTCCCTTAATCAATTGCTTTTATTATGTTTAGGGAAGATTTACAAGCAAAAACAAACATGTCAGAATTGTTTCTGTGTGGGAATTTCTTTTCTTGTTCTTTCAAGCTAAAGACTGATAAATCCTGTACAGTACTACGGCAGGAATTCACTATATTATGATGAAAGAGAAGTGAGAATATTTTTGTCTGAGTGATGAAGAGGCAGGCACTATGTAATTTATAGCAAAATAAAAGTGATACTGTATTATACTATAAAGCTGTCAATTGGATTATCACTGAATAAGCTGTTCAATGTTTACTTGTACGTAGCAGATATGTTGAACAAGCAGGACTTGTAGAAGGCAATCAGAAAGCAACTTTATTTTTTTCCCCCTTGCTGCTTCTTCAAATGCTTTTCATGCAATCGGTTCTTTACCTAGAAGAAATCTTGCACCAGCCCATAGCTTAGCTTCTTCCCTTTACCCAATCAACCATGCTTCAGTCAATCTCAGGGACAAAAAAAAAAAAAAAAAATCATCTCCTTTTAGTAATTACTCTGTCCACTGTGTTGTATTGATTACAAACTCAGAAGGTGATTCAAAGTTAAAAGTTTCTCCCCATGGACTGTTCTTCCACACCAGCTCCTGCTTGCCTCTGGCTGCCTCCTGTAGCAGGAAGGGGACCAAAAGGGACAAAGGGCTGGTGTCTTTGTTTTTCTGCCTTGATGGCTGCTCCTCTTCTCTTGCTCACTAGGCTGCCTGTGGCTTCTCCAGGCTGGACACAGAGGTCAAAAAAAAAAAAAAAAAAAATCATCTCCTTTTAGTAATTACTCTGTCCACTGTGTTGTATTGATTACAAACTCAGAAGGTGATTCAAAGTTAAAAGTTTCTCCCCATGGACTGTTCTTCCACACCAGCTCCTGCTTGCCTCTGGCTGCCTCCTGTAGCAGGAAGGGGACCAAAAGGGACAAAGGGCTGGTGTCTTTGTTTTTCTGCCTTGATGGCTGCTCCTCTTCTCTTGCTCACTAGGCTGCCTGTGGCTTCTCCAGGCTGGACACAGAGGAGGGAGGAGAGGATGCTCACAGGATAGGTCTTTTGGGGCTGACATGAAGTAATAGGGTCTGGCGTTCTCTGGAAGTAGCAGACGCTTAAAGGTGATCCTTTTTCTCACATGCACCTCCTTTTACTCCTGGGAGATGTCCTCAGTGTCTCTCTCACTTCCGCTTCAGCTGGCCATTTACCATTCCTTCTCAGTTCACGTTGCTGTGTACTTCCAGCCTCTTCTGCTGAAGTCACCTGTTGTTGGGCAGAAGCTCTCCAGGGAAGTAGGCTTAAGCCAGTCTTCCCATGGTGGGATGTCACATGGTTACTTCTGACTTATATTTAGGGAGAGGGTGAGCGAGAGAGTGAGTGAGTGCCCAGTCGTTCAGCCGTTCTGACCCTTTGCAACCCTATGGATCGTAGTTCTCCAAGCTCCTCTGTTCATGGTATTTCCCAAGCAAGAATCCTGGAGTAGGTTGCCATTTCCTCCTCCAGGGGATCTTCCCAGCCCAGGGATCAAACCTATGTCTCTTGCATCTGCATTGGCAGATAGATTAGTTACCACTAGCACCACCTGGGAAGCCCTCCAGGGGGACTCAGTTACTATATCAGGAAGGAAGTCAGCACATCTGGTTATAATTGCACAGTGGTCCTCAATTGCCCCCTTGGGGCAACTGGAAGAAGGGGTGCTGCTGGTGTTTCCTGGGTAGAGACCAGGGATGCTGCTAAACATTGCCCCAAAAGTCCAGGACAGCTCCTGAAACCAAGAAGATCTTGTGTAAAATGTCAACAGTGTTGAGTTTGAGAAGCCCTGTTTCCCATGAGGAAGAACACCATCAACTGTAAACAGGGTGATGAATATAAACTTTTCAGTAATTTCAAAGATTTTTATCAACTTTTTGTCTTCTATTTATTCCTTTAGGAAAGAACTTTGAAGAGTGCTGATCTCCTGATTAGTAAGAATGTAAATTCAAAGGAGACTTGAGGTCCCCTACTCCTCTCTATATCAGATTAAAAGTGGGAAAACCTTAGCACAGTGAGTTTCAACATGATGGATTGCATATGCTCTAAAATCATTCAGGAAAAAAAAATATATATATATATGTATATATACATATCTTCACACATTTCACAACTGATACCTAAATTTTTAATTAGCATTTGTGTAGAGTTGCAAATTACATATTTTCCAGAAGTGAGCCCTATTATATATGTGCTTTAAATATACATACTTCAAAAGTTTACAGCTTCAGATCTAGTTCATTCAACTGAATAAGCTAATTGGCAAAATGAATCCTCATTGTCAAACTAGTCCTTTACATCAATTGTAACTTCAATCAGAAAAATGTCTGATTTTAGTTTTTAATTAAAAAATGATAATGCACATTCTGATGACAAGTTTTCTCACTTATTAATTCTTATTTAAGTTAGATTGAAAAAGGATAGGAAGGAAGGAAGTTAGTGTACCATTAGAATGTAAGCACCAACAAGGCAATACTTTTTTTTTTTTTTACTGTTGCTAGTAGTATATTCTCTGAATGCAGTAGCACAATGGAGACCCTTTACAGGTATTTAATACTGGATAGAAGAAGAGTAGATAGATAGATAGAGGCACTGAGCTCCATTGTAAGTTTATAGCCAGGATAAAATAAAATATCTCAGTCATTCCACTGAATTTCTGCATTCTCAAATTATCCCTGGAAGTCTTTATAATCTGGGGTAATGCATCAAAATGAGATTTGGACTGGGTGAGAATTTATGTTGTTAGTGCAGCAAGAGATGAATACCATGGAGCAGATCAAGGAAAGAACTGGCAGATCACAGACAGACAGGAGCTTAAGAAGGTCACACTGGAAAGAACAGTTTAGGAAATAAATTGCTATAAAGCTATCCATGCCTATGTGATTGCTAGATAATCCTCTTGTGCTATGGGTTAAAGGCCAGTCCACTAAAGATTGGGGAACAGCATGTTCATGATGAAAACAAAGCAGGACAACAGACCTATAGAACAAAAAGCATGGGAGGAGGAGGAAGGGGGAGAGCCAAGACAGGGCCAGATCAGGGACCTAATAAAAGGATAATCTAGTCTTTGAGAAGTATCATCAAACACAAACCCTATTTAAACAGATCTATGTTAAACAGAAATAAAGGCTGTCAATAATCCTTGCTGAGAAAGTATTTCGTAAAACCAGAAATAATCAGTAGATAAAATAACTCCAAAATCTTGTGGGATCCTAGCAATACTCCTGATAGGTACATTGCTTAGGTGCCATAAAAAATTGGTAGTAATGTAACTATTAAGTATTGGCAATTATTTGTCAGTGATACCTAAACATTATTTCACTTAATTCTTTTAGTAAATTTATGACATAGACACTTTAGTTTCCCCACTGAGCAGCTGAAGAAGCACAGGCTTAGGAAAGGTCAATATCAACTCTAAGGTCGCACATTTCACAAGGTAAAACTAGAGCATGTCAGAGACACCTTTTATACAAAGACATTCTAAACACTTGCCAAATTTACTATAATTTGTCATAGCCTTTGCTGTCTAGACATGGCAAGCTTCCTCTTAGGAGAAGATCTTATTCGAGGTGCCAAAAAACCCTAAAATGCCTTAAGCCAGGCAAACTTCATGATTGAAAGTAAATTACAACCATTGTTTGCCTGCTCACTTTTACTTTTAATGTACATTTGTGTGAGAGTGCAGAGATGAAAGCCTTGTCAGTCATAGGTATACTTAAAAAAATCAATCCAAAAGCAAAAGGAATTTGAAAAAGATTCTATAGTGGCAACATGAGCTAGCCACAAATGTCTTTTTCCATTCAATTGCTTTTCAAAAGTTTGAAAGCTGCTTGCAAGCTCTGTTTTTTTAATATAAAATTTTAAGGTGTTTGTTATTTCTAAGTAATATGATGGAGCCGAATGTTTTCTTTCATTGAGATGTCAAAAGAAAAAAATGTGTGATTTCTTTTTATGAGCTGTCAGTAGGAGATAATCAATATAATTAATCATTATGACATTTACTAACATTTATATATTATTATTTATTCTTTTTAATTGTGCTAACATTTTATTAAAGGACACATATCAACACAATTGTTATAGAACTTTAATAATGGTTACTTTTTGATTAGAACATACTCCTCTACTTGCCATGATTTTATCTTCTTTCCCTTAACGTGAAGAAGTTTCATTTTTTTTTTCTGTCTGTGGTTCATATAAATATGAAACACCATGTACATAAGGCAGGATGATATAAAGGATAATATAAAGGAAATATAAAGATATTTTTATAGACTTCAACATGAACTAGGCTTCTATTCTGTGAAAACTGAATAAATGCTGAAAGTCACATGGTGTACTTTCTGCACACAGTAGACTCTGCCCAGCAGATATTAACTAAAAAGGAACTTTCAATTTTATATGCATTTCTCAGAGAACACTAAAATTTCTATACATAGTACTTCTAGAAATCTCCCTCCAGTGTCTAATACTTTCTTACCTCATGTTTATTCTAAAGTCCTTCAAATCCAGAAATCTTAAACCCTCTTCTCTGAACTCCAGTCTACTGGCATTCTCCCCCCCTCCCTTTTTCTTCTTTGCAATTAGAATAATCTTCCTATACACATCTCCCCCCCTCTTCTCCCCTTCTGAAAGTTCTTCCACCTCCTCCTATTCTCTTAATTTTGAATCAAAATATTCTGGACCATACCAAGGAATACTTTGCTTTAGTTGGAGATGGGGATTTCAAGAGAATAGGGGAAGATAGTTACTATGCAAATGATAATTCATTCTAATTCATTGCATCAATAAGGGCAGGGGTTCCAAACTTCCTTATAAGTTAATCTTTGTCTTGCAGTGGCAATTAACTCCCAGTCTCTAGCTTTTTTTCCCTCAGAGTTACCAGCACCATCTTGGCAGTCTCCATTCCTACTTGAAGGTCTGACTCACCTTTATGAGACCCAAGAACATTGCACCAGGTGGGCAGAACTAATACTCACATGTCTGAGTCCCAGTTTGGGGGGAACCCTGTGTCTATTTTACCCAATCACTTTATTTGTCACCCTGTTCCCCAGCTCAGGAAGCAGTGGCTCTATCCTACAGCTACTATGTCTGGATTCCTGAAGAAGGAAATGGCAACCCACTCCAGTATTCTTGCCTGGAGAATCCCATGGATAAAGGAGTCTGGTGAGCTACAGTCCATGGGGTGCTAAGAGTCAGACATGACTGAAGTGACTGAGCACACAGCACTCCGTCTGGATTATCTCAATAGTCCTTTTTTGTTGATTTAGTCCTTTAACATCTACATGATTAACTCCTATGCTAAACTCCTGGAGAGATGCCTAGTGTGGTTTATAGTTTCCTCACTGGAGCTGGATTGAAGCAGAGGTGGAGGATGTCAAAGTGTATATCACTGGACTGGAAAAGTTTCACATTCTATATGTGGAGGAGAAACACTATAGGTTTGCATGCAAAATTCAAGCAAAATCCTGAAAATAACTGTCGAAAACAGTTATCTGATTCTGAGTTCAGATGAAGGTAGTTTAAACTGCTATATGAAAATCTCAATTTATTATACATTTCTTTATTTTGAGAGTGCTTTTAAAAGACAATATGGTATTGTTGTTCATTAAATAATCATTTAAAGTGTGATTGAAAAACATGGTATGAAACATATCAAATTTTATGCAGAAGTCTTATACTTGTCTTTAGATTCCTAAATTGAGCCTGTATGGCTCCAAAGGGAAATATTTCTTCATATTTCTGCACCTGTGGAGGAACAATAATATTTGAGGCCTTCTGGAAATTTATTTATAAAGTCAATAACAGCTAAAAGTATATTGGTTTGCCCTTTACCCCAGGAAAACAAATGATGTATGGCAAATGACTCTCCTTTTATAAGTGTTTTGCTAATGTGATATTTATAATATTACTTTATGCTTGAATAGAGTTTTATTGTGCACCAAGAACTTTTGTATCTGTTACTCTTCATAGACTTATTCAAGACTATAAAACATATATTCCCTACATTTTTCTTTTGAGAATCTTGAACTCAGAAGAATTTAAAAGTGTGCCCAAGGCTCTATAGTATAAAATTGGCACCTGATCTTATATTTAAAACTCAGAGGCTTCCATTCAGGTACAACTTTGCTCCATTCGTTGACTTGATTGTTCCATAGAAAGTGTGTTGTCAAACATGGGATCTTATGATGGCCTGGCTATATGAAAATTTTTAAATGAACCATGGTAAAAAATTATCACACTAATTGTATGGGTTATGTATTTTGGTGTATTTTAGCACAAAGCTTACCAGAGATAGGGTTCTAAGAAACCAACTGGAAGGTATAATTATCTTCAGGGATATTTTATTATTAAAAGGTATAATAAAAGTTAATATAAGAGTAGATAAAACTATTAGGAAACTGTCACAAGTGACTATGTAATTTGAAAGATCATGTATCATTTTCAATCATGACTTTTAGTTCTCTTCTCTGGGTGATTTTTCAAACTACTATAAATTAAAAAAAATTTTTTTTAGATTGATAAATAGATAAACTGTGCTTCTGTTTCAGGAGAGAAAATATAAGTTCATTCAATAATTAAATTAGCCATACATGTACCATTTGAATTTACAATATTTTTTCAATTTATAATAATATTTTAAACATCATTTTATGGAGTTACTGGATACTGAATTCTTCTTACTTTAGAAACCTATTATTATGGCCTAGATTTACCTTACCTCTTGGTACTTTTAAGGTTGCCAAAAATAGTTATAAATTATTGATAACTTTTGATCAAAAAGCAAACCAAAAAGCATATAACTTTATTGGTAAAACAAATGTATATATCTTTATGTATATGCAAGTATAATGTTTTACAGAAGCTGATACTTTCCTTCTCAGTATCAATTTCCCAATGCATTATTACCATTACAGTGATGGAATTAGTAATCTATACAGCTAAAGACTATATGTTCAACCCTTCTGCACAGATAAAGACGATCAGTGATGTGTAAACAACTATTTGATGAGGCTTCTTAAAATTACCTCTAAGTTATGACCAACCTAGATAGTATATTCAAAAGCAGAGACATTACTTTGCCGACTAAGGTCCGTCTAGTCAAGGCTATGGTTTTTCCTGTGGTCATGTATGGATGTGAGAGTTGGACTGTGAAGAAGGCTTCCCATCACTTCATGGGAAATAGATGGGGAAACAGTAGAAACAGTGTCAGACTTTGTTTTTTTGGGCTCCAAAATCACTGCAGATGGTGACTGCAGCCATGAAATTAAAAGGCGCTTACTCCTTGGAAGAAAAGTTATGACCAACCTAGATAGTATATTCAAAAGCAGAGACATTACTTTGCCGACTAAGGTCCGTCTAGTCAAGGCTATGGTTTTTCCTGTGGTCATGTATGGATGTGAGAGTTGGACTGTGAAGAAGGCTGAGCGCCGAAGAATTGATGCTTTTGAACTGTGGTGTTGGAGAAGACTCTTGAGAGTCCCTTGGACTGCAAGGAGATCCAACCAGTCCATTCTGAGGGAGATCAACCCTGGGATTTCTTTAGAAGGAATGATGCTAAAACTGAAGCTCCAGTACTTTGGGCACCTTATGCGAAGAGTTGACTCATTGGAAAAGACCCTGATGCTGGGAGGGATTGGGGGCAGGAGGAGAAGGGGACGACCAAGGATGAGATGGCTGGATGGCATCATGGACTCAGTGGACGTGAGTCTGAGTGAACTCCGGGAGTTGGTGATGGACAGGGAGGCCTGGCGTGCTGCGATTCATGGGTCGCAAAGAGTCAGACACGACTGCGCAACTGAAATGAACTGAACTGAACTGAACTACTCAGGTGGCAGCTTTTTATAATTTTACATATCTATTTTTCTTCATATTTCACTGTGATTCATTGATGTGGATGGAGACATGATGGCTGGAGCTACTGTGTATATATATATATATGTGTGTGTATGCATATATATATATAGTGGATGTTAAGGTAAATTCAAGGAATAGAGACATATTCTGAAAAGAACAAAGCATATTAACAGAAAGATCATGAACCTGTGAAAATACGAAAGGCTGATCTACATCCTATATGGCCTATGTGAACTTTCTGTTGTTATAACAGAAGCCAGTGTAATTGCAGACCTTCTATAGCACTCACATAACATTCCCTAGTTAACATACAATGTCTCTAAAATAAGGGATGCTCTTCTGCATTTCTCAAGAAAAATATACTGCTACACGTTTGGAAGATAAGTCAGCAGGCAACATCAAAAACTTATAAACATATATGCATTTTTTGTTTGTTTGTTTTGCTTTTTGTACCATCTCACACCAGTCAGAATGCCCAGCATTAAAAAGAATACAGATAACAAATGCTGGAGAGGGTACAGAGCAAAGGGAGCCCTCCGACCCTCTACACTACTGGTGGGAATGTAAGTCGGTGCAGCCATTATGGAAAACAGTATGAAGGTTGCTCAGAAAACTAAAAATAGAATTATTTTATGATCCAGCAATCTCACCCCTGGGCATATTGAATAATGTTTGAATAAACAAAACTATAATTTAAAAAGATACATGAACCATTCATAGCAGCACTATTCATAGCAGTTCACAGCTATTCACACCAGTTCATAGCAGCACTATTTGCAGTAGCCAAAACATGGAAACAGCATAAATGTACATCAATAGATAAAGTATAAAGAAGAATGGAACATAGACATGATGGAGTACTGCTGCTGCTAAGTCGCTTCAGTCGTGTCCGACTCTGCGGCCCCATAGACGGCAGCCCACCAGGCTCCCCCATCCCTGGGATTCTCTAGGCAAGAACACTGGAGTGGAGTGCCATTGCCTTCTCTGACTACTCAGCCATTAAAAAGAATGAAATAATATCTTTTACAGCAACATGGATGCAACTAGAGATGGTCATGTTAAGAGAAGTCAGAAAGACAGAGAAAGACAGACACCATATGATATTACCTACATGTGAAATCTAAAATATGGCACAAATGAATGTTCCTATAAAACAGAAACAGACTGACAGACATAAAGATAAGACTGTGGTTGTCAAGAGGGAGGAGAGGAGGGAGAGTGATGGACTGAAAATTTAGAGTTAGTAGATGCAAACTATTATATTTAGAATGGATAAATAAGATCCTACTGTATAGCACAGGGAACCATATTGACTATTCTATGATAAACCACAAATGGAAAAGAATATTAAAAAAGAATGTACATATGTATGGCTGAGTCACTTTGCTGCATACAGAGACTGGTACAGCACTGTAAATCAGCTATACTTTAATAATATATATATACATTTTGACATAGCAATTTCACAACAGTAATTGATCAAAAGGTTATAAAGTTGAGTATAGTATGAACTCATAGAGATGTTCAACCCAATATTGCTTATTTATACTGGAATATTTGAATCAAAATAGACATTCAATAAAATATAAGCAATTAAATAAATTACAGTAAAACTGTACACAACTTAGGATAATTTGCACAATATTATGACATGCAATATTTATGACATTGTAAACTAAGTTAATGTGGCATCATGAATTTAACTGAAGTACATAAAGCATATAATATATCCAATGTAATACAATATAATTCCTAAAATTCACACATATGGAGACTTCCCTGGTAGATAAGAATATGCTTATTCACTGTACCATCCCCTGCAGGGGACACAGGTTCGATCCTTGAGTGGAAAAGATTTCACAGGCTGCAGGACAACTAAAGTCCTTGCGTCACAACTACTAAGCGCATGCTCTAGATCCTGCGAGGTGCAACTCCTCAGACTGGGCCACAACTCCTGAAGGCCACGTGCCCTAGATCCCACACACTGAAACCAATGGGCTCGTGTTAGCTCAACTACTAACCGCTGAAGCCTGTGCACCTGGAGCCTATGCTCCGCAATAGGAGAAGCCATGGCAATGAGAAATCCACACGCTACCATGAAGAGTAGCTCTGGCTGACCACAACTACAGAAAGCCTGTGTGCAGCCAAAGACCCAGCACAACCAAAAATAATCAATTTTAAAAAATCACACATATGCAAAGAACATAATCTGCATGGACATTTGCCCAGAAATTGATGGTAGATATCTCTGGTTGTTCTTGGTCAGTTGCCCAAATGTGTCCAACTCTTTGCAGCCCCATGGACTGCAGCACAGGCTTCCCTGTCTCTCACCATCTCCCAGAATTTGCTCAAGTTCATATTCAGTGCGTTGGTGATGGCTGGATGGCCAGCCATCTCATCCTCTGATGCCCTCTTTCCTCTGCCTTCCATCTTTCCTAGCATCAGGGACTTTTCCAATGAGTTGTCTGTTTGCACCAGAGGACCAAAATACTGGAGCTTCAGGTTCAGCATCAGTCCTTCCAGTGAACATTCAGCATCGATTCCCTTTGAGATTGACTAGTTTGATCACCTTGCTGTCCAAGGGACTTTCAGGAGTCTTCTCCAGCACCACATTTCAAAGGCATCAGTTCCTTAGCGTTCTGCCTTCTTTACAGTCCAGCTCTCACAACCATACATGACCCCTTCGAAGACCATAGCCTTGACTATACGGACATTTGTCGGCAGAGTAATGACTTCCTTTCAACATCCTGTCTAGGTTTGTCATCACTTTCCTGCCAAGAAGCAATTGTCTTCTGACTCATGGCTGCAGTGAGCATCTGCAGTGATTTTGGAGCCTGAGAAGAGGACATTTGTCACTACTTCCACCTTTTCCCTTCGTTTGTCATTCAGTAATGGGGCTGAATGCCATGATCTTAGTTGTTTTTTTTTTTCAATGTTTACTCTTAAGCTGGCTCTTTCACTCCCCTCCTTCACCTTCATCAACAGGTTCTTTAGTTCCTCTTCGCTTTCTGCCATTAGAGTGGTATCATCTGTGTATCTGAGGTTGTTAATGTTTCTCCCACCTATCTTGATTCCAGCTTGTAACTCATCCAGCCTGGCATTTCTCATGATGTGCTCAGCAAACAGGGTGACAGCAGACAGCCCTGTCAAATTTCCTTCTTGATTTTTTTTTTTTTTCTTGATCTTGAACCAGTTGTTCCATACAGGGTTCTAACTGTCGCTTCTTAACCTGCATACATGTTTCTTAGGAAACAGATAAGATGGTCTGGTATTCGCATCTCAGAATTTCCCACAGTTTGTTGTGATCTACACAAAGGCTTTAGCATAGTCAACAAAACAGAGATAGATATTTTCCTGAAATTCCCTTGTTTTCTCTATCATCCAGTGAATGTTGGCAATTTAATCTCTAGCTCCTCTTCCTTTTTTAAACACAGCTTGACATCTGGAAGTTCTTGGTTTCCGTAATGCTAAACCCTAGCATGCAAGATGTTAAGCATGACTGATTGTCCTAGCACTAATTTATATTTGAGCTTAACTTAAAAAATTTTTTTTACAATAAGGAAATGTTAAAAAATTATGTTGGAAAAATGAATTAAAGTATTTGGTATTACTGATATTTAGGATCGTGGACTCAGTGGACGTGAGTCTGAGTGAACTCTGGGAGTTGGTGATGGACAGGGAGGCCTGGCGTGCTGCGATTCATGGAGTCGCAAGGAGTTGGACACGACTGAGCGACTGAACAGAACTGAACTGAAGGAAATAACGTTATTATGATTTTTCTAAATATTCCTAATAAATATGTAAACTGCCTCAGTTTCTGTCAGCATAACTGAGAAGGAGAAATGTAGAAAAGTTTCTTCATGGAATAAAGTGAAATTCTTTGACTTTCTTTTGGCAGGTATTTATACAGTGCTGTTACACTATGCTATCATTCCATGTGGATAGTGTGTGGCTATGGTAGACATGTTCTTATTGCAAATGAGATATGATTTGATGCCTCTATTTGCCTATGAAACCCTCTAGGACATAATTAGTGTCTCCCTTAGTCTTTATTCTCAGTGTCTGGCACACGGTCATCCTTGAGTACAGAATTGATTTTGTATCCACTTGTATCCACCTTCTTTTGGTCCCAGGATGTTGCTATGGTTTTTCTTTATTATGTCCTCTTAAGGAAAGTTTTCTTATTCCTGATCCACTACATACCAACTTTGGTAGATAAAATTTGAAAAACACAAATATAAAAATTATATGCTTGAATCAGGTAGCCCATCCACATAAGAAATTATCAAACTATTGTGGTAGGCATTGGTGCAGTTTGACAATATTCCCAGTTCTTAACTAGTCCAGGATACTTGATAGGAAAGTACTTCCTGGCTTCTTATTGTTGGGGTGGGGCCATGTGATTAGTAAGGCCAAGAAATTATGGGCTGAAGTGACTTGCTGGCTAAATGTTTAATTGATGTACAAAGTTCTCCAAAGCGTTTTCTCTCTCTCTCTCCTCTTTGGGACGGTTTTCAACATCTTTCAAGATATTGGTTGCTAAGTCATCTTGGATTTTTAAATGACTACAGTGACTGGATTTTCAACAAATGCATAGTGTGATCAGGGTTTCCTGCGTGGCTCAGACGTAAAGAATCTGCCTGCCAAGTAGGAAATGGCAAGATGTGGGTTCTATTCCTGGGTTGGGAAGATCTCTTGGAGGAGGAAATGGCAACCACTCTTGCCTGGGAAATTCCATGGACAGAGGAGCCTGGCAGGCTATAAATTTAGGGGTCTGCAAAAAAGTCAGACACAACTAAGTGACTGAGCATGCATGCACATATAGTGTGATCAAGGAATAAATCTTTGTTATATTAAGCCACTGATATTTTGAACTTATTTATCACCGTAGGATAACTTAGACTATTCTGATTACATATAACACATTTAGTTATACGAAATACACTTAAAAAATTCTAAAGTACACTCTTGAAGTCAGAAATGACATATGATACCACTATATTTTATAAAATGGATTAAAAATTCTCTATATATTTTTTTCATTTAAACAAATCACACAATACACATAAGCATGTGTGTAAGCATACATACACAATAAAGGCACAAAAAAGATCAGAAATTGAATGGACCTAACAGAAGTAGAAGACATTAAGAGATGGCAAGAAAACACAGAAGAGCTATACAAAAAAAGATCTTCATGACCCAGATAACCACTACGGTATGATCACTCACCTAGAGCCAGACATCCTGGAATGTGAAGTCAAGTGGGCCTTAGGTAGCATCACTATGAACAAAGCTAGTGGAGATGATGGAATTCCAATTGAGCTATTTCAAATCTTAAAAGATGAAGCCGTGAAAGTGTTGTACTCAATATGCCAGAAAATTTGGAAAACTCAGCAGTGGCCACAAGACTGGAAAAGTTCAGTTTTCATTTCAATCCCAAAGAAAGGCAATGCCAAAGGATGTTCAAACTACTGTACATCGCACTCATCTCACATGCTAGCAAAGTAATGCTCAAAATTCTCCAAGCCAGGCTTCAATAGTATGTGAACCGTGAACTTCTAGAAGTTCAAGCTGGTTTTAAAAAAGATAGAGGAACCAGAGATCAAATTGTCAACATCTGTTGGATCATCAAAAAAGCAACAGAGTTTCAGAATAACATCTACTTCTATTTTATTGATTAAGCCAAAGCTTTTGACTGTGTGGATCACAACATTGTAGAGAGTTCTTCAAGAGATGGAATACCAGACCACCTGACCTGCCTCCTGAGAAATTTGTATGGAGATAATGTCCAGTTAGAAATGGACATGGAACAACTGACCAGTTCCAAGTCAGGAAAAGAGTACATCAAGGCTGTATATTGTCACCCTGCTTATTTAACTTATATGCAGAGTACATCATGTGAAATGCTGGGCTGGATGAAGCACAAGCTGGAATCAAGTTTGCTGGGTAAAATATCAATACCTCAGATATGCAGATGACACCATCCTTATGGCAGAAAGCGAAGAAGAACTAAAAAGCCTCTTGATGAAAATGAAAGAGGAGAGTAAAAGAGTTGGCTTAAAACTCAACATTCAGAAAACTAAGATTATGGCATCTGGTCCCATGACTTCATGGCAAATAGATGGGGAAACAATGGAAATAGTGAGAAACTTTATTTTTTGGGGCTCCAAAATCACTGCAGATTGTGACTACAGCCATGAAATAAAAGATGTTTGCTCCTTGGAAGAAAAGCTATGAGCAACCTAGACAGCATATTAAAAAGCAGAGATATTACTTTACCAACAAAAGTCTGTCTAGTCAAAGCTATAGTTTTTCCAGTAGCCATGTATGGATGTGAGAATTGGACTATAAAGAAAGCTGAGTGCTGAAGAATTGATGTTTTTAAACTGTGGTGTTGGAGAAGAATCTTGAGAGTCTCTTGGACTGCAAAGAGATCCAACCAGTCCATCCTAAAGGAAATCTGTCCTGAATATTCACTGGAAGGACTGATGCGGAAGCTGAACTCCAATAGTTTGCAACCTGATGTGAATAAGGGACCCCCTGGAAAAGACCCCGATTCTGGGAAAGATTGAAGGCGGGAGGAGAAGGGGATGACAGAAGATGAGATGGTTGGATGGCATCATTGACTCTATGGACATGAGTCTGAGTAAGCTCCAGGAGTTGATGATGGACAGGGAAGCCTGGCATGCTGCAGTCCATGGGGTCGCAAAGAGTCGGACATGACTGGGTGAGTGAACTGAACTGACGCATATACACACTCACAGAGAAGATTTTTGAAATAAATCGACTTGGATCCCTTCCCAGAAATAGGTTACATTAGCTACGTGAAATTTGAAGTATTTCATTGGTCATATTTAGAAATGAAAAGATAAACAAACAAAAACATATACACAAATAATTCAAATGATATATAAATTACATATGAGTTCACTTGAATATAAAACAAAAATGAAATTGAAATATAAGAAAATATTTTTCTCAATTTTTAAAAATTGTTGACATCTAGGGATTTTTTTTTTTTTTTGGCCAGAGATACTAAGTACCTTTTGAACTAATTTATATATTTATTTTTAAAGAAAAATTAGTTTTTACTTATGAAAGGTATATATGGTTATGCTAACAAAAAGGGGGTTTATGTTTTAGGTTTACATATTGAAATGATTAAAGTTTAAATTATACTGTGTCTGTTATCACACATATTAATTGGAAAATGAATATGTATGACTCAGGGAACTCAAATGGGGCTCTGTGACAAACTAGAGATATGAGATGGGGTGTGAGTTGAGAGGAGGTTCAAGAGGGAGGGGGCATATGTATACCTATTGCTGATCCATTTGATGTATGGTGGACACCAACACAATATTGTAAAGCATTTATCCTTCAATTAAAAATATATTTATTTTAAAAAAGAAAGAACATTGATGGATGGATGAAGTAGATGGATGGATAAGTAGAGGGGTTGGAATTGCCCATAGGTGGGTGGTTTTGGATGGATGAGTATAGGTGGATTTGTTCTAATTGTTATTTTTTTCCCTAAGACTTCATTTTCTTTTTAGAACAGTTTTAGTTTCACAGCAAAATCTAGAGGGAGAGGAAATTGACAAAGACTTCCAAGATATCCCCTACTCCTAAACATATATAGTCTACCTACTTTTATGCATATTTGCAATTCTCTGTAATATAAAATCATAATTTAAAAAAGAGACTCCAGATTCTAAAATGTTAGTCTATTTAAAACAACTTGGGCACTCCACTAAAGGATCTCTCTTGAACACAAGCTGATAGGCGGCTAAAATATTGGAGGAAGGCTTTGAGAAAGAGGACAGATGTCCATTAGGAATTGGTGTAACAGCACTGAAACCAGTGTTACTTCTGACTGCTGCTCTCCAAATTTCCATAAGCGGGTGGTAATTCTCCAAACCCAATTATCCTGCCTTCTGTTCTGCTG
This sequence comes from Aepyceros melampus, assembly GCA_006408695.1. Taxonomy (NCBI): domain Eukaryota; kingdom Metazoa; phylum Chordata; class Mammalia; order Artiodactyla; family Bovidae; genus Aepyceros; species Aepyceros melampus. Next base: position 125,611 of record SJXQ01003998.1, read on the forward strand.
GCTGACCACTGGATTGATGATAGAGCAAAGTTAACAAAATTAAACAAAACAGGGATTTCATGTAAAAGGGATTTCTCCTCGCCTTTGTGATAAGGTGTATTATCATCATTATGAAAGGTTTTAACTAAGTGAGGCATTTTTATATTACCTGTAAAATACATTTTAAAGTGCTAACCTTGAGAAGAATAACCCTGATTAATTATAGTTCCCAATAATTAATTCACTCTTTTAAATTTTTTATCCAATTATAATCCTTCTTCCTAGCTGGTTTCCACTGTAATCACTCATGTTCTGTAAGAATAAAATACTCTGAAATGGACCTAATTCAGCAACCTGAATATAGCAGCACTAATTATAAATGTAAACTGTAAAGAATGTCAAAAATAATTTGACAGATTTTTTTTTTCCTGTGACAACTTAAGGAATTAATAGGTTCAGCTCAAATGTATCTCTTTTAAATTTCCACACAGATTCTCTCATTTCTGCATACATCTTTTCAGAACTGCTAGAAGATAAGCTCTTTGAAACTATTAGCTATTTTTTCCCCCTGTAATCCTCAAAATGACAAACATTAAAAAAAAATTAAAAACCCAGCTCACACAAAACCAAAATAAATGGACAAACAAAATAATAAAAGAAAGGAGTATTTTAAATATGTATAATAGAAAAAAATCCCTTGTTTGGAAATCATCAACCCTTGCACAAAAATTTTAGGTAGGAGTTTTCTTCTAAGAACAATGAGGACCAAATTTTACCTTCAAGATTTTTCCTGATTATATGAGAACAAATCCGCAGGGAAAAAGAAAAAGAAGCAGCCTAGTAGAACATACTGGAACAGCTAAATTTTCATTGGGATGATTGAGAAGAGGAAAGCTTTGAACATTTTTTTTTCTCTATAGTGAAAACTATGAATTCACACTAAGAAGTATTCATTAAGAAATATGGTAAAGGTCTTGCTTTGGAAGCCTAGGATTTCTGTTAGAAATTACTTGTTATCTAGCTTTGGGGTTGGAAGTGTTACATATTAAAAGAAATTATTAAAGGTATCTGGAGGAGCATGCCAACTCTTTGGTGGTATGCAAGAGAAAATGTTCATCACCACGGGGCATCTCAGAGATTAGTGGCTGGGTGTCAATATCAGGAGCTAAAAAGTTAGATTTGTCAGGTGCTCAGGATTTTTACCCAGGATGTTGTTCTGCAGAATGGTCAAATTTTTTCACCATGAATTTGGAAATGTGGACTAATGAATGTCAGCTGGGCAATCCTGTGATTCAGTTCTCAGAGATCATTTGCTAATGTAGGTACTGGTAGAAATGAAGGAGTCCAGCAGCCATCCAGTTCTGGTACCAGTGAAATTTACTTCAGGCTAACACAGCAAGTATCATCATTTAGCAGACTATCTCACATGAGGTTGAAATAATGAGAAGTAACTAAAAGCTAGAAACTGTGTAAATGGAACCAAGCAAAGTGTTCTGTGATGAGATGTTTGGGAATTTAAAGAGATAGAAATATGGAATCTCTACAATTATGTATTTTTTGACTCTCTACAAAAAATCTGATTTTTTATTTTTAATCAGATAATGTTTTTGTTGTTGTTGTTGTTAAATCCACACTTAGGTTTCAACAATCATTCCTTCAAAAAATACCATCTGAGTTTTCAGGAGCCAGGAGTAGAGTCAGTGATTCCACAACTAATAAATAAATAAATAAATAGGGGATTGAGTCATCTCCAAAGAATCGATACAGTGCCCTAGTTCAGTGACTAAGACAGATTCCCTTGGAAACCTTGGGCAGAGAAGAAAGAATTAAAATAAGGGATAAAAAAGGGGATAAAAAATTGAAAATCATTTGTTCCTTTTTCTCAAGTTCATCACCCTCACTAAATGAAGCTTATAATAAGCAAAGACATCATTCTTCAGTTCAGTTGAGTTCAGTCACTTTGTCCGACTCTTTGCATCCCCATGGACTGCAGCACGCCAGGCTTCCCTGTCCATCACCAACTCCCAGAGTTTACCCAAACTCATGTCCATTGAGTCGGTTATGCCATCCAATCATCTCATCTTCTGTCGATGCCTTCTCCTGCCTTCAATCTTTCCCAGCATCAGGGTCTTATCAAATGTCAGTTCTCCACAACAGGTGGCCAAAGTATTGGAGTTTCAGCTTCAATATCAGTCCTTAGTACCCATCTTTTGTTCATTTTACCCCAGAGCAGAGGCATACATATATTTCTTGGTCTTTACATGCTTACAGATATTAGGATGCTACTGCATTATGCAGGGATATGATTGTATAGTCTTATAATTTTTCTATTAATGAAAGCCTTACGATGTGGCCATTATTAGTCTCCATTTGTCATTGAGGGACTCAGTTCCTGCTGCCTACCCTCTGGCTCTGCTGAATCTGAAACTCCCTCGGCATCTCTTTGCCCTTTAGACCTTTGATACAATGTAGGAATAACTTGTAATTGAATCCTTTCTGAACAATACTGGCATCCTGTTTTGACTTTTAGAAGGTTCTTCTGAATATGGATTTACCTTCTCATTTATGGCTTTGGTTAGTCACTCTGTAAATTCACTTTTCTATTCTGATCATTCTTTACTCAAAACTATAAACCTCCATTTCTGAATATCCACCTTCCCTGGCTGCCTTACTTACTACATTAATATCTGAGTTTTATTCCACAAAAATTAAAAAAAAAAGAAGAGAGAGAGAAGAAAAAATGACTATCAAATCTAGGTACAAACTCCAGTTATATATCTTGAGATATATAAATTGCCAGTTGCCAAGGGTGGGGGATACTAAAAGAATGTCTAAATTCCCCAGAGTTTAGGTTCGAATTCTATTCATTTTAGGTTCGAATTGTCTGTTGGCCATTTGACCACCCATCTGTGCATGGAATGTGGCAGAAACATTCTTTGCACTTTAAATTGATGTCACCATTTTCTGGAGTACTATTGAAAACAGAAGTGTGTTTCATATTGATTTCTTTATATTAAAGTAAAATATATGAGGTAGATCTCTTGGGTGGTTTTGACTGATAACTTAAACTCTCACTGGTCAGTCCTCAGATTGCTAGAAATTAATAGAGATTCTAAATGCATTTTGTTTTTGTGTATTTATGCAGGTGTATACATTTTCTGTGAGTGCATGCTAAGTTGCTTCAGTCGTGTCTAACACTGTGTGACCCTATGGACTATAGCCTGCCAAGCCCTCTGTCTATGGGATTCTCCAGGCAAGAATACTGGCATGGGTTGCCATGCCCTAGGAGATCTTGCTGACCCAGAGATCAAACCTGCGTCGCTTATGTCTCCTGCGTTGGTAGGTGGATTCCTTACCACTAGTGCCACCTGGGAAGCCTGACATTTTCTGTATTGGATAACTAATTTGAATCCCAGAACTTTGTGGCTTCAGTAACCATACTCTTATTATATTTTTAAAAATTTATTTATCATTATGTTTTTTTTTTTAATTATTTAAGTATAATTGCTTTACTCATTCCCCTTTGGTGTTCATAAGTTGCTGTTATTTTTTTTTAAGGTCTGTATATATATTTCTAATTTGCAAATAGGTCCATCTGTACCATTTTTTTCTAGATTCTACATATATGTGTTAATATACAATATGTGTTTTTTTCTTTCTGACTTGCCTCACTCTATAATAGTTCTAGGTCCATCCACATCTCTGCAAATGGCACAATTTTGTATCTTTTTATATTTTAAAGCAATCAGGAGTTATTTATCCTGGTAAGGATAATTAAATTCATATAAATAAAGTTGTGCTACACAAAATAAAATTGTATATTTGAAATTACAGGTTTGGGAGATTTTTTAAAAAATATTTCTCCAAGGAAAAAGACATGTAACTCTCAAACTTAATACCTCAGTGATCAGAGATGGATTCAGAAAGTGAGAAGAGAAAAATTTTACAGAGTTTCTCTTTTACTTTGTTGAGAGACTGTACTAAACAATGATGTTGGTCTGGGAGATGAGCATAGTATCTGAAATCAACATTTGGATGGGGGTAATTTAAATCACAAACAAACTATCCGAGTGGAAAGGACTATTGGCTGAATTATCAGCTGAAAGCACTCTTTATGGAAAATATTCACAAAGTCCCTAACACAGTATTGATGGGCACAGGATGAACTACCACTCAGCAGGCACCAAATCCATTTCACTAATTCCCCTGGTCAGAAGAAAAGACACTAACCCAGAATGGAGCCAATCAGCAAAGCCAAGGTGTGCCATGCAAGCTGTACACACTGGCAAATCCATAAATCTATTGTAATTGAGGTAGTCTCTTTATTTAGAGAAGGAGAAACACTTTGAAAAGCTTCATTTTCTATCAAAGAACTATAGAGATTATAAGAAAGTTAATTATCTAGAACTAATCTATTTTTAAGAAAAATTATTTAAATATAAAGTTAATAATAACAAATATTAGTTACTGAATATCCATACTATTTACCTGAATACATTATTTAATTACATTTATCACACAAACTAGGTGATAAATAAATTGGGTATAATTATTTCCATTTAATAAATGAAATAACTGAAGCTCAGGAATACAGTAACATGGTCAGGGTAGAGAGACTCATTTAATCTAATAACAAAGTTCTCCTCTCCACAATGACTATGTGAATGAAGAAACTAAAACCCAGATTAACACCTTTTTCCTTATACTAATTCATAGGATAATTTAGGGGGTTAAATTCTGAAAGGTAATTCGTATTTTCTGATGATCCAATTATCACTCTATTTTTAAGGGAAATAATCGTAGCAAACAACCATGAGGCCAAGAAGAACATCTAAGAGAAAAGCCAAACTCTTCAATGTTCATTCATTCATAGCATTCATTCACACAAATATGTACTCAGTATCCTAAAGCACAGTGCTACTTAAGCAGTTTTTTCCCTAAGTGGCAACACAGACATCCTATCTTCCCACCCCCACAAGAATAAGATATATTCACAGCAAAATTAACTCCAGTTTTCTTTTCCTAAAGTGCATTGTGGATATATGGCTATACATTCAGATTTTTTAAAAGGACCGCAATAAGGAGGGAAATGGAATCAATTTAATATGAGATGCAAATGGAATATTAGCCCATAAACTCTTTATTAGATTGACAATGGAAGGTTAATTGGTAACTCAGTAATTTTAACGATAACCATGGTAATCTGTAATCTTAAAATATAGGAAGAATGGAATCATTTGCTCAGAAAAGTTCACAGATGTTACTTCTAAAAGCTTCTAGTTGAATTTTTAAAAATCTATGAACACCCTGTTTTGCGAACTTGACATTAAGAGCCTGGAAATGCAATCCCTATAAAAAATTCAATAATATTTTTCACAGAATTAGGATGAATAATTCTAAGAGGTATATGGAACTCCAAAGATCCACAATAACCAAAGCAATCTTAAGAAAGAACAAAGCTGGAGTTATCACATGCCTTGGTTTTAAGCTATACTACAAAGCTATAGTAATCAAAAGAATATGGTATTGACATAAGACAAACAGACCAATGGAACAGAATAGAGAATCAAAATAAACTTATACATTATGTGGTCAATTAATTTGCAACCAATAGCTAACATTATCCTATGGAGAAAGGAGAGTCTCTTTAATAAATGGTATTGGAAAAATTGGACAGACTCATGCAAAAGAATGAAACTAGACCACTATGTTATACTAGGACTTCCCGGTGGCTCAGAAGGTAAAGCGTCTGTCTACAATGTGGGAGACCTGGGTTCGATCCCTGGGTCGGGAAGATTCCCTGGAGAAGGAAATTGCAACCCACTCCAGTATTCTTGCCTGGAAAATCCCATCAATGGAGGAGCTTGGTGCAGGTCACTCACTGTTCATGGGGTCACAAAGAGTCAGGCACGACTGAGCGACTTCACTTTCACTTTCACTTATGTTATACTATATGTAAAAGTTAACTCTAAATGGAATAAAGACTTATATGTAAGACCTGAAACCATAAAACTCCTAAAAGAAAACACAGACATATAAAAAAAATAGAACTCATAATTTCCTTGATATTGGTCTTGACATGAAATTTTTGGGTGTGATGTCCCAGTGCAAAAGCAGCAAAGGCAAAAATGAACAAGAACACTATATCAAACTAAAACACTTATTCACAGTAAAGGAATTCATCCACAAAATTAAAATGTAGCCTACTGAATGAGATAAATTATTTGCAAATTGTACATTTGACAAGGGATAATATCCCAAATATACAAATAATTTGAAAAATTCAATAGTAAAAAAAAAAGTCACAACTGGTTAAAAACTGGGCAGAGTATCTACACAGACATTTTTTCCAAAGAAGACATATAGATGACCAACAGGCACACAGAAAGATGTTCAACATCTCTATTAGGGAAATGAAAATCAAAACCAGAATAACATATCACTCATACCTGTTAGAATTATTATGCTATCAAAAAGATAAGAAATGACCAGTGTTGGCAAGGATGTGGATAAAAGGGAACATTCCTACACTATTGATGAGAATGTAAATTGGTGCAGCCATCATGGAAAACAGTATGATGCTTCCTCAAAAAATAAAAATACAAAACTACCATATGATCAAGCTATTCCAATTACATTCATTTATATGGAGAAAATGAAAACATGAATTTAAAATATATATATAAATGTACTATGTTCACTGTTGCATAATATACCATAGCCATGATATGGGGGGAACAACCTAAATGCCATGGATGGATGAATGAATAAAGCAGATGTGATATATACCCACACTCACACACAAACTCACATATATATACACACACACAATAGAAACTGCTGTGCTGTGCTGTGCTGAGTCGCTCAGTCATGTCTGGCACTTCGTGACCCCGTGGACTGTAGCCCGCCAGGTTCCTCTGTCTATCAGATTCTCCAGGCAAGAATACTGGAGGGGGTTGCCATGCCCTCCTCCAAGAGATCTTCCCAATCCAGGAATCGAACCAGGGTCTCCTGCATTGCAGGTACCAGCTGAGCTACCAGGAAAGCCCACAGTGGCAAATCTCTTAGTTATTAAAAAAAAATAACATTTATCCAAAAACATAGATAATGCCTTGAGGGCATTATGCTTCATAAAATAAGTCAGACAGAGAAAGACAAATACTGTATGATTTCACTTACATGTGGAATATGAAATAAAACATATGAATAAACAAAGTAAAACAAAACAAAACACAGAGAACAGATTGGCAGTTATCAGAAAGGAAGGTGATTTGGGGGGCATGTGAAATGGGTGAAGGTGGTCAGTTATTTGATGAAGGATCATAACCAGACTTAGGATGGTAATTAATTTGTATAAAGATCAAATTATTATGCTGTATACCTGAAACTACAACAGAATAATATAATGTGATCAATTTTATTTTAATTTAAATAAAAGACCCTAGAGTAGTATATGATGCTGCTCCTTGCCAGGGGCATGAAGTAAAGTCCCAAACAGGTGAATCTTGCAATACTATAGTTTCCAGTGTCAGATGGTCATACATAAGGTACCCATATTCCTCGTGGCTCAGATGGTAAAGAATCTGCCTGCCATGCAGGAGACATGTTTGATTCCTGGGTCGGGAAGATCCCCTGGAGAAGGGAATTGCCTAGAGAATTCCATGGACAGAGGAGCCTGGAGGGCTACAGTCTATGGGGTCACAAATAGTTGGACATGACTGAGCAACTAACACTAATAGATAGAGAGTTATTTTAAGTTGGAGATGCTCTACATCTATATATTTTTTATCCTTATAAGAGCAGTTGATCCTTGAGAAAACTCTTTTACTATTTATTTTATGAAAAGCTTTAAAAAATTATTTTTCCAGTCTAGAATGATGCTATATTTCCACACAGTCTACAGATGGGGTTAGTTCTATTGAAACTGTGCTCTGATTTCATTTTTTCTGAGCAGTGGAAGCTACAATATGATTCTGGTTGAAGACAGTAAGTGTCACCAAAAGATTTGGATGTATGTAAATATCAATAAACAGAACACTGATCAGCAACTTATTTCAACAAAAATCACATGATTATTTGTTGATCACTACATTAGAAACTGAGACTTTTGAAAAAAGAAAGAGGAAAAATTAGAGAATAGTAAAATGTTAACACCATCAGCCATACTGTTTTTATCTATATGGTTCATTCATTCATTTATTTATTCACACAATAATACAAGTACTTATCATCTAGTGTGTGCCAAAAACTGAGTGAGGCAGTGTGAATATAGCAGTTAACAGGGACCCAGGGACTTTAAAGTGGAAAGATATATAAGCAAGCATAAGATTGCAGCATGGTGATACAAGTGCTTAGTTAAAGGTATTTTGTTGTTTGGGAAGAAAAGAAGGTTCACTGTTGCTGGCGATAGGGGCTCAATAACACTAATTTTAACTCACAGCATTAAATTTAGTGCCAGATGCTGCTGAGAGTAGAGGTGATCATCTTTACTCATACTTGTTTTCACTGACATGAACTTCATCTCTTGTGTAATTCAGGTATTAAAAATAGGGAGGAGTGGGACAAAAATGATGGTCTAAAACATTTCTGATTGAAAATTTACAAGATAGGACAACAAGAGGAACAGAACATAAAGGAATTGGAAATTGAATATTTTCTCCTATTGGAACATCAAGGTCTCACAGAACAATAGTGACTCTTGACACAATGTAGAGACTACTGAACACAGCTTAGCTTTTTGCAAATGGATTCATTCTTATCTTAAAGAAAAATGACCTTGGTTGTGTGTGTGTGGGGCCAGGGTGGGTAGGTATGTGTAGCAAGAGATGTAATATTCTGGAGCCCAGGTAATTTGCTGAAAAATAGGGACACTGCTACTTTGGGGAATTGCTGAGGTCCAAGAGGGATGGCAGTTTAATCAGTAACACTGATTATCTCTACAGGTTTATTTGACTGCATAAGATTATGGTCTACACCACATTGGCAGGAAGGATGGAGAAAAATACATTGCTTTCAGAGATGTTAAAAGGTGTTAGATTAGTCATCTATTATGCGTAACAAATTGCCCCAAAACTTCAGCAACTTTAAACTTATTATCTCACACTCTTCTGTTATCTCACACAGGTCACACATGTCTAGAATCACTTTAGCTGAGTGGTTTTGGCTGAGGATCTTTCAAGAGGTTTCAATCATGATGCTGACCAAAAGTGTAGTCAATCTGAGGGCTTGAATAAGCTAGACAATTTTTTAGCCACAGTGGCTCATCCACACATATTTTAATTTCATCCTGATTGTTGGCAGAAGGCCTCAGTTCCTTACCTTTTAGACCTCACTAGAAGGTTACTTGAGTGTCATCATGACAGTGTAGTTAGTTTATCCCAGAGAAAATGATCTAAGAGAGCCAGGTGGACCTAGCTGTGGAAGTCATATGCCATCATTTCTGCAATACCTAGGGGTCTCAGAGGGCACCCTACTCAATGTGAGAAAAGTAAAAGGAGGTATGAATACCAGAAAATAAAAATCATTGAGGGACATCTCTGAGGCTGGTTATGACAGAAGAAAAAGCTAAGATCTTTATTGGAAATTTGGACAGAGAAAAAATGAGGAAATCAAGTATGAAACTTTGGTTTTTGATAGTATTGTTGCTTTTGTTTAGAAGTGGTTTACATTTGCACCTTCCTGCTCAGTAAAAAATCCCATGGACAGAGGAGCCTGGTGGGCTGCAGTTCATGGGATCGCTGAGGGTCAGACACGACTGAGCAACTTCACTTTCACTTTTCACTTTCATGCATTGGAGAAGGAAATGGCAATCCACTCAGTGTTCTTGCCTGGAGAATCCCAGGGACGGGGGAGCCTTTTGGGGTGCCGTCTATGGGGTCACACAGAGTCGGACATGACTGAAATGACTTAGCAGTAGCAGCAGCTAGGTATTTGCTAACATAAGTAGTTGACAATTATTATTTCTCTAGAGCTTCCCAGGTGGTGCAGTTGCAAAGAAAACACCTGAAAATGCAGGAGATGCAAGAGATATGGGCTCAATTCCTGGGTAAGGAAGATCCCCTGGAGTAGGAAATGCAACCCACTTCAGTATTCTTGCCTGGGAAACTCTATGGACAGAGGAACCAGGTGGGCTACAGTCCAGGGGGTCACAAAGAGTTGGACACGACTAAGCATGCACACACGGATGCATAGGGAAAGTCATTGGTACGACTTGTTAGATTACAGTGAGGTTCTTAATTTGTATCATCTCCTGGAGAAAGGTAAGGAAAAGTATCCAAGGGACTGTTACTGAAACCAATTAGTTCAACAAATTAGTGAACTAGACTGTCTACATCTCTAAGATATATCAAAGTTGTAGAAATTGAGAATTAGTAGTTGTCCACATTAGAGAACAAATTTAGTGTCGTGTTATATAACTAGGACTTCCCTGGTGGCTCAGAGGTTAAAGCGTCTGCCTCCAATGCGGGAGACCCGGGTTTGATCCCTGGGTCAGGAAGATCCCCTGGAGAAGGAAATGGCAACCCACTCCAGTATTCTTGCTTGGAGAATCTCATGGACTGAGGAGCCTGGTGGGCTGCAGTCCATGGGGTCACAAAGAGTTGGACACGACTGAGTGACTTTACTTAGTTACTTATTTACTTACTTATTATATAACTGTTGATTTCCTCTAAGTCAAGTGTTTTTAAGCTTTGCTTTATTGGCATTGTGGGCTGGATTATTATCTTATTGCTATGGAGACTCTCCTCGTTATTATACACTATTTACCACCATCCTTTGTTTCTGTACTCACTAGATACCAGTAGCACTTTCCTATCACTGTGAAAGCAATAGGATTCTTGTTGTTAGGTCGCTCAGTCACGTCTGACTCTTTGTAACCCCAGGGACTGGAGAATGTCACGCTTCCCTGTCCTTCACCATTTCCCAGAATTTGCTCAAACTCATGTTGATTGAGTCAGTGAGAGCATCCAATCATCTCATCCTCTGTTGTCTCCTTTTCCTTCTGCCTTCAATCTTTTCCAACATACAGCTCTTTTCTAAATGAGTCGGCTCTTCGTAACAGGTGGCTTTTAGACATCAACAAATGTGCCCCCAGAACTAGAAAGCCAGGGAACAAAATCACCCTTGGTTGATAAAATACTAATTTGAGTATTCTTAGCTAGTTTTTCTAAAAGCTTTTGCTTAATGCTTTGCAAAAATTATGTTAAAATAAAAATCTGGATTTGGTAAAATCTAATGCTCAATACACCTGCTCAAAAGTCATTGCTTGTCATGAACAAATAATTTTTCTCTAATTCAACTGAAAATACAGGGCAGGAAACTCATTCAGATAAAGATGAAAACAAAATTTTATGTCAGCCCAGCTTTTGAAAATTGAATTCCTGCAGTCTGTTCTAGTAATTTAGACTTTTTGGATTGGAAAAAGCACTGATCTTTACCACTGGACTGACGTAAACATGAAATTGCAAGATGGGACAGAATACAGACCCACACACTGAAGAGCTTTGCCTAGAAATACTATTAAAGGAATGTCTATAGGAAAAGTAAAGTGTCTGTCCTGGAAATGACCTTCTGAGGTAACCTATGTTACTATTGTCCCTATAAGGCTCCCACAGTTATTCCAGGTCAAGTTGAAATGCACAAAACTTGAGAAACAAGTAAGAAGATAACTCTTGCTTTATTTACAGAAAGCATAACAAAAACATTATTTCCTGCTGTAATGAGTAAGGCAGATTGCAAAGTAGCTAGTTGCTTTCTTTTTCCAAAATGTGCAGCATTAAGATTATTTTGCATACTGCTAAAGTGTTTTATTGAAAAGTAAAGTGTAGAATGACTTTAAGAATGAAAGAGCAATGAGTTCTAGGACTATCTCTCAAGCATAACAACCACATTGTCAAAAACTGCTAAAAACAAAAACAATAATCGGATAAAATCTGCGATAATTGTCTAAGGGTATACAGCAAATTGGTCTTCTCAGGTGGCACTGGTGGTAAAGAACCCTCCTGCCAGTGCAGGAGATGTAAGAGACTCAGATTTGATCCCTGGGTCAGGAAGATCCCCTGGAGGAGGGCATGGTGACTCACTCCAGTATTCATGCCTGGAAAGTGCCATGGACAGAGAAGCCTGGCGAGTTATGGTCCATAGGGTCACAAAGAGTCAGACCCAGCTGAAGCAACTTAATCTCTAATACAGTAAATTAATATATATATACATATATGTATATTTAAGAAAATCTAGTAAAACTTCTTAAGAACAGCAAGAGTCTGTAGTATTTAAACCAAGAATCTCGTCCCTACCCCAGGCTGGACTGATGGAAACTCTACCCAGGAGACATATACCCAAGAACATAGGTAAGACATCGTTTCTCCTCAGCTTGTAATCTAGAACTATGGTTTTCCTGTAGGAGACTTAGGTCATCAGAATGTTTAATTCTCCCCAACTCTGTATTGCAGAAGTGCTGGATCAAGGAATAACAGCTGAGAAGCGTGAGGCTTTCTTCCTCTATCTAGCTCCTACCCACAGGGCAGAAACTCAACTACAGCACTGGCAGACTGAGAACACTGGGGCACCAGTCACTCTCACCACAGCTTATTGGTATGGCCAAGGTTCTATGCTAGGAAATGCAATCTGTGAAGACTAGTGACTACCAACTCCACTGCCTTCCTCCTGAAGCTGGGCTGTCACTCTGAAAGAAGGCTATTTTTCCCTTTCACTGCTACAGAACAGTGATGCAGAGTTGTTGCCAAGGGGAGAGCCAGGCTACAATACAAACCTAAAGGTTCTCCCCACCAAAAAGTGCATTTGTAACAGTAGGCAGGGAAGTTCAAGCCTAAGAGCATCTTCAAAAAGTAGGGAGATTTTGGTGACAAGCAATTAAGAGGAAGTGGCAGCTCTAGGAGAACAGCAAGCTAAATTGTAGATGAAGCAAGAATTTACCAGGAAGGTCCAGGGAAAGAATCTAAAATTTCTCTTGGGTTGAAGTAAGCCTTAAGGTGTAAGTCAATTACTAGTTTCACAAGAGGGTTGAATTGAATTGGATCAGATGCTGGGGTGATTTATGCTCTGCAGCATTGTTGAAAACAATAAAATGACCAGCTGGCATTAATGGAGGTTAACAGCTGGGTGTGATATCAACAAAGGCAGCTTAACAGAAAAACTTGGGAAAGAGACAAAGGGGATCATGCTAAGACACTATGATCCCAAAGAGAACGTATGTGTGCCAGGGCTGCACCACCTGCAGAGTGATCTCAGAGACTGGGCACGGGAGGGGAAATGTGAAGTGGAAGTGTTAGTCACTCACTCATGTCCGACTCCTTGTGACTCCATGGACTGTAGCCTGCCAGGCTCCTCTGTCCATGGAATCCTTCAGGCAAGAACACTCGAGTGGGTAGCCAGTCTCTTCTCCAGGGGATCTTTCCTGACTCAGGGATTGAACTTGCAAATCCTACATTGCAGGCAGATTCTTTACTGTCTGAGCCACCTGGGAAGCTGAAGGGCAGATAGTCTTCACTAAAATGGTCCACCAGAGTCACTAAACAAATAAGGAAGCAAAGCAACAATAAAAACAAAATTCCAAAGGTCCAAAGTTTCTACAATACATTTTCTAAAATGTACATTTTTTAACAACAAAAGAAGTACTAAATATATAAAGAGACAGGTATGTGAAAACTTTTACATAAGAAAGAAAACAGATACTAGAAACTGCCATTGATAAGGTTCAGATGGTAGGCTTAACAGAGACTTCAAATAACTAATATATATATATACACACACACACACACATACACAATATGAATATGTTCAAAGAACTAAAGGAAATAACACTTAAAGAAATAAGGGATGACTCCCCTGATGGCTCAGACGGTAAAGCGTCTGCTTACAATGTGGGAGCCCTCGGGTTCAGTCTCAGGACAGAAGATCCTCTGGAGAAGGAAATGGCAACATACTCCAGTACTCTTGCCTGGAAAATCTCATAGATGGAGGAGCTTTGTGGGCTACAGTCCATGGGGTCGCAAAGAGTCGGACACGACTGAGCATCTAAACTAAAACTATGATGATAATAGCTTACTAACAAATAAAACTGATGAAATTACAGACATTCCAAAAGGGAATTCTAAATTCTGAAAATTCTAAGGTTTTTGAGTTTAAAAGTGCAAAACTTGAAATGAAAGTTACACTGGAAAGTCTCAAGAGTAGATTTGAGCTGGCAGAATATAGAAACGGGGAACTGAAAATAGGTAGACATTACACATTCTGAAGAACAAAGAGAAAAATTAATGAGGAGTAATAGTCTCAGAGAACTGTAAAGTACTTTTAAATATTTTAACATATATGCAATGAGAGTATTAAAATGATAAAAGAAAGAAAAAAGGTTAAACAAATAACAGTTAAAACTTCTCAAATTTGATGAAAAGCCATTAATCACAAATTCAAGGTCAACAAACTCAAAAGCGAATAAATTCAAAGAGATCTATACCAATATATATCATAGTAAAAATGTTGCAAATCAAAGACAGAGAAAAATATCTGAAAGAAAAAAAGGACACATCACGTACAAGGAAACACAAATAAGATGAACTGTGGACTTTCTATCAGAGACAATGAAGTCCAAAAGCTAATAAGATGGTATACTCAAAGTAAAAGCTGTCAACCAAATATCACTGACACAGGAAAACTACCTTTCAAAAGTGAAAGTGAAACAAAGATGTCTCCACATGAAAAAGAACTGAGAGAATTTGTTGATAGCAGATCCGACTTACAAGAGATTTCTTCAGGGTGAAAAAAAGTGAACTCAGGCAGTAATTTGATATGAAAAAATAAAACTAAAGGTAATTATGCAATTATAAAAGGCAGTTTAAGTACATATTTCTTCTCCTTGTTTCTTTTAATTGATCTAAAAGAAAAATTGTATAAAACAATATGCATATACTTTATTGTTGGGCCTATAAGATATGGAAATATGATATGTTTGACAATAATAGCAAGAGGCAGGTGGGAGCAAAGCTATATATAAACTTTTTAAGTGTGTACTTGCTCTCTTTTCTTCTCTAAGCTTTTATATGAGACATATAATTACATAAAGTAATCATTAAAGTAGTATATTACTGCTGTTGCAACATGTGTGTGTGTGTTAGTCATTCAGTCTTGTCTGACTCTTTGTGATGCCATGGACTGTAACTTGCCAGGTTCCTCTGTCCATGGAATTCTCCAGGCAAGAGTACTGGAGTGGGTTGCCATTTCCTTCTCTAGGGGATATTAACATATATAAATGTAATATGTTTACCATAATAACAAATCCAGTAAGAAACAATTATAGAGTGTAACATTTAAATATCTCATTAAAATTAGTATAAATCTGAACTACAGTCTCATGAGTCATTTTAAGCTTTAGCGCAACTTAAAGCTTAGTGGAGGTAATGGAATCCCTTCTGAGCTATTTCAAATTCTAAAAGATGATACTTTTAAAGTGCGGCACTCAATATGCCAGCAAATCTGGAAAACTCAACAGTCGCCTTAGGACTGGAAAAGGTCAGTTTTAATTCCAACCCCAAAGAAAGGCAATGCCAAAGAATGTTGAAACTACCATATAATTGCACTCATTTCACACACTAGCAAGATTATGCTCAAAATCCTTCAAGCTAGGCTTTAGCAGTACGTGAACTGAGACGTTTCAAATGTACAAGCTGGATTTAGAAAAGGCAGAGGAACCAGAGATCAAACATCAGCTGGATCATAGAAAAAGCAAGCACATTCCAGAAAAAAAAAAAAAAGGCTACTTGTGCATCATTGACTATGCGAAAGCTTTGATTTATGTGGATCACAACAAACTGTGGAAAATTCTTAAAGAGATGGGAATACTGGAACACCTTACCTGCCTCCTGAGAAACCTGCATGGAGGTCAAGGATCAAAGTTAGTACTGGACATGGAAAAACAGACTGGTTCAAAATTGGAAAGGAGGACATCAAGGCTGTATATTGTCATCCTACATATTTAACTTATATGCAGAGAACATCATGAAAAATGCCAGGTTGAATGAATCACAAGCTGGAATATAGATGGCTGGGAGAAATATCAACAAACTCAGATATGCAGATGATACCACTTTAATGGCAGAAAGCAAAGAGAAACTAAGGAGCTTCTTGATGAAGGTGAAAGAGAAAAGTGAAAAAGCTGGCTTAAAACTCAACACTCAAAAAAATAAACAAAACAAAACACAAAAACCTTAGCATTCAAAAAATGAAGATCATGGCATCAGGTCTCATCACTTCATGGCAAATAGATGGGAAAAAGTGGAAACAGTGACAGATTTTATTTTCTTGGGCTCCAAAAACACTGTGGACAGTAACTGAAACCATGAAATAAAAAGACATTTGCATCTTGAAAGAAAAGTTATGGTAAACCTAGACAGTGTATTAAAAAGTAGAGTCATCATTTTACTAACAAAGCTTCATGTAACCAAAGCTTTGGTCTTTCCAGTAGTCATATGTAGACGCTAGAGCTGGACCACAATGAAGGCTGATTGCCAAAGAATTGATGTTTTTGAACTGGTGTTGGAGAAGACTCTTGAGAGTCCCTTGGACAGCAAGAAGACCAAATCAGTTAATCGTGAAGGAAATCAACCATGAATATTCATTGGAAGGACTGATGCTGAAATGCTGAAGCTCCAGTCCTTTGGCCACCTGAGGCAAACAGCCAAGGTACTGGAAAAGATCCTGATGTTGGGAAAGATTGAAAGCAAGAGGAGAAGGAGGGTAACAGAGGATGAGACAGTTAGATGGCCTCACTGATTCAATGGATATGAGTTTGGGCAAACTCCAAGAGATAGTGAAGGACAGGGAAGTCTGGTGTGCTGCAGTTCACGGGGTCACAGAGTGTTGGATGCAACTTGGTGACTGAACAAAAAGATAAGAAAATAACTCAAAAAATAGTGAAAAGTTATAAAGGGAATCAAAATGTTACACTTTGGAATGTGAAATAATTTTTTAAAAGCATAGTCATAAAGGAAAGCATAAAAATATAGGAGACATATAGAAAACAAAGGCAGATATAAATCTAATATATGAATGATAACATTAAATGTGAGTGGATAGTGGTGATGGCTTAGTCACTCAGTCATGTCCAACTCTTTGCAATCCCATGGACATAGCCTGCCAGGCTCCTCTGTCCATGGAATTCCCCAGGTAAGAATACTGGTCTGGGTTGCCATTTCCTTCTCCAGTGAGTGGATTCAAGAACTAAATCTAAAGACTGCCAGATTGGAGGAAAGAAAGAAAGGAAGAGAAAATGAAAGAAAAAAGAAGAGAAGGGAAAAGTAAAGAAAAGAAAAAAAAGGAAAGAAAGAAAGGGAAAAGGAAATAAAGGAAAAAAGAGAGACATAGGAAGGGAGAGGAGAAGAAGTAAAAGATAAGGAGAGGTTGAAAGGAAATCATACAGACAACAATAATAGGAACAGTAAGAGTGACTAGAGTAATATGAGTCAAAACGTGCTTCAAGGGAACTGGGAATTAACAACAGTAGTTGGACACTTTGATACCCCACTTTCAGTAATGGTCAGATCAATTAGGATAGTCAGTAAATCAACAAAGAGATAAGAGACTAAAGTTCAGTTCAGTTGCTCAGTCATGTCTGACTGTTTGCGACCCCATGAATCGCAGCATGCCAGGCCTCCCTGTCCATCATCAACTCCCGGAGTTCACTCAAACTTATGTCCATCGAGCCGGTGATGTCATCCAGCCATCTCATCCTCTGTCGTCTCCTTCTCCTCCTGCCCCCAATCCCTCCCAGCATCAGAGGCTTTTCCAATGAGTCAACTCTTTGCATGAGGTGGCTCAAGTATTGGAGTTTCAGCCTAAGCATCATTCCTTCCAAAGAATACCCAGGGCTGATCTCCTTTAGAATGGACTGGTTGGATCTTCTTGCAGTCCAAGGGACTCTCAAGAGTCTTCTCCAACACCACAGTTCAAAAGCATCCGTTCTTCGGCGCTCAGCCTTTTCACAGTCCAACTCTTACATCTATACCTGACCACTGGAAAAACCATAGCCTTGACTAGACGGACCTTAGTCGGCAAAGTAGTGTCTCTGCTTTTGAATATGCTATCTAGGTTGGTCATAACTTTTCTTCCAAGGAGTAAGCATCTTTTAATTTCATGGTTGCAGTCACCATCTGCAGTGATTTTGGAGCCGGAAAAAATAAAGTCTGACACTGTTTCTACTGTTTCCCATCTATTTCCCATGAAGTGATGGGACCAGATACTATGATCTTCATTTTCTGAATGTTGAGCTTTAAGCCACCTTTTTCACTCTCCTCTTTCTCTTTCATCAAGAGGCTTTTTAGTTCCTCTTCACTTTCTGCCATAAGGGTGGTGTTATTTGCATATGTGAGGTTATTGATATTTCTCCCAGCAATCTTGATTCAAGCAACCCTATAAACCAACTGCCTGGAGAATCCCAGGGATGGGGGAGCCTGGTAGGCTGCCGTCTTTGGGATCACACAGAGTCGGACACGACTGAAGCGACTTAGCATAAATCAACTAGACTAATATACATCTTTAGAATATTCTTCCCAGATACAGTATATGCTTTCTCAGGTGAACATGGAGTATTTTCTAGGACAGACCACATGCTACACAATAAAACAAGCCTGGATAAATTAAAAATTATTTAAATCATGCAAAGTATGTTTCCAGGGGCTTCCCCAGCGGCTCAGCGGCAAAGAAACTGCCTGCGATACAGGAGCCACAGGAGACGCAATCCCTGGATGGAAAAGATTGTCTGGAGGAGGGCATGGTAACCCACTCCAGTGTTCTTGCCTTGAGAATCCCATGGACAGAGGACTGTGGCAGGCTACAGTATATAGGGTTGCAAAGAGTCGGACACGACTGAAGCGACAGAGCATGCACATGTTTCCAACCCAAATGGATTTAAATTAGAAGGCAATAACAATTTCAGAAAATACCCAGATATGATGAAATTAAACAATACACTCCAATACAAGCAATGGGTCAAAGAAGAAATCCAAAAGAAGATAGAAAATACTGTGAAATGAATGAAAATGAAGATATTACATACCAAACCTAATGGGACGCAGTAAACTCAGCAGTTACAAAGATATTTAGGTCTGTGCCATCCACAGAAATAAAAAAGACTGCAAATCAATAGCCTAACTTCTACCATAAGACACCGGAAAAATAACGGAATACTAAACCCATAGCAGGTAGATAAAGGAAATAATCAAGATCAGAGTGGAAATTAATAAAACAGAATAGAAAAACAAGAATGAAAAGCAGTAAGACTGAATGTAGTTTCTTTGAACAAGTTAACAAATTACAAAACCTTTATAATGAGCAAGAAAAATAAAAAAGAGAGAGAAGGCTAAAATTGATAAAATCAAGAATAAAATAGGGGTCATCAATAATGGACTTCCAGAAATAAAAAAGAAGCATAAGGGGATACTATGAACAACTACTGTGCCACAGATTATAAAACTTAGGAAAAAAGTAACCTTCCTAGAAGAAAAGTAAACTACTGAAATTGAACTGAAATAGAAAATCTAAATACCGCTATGAAAAGTAAAGAGATTGGGACTTCCCCGGCAGTTCAGTGGTTAAGAGTCTGTATTTCTACTGCAGAGGTCATGGGTTCGATCTCTTATCAGGAAACTAAAATAATATCTGACTCCACATGCCACACAGTGTGGCCAGAAAGTAAAGGTATTGAATTAGTAATTCTACATTTTCCCCTCTCTCTCGTTCATGCACACACACAAACACAAAATAAAAAGTCAAGACCTGATGGCTTCTCTGGTGAATTCGATCAATACCAAACATTTTAATAAGAATTAATACAAAAGTTTATTAACTCTTTCAAACATTAGAAGAGGAAGAAACACTCCCCAGCTTATGCTCTGAGGTCAGTTTTATCTTCATATCAAAAGCAGCCAAAATATCACAGGAAAATAAAACTGCAGACATATCTCTTATGAAATTAGATGTGAAACTACACAAAACACTAGCAAACCAAATCTAGCACTGTATAAAAAATGATACAGCATAACCAAAAGGGATTTATTCCACAAACTTGTGGGTGGTTGGCTTTTGAAAATTAATTAGTATCAATGGAATAAATGACAAAAACTACATGGTATTTTTATTTGTTTATTATTATTACTTTTTACTTGTTTGTTTTTATTGAACTATAGTTGACCAATGGAATAAAATTGAGAGTGACACTACTTCCATCTTCAGATGAAAATAACTGAGGCAAACAAAAATTAACTTGCCGAATATCACTAATAAAAGCTTAGAAAAGCAGAATTTGCGATATTATACTTTTGCATTAAGCCATTTTTCTTTTCATTAAGGGATATGACTTTGGTGCTTCTAAGGGTGAAAAAATTCTAGTGATGTGTAGAAATTATCATCCTTTTCTTTCTGATCTCATACTGATTTTTTATTATTTAGGAAAGGTACAGTGCATTATGGCTGGATGAATGGAGTTTCTTTTATTCTCCTCTTCCAGACTGTGAGTTTCTGAAGAGCATGGATAATATATATTTCTTATTTCTCAACTCCCTGTAAGTGGCATTGCATAGAGTAGGTATTTGACAGAAGTGTGAGAAATAAATTCAAACTGAAAATATAACAATGGTAAAGGTCGCAGTTGCTTAAGTTTGTTGGAAATCTCTATTTCCTCCATTTTCATGACTTTAAGCAGATCATTTAAACCACTCAAGGTCATTGTAACATGTGGACCTGTGTTTCTGAATCTTTTTTGAAGCAGGATATATACACTTCAATTAATTATAACTGTGCAACACACGTGGATTATGTAAGAGAAATTTTGCTAGCAGGCATTAAAAAACTCTGATGGGAATTCTGATGGGACAGAATTTCTAGGAGAATTTTAAGTTCTAATATTCTGAAATTTTCACATTTTCTGAAAGAAACAGTGTCTTTCTTGGAAATTACATGTTACATTTCAAAATTTATGGCATAAACATTCTAATATGAATCTTAGTCTCTCTCTGTTAGAAGGATGACTGCTTATTATATACCAAAGCTGGTTCACATTCTTTAAAAAACGTTAGAATGTGACTTTTCAACCTTGGAATTTAAATATCAATTTTCATGGAAAAATATTGTTCTAATTATAAATATAAAGTGTTTTCATTATGTTTTTTAGCTTATTGCTTAAAGTGTTTTATTTACAATTGAGAATCTGTTTAGCAGTGAATGACTTATTGCAGGGCAATTTTTTTTCATGGCCTTTATACATGTCTTGTAACAGCTTTTGTTCCAGACTATCTTTTCAGGAATGTTTATGTAGCAGAACCCCCTTGGAAGATAGAGACAGTGACTCCCCTCGGGGGCAAATGGTGGTTTTTTTCCCCTGAAGAATATAATAGAGATACTTTTTCCCTCTGAGGCAAAGACTCAATAACTTTGCTAGCAAAGCCTTTACAGATTGGGGTTTCTTGAGATCAGAGTTCCTCTGAATGACTCAGATATATCATCAACCTGGGTCCATTTGTCACTGCCTTATGAGACTTATAGGTTAAGAGGAACTAATGCAAACATGAAGTCATGCTGCCTGCCCTGTTATGAGTAATGAATTCACCTGTCTCTAGCCAGAAGTCTCATGGTTCTACCAGCATCTATGATACTGTGGCAAGCTACCTTGTTACTTTGTAAGTAGGGTAAAACCTCTAACCCTTCATAGTTACTGACAGATATAAGCTTCCAAACATGGACTCACACAATGTGGATATTCTTAACAGAATCTGAAAACAATGATAAAAATACATTGCGACACTGATACATTTTTTGATGATGACCATAATATATCAGTACAATCAAATGTATACCCTGGTCATCCATTGTCACCATTTCACACATTCATTTATAAATCATGGAGTTTTCTTACATCCTTTCTATTTCTTAAATATTTAGTTTTGGCACACTAACATTGTAATTTTACTTTATTAATACAGGTTAAATATATATTCAGAGTTTATTATCATAGAAAAAATTAGCTAAGCAAAAATCCAAGTATAACGTCATAGGTATAAATACTTTCACCCAGGTTTTACTTTGGCTTCCCTGTGGTTGTTAAATTCAAAGCTTTTGTGATGGCTAAAACCCACAAACAAAACACTTTTGTCAGCTTAAGCCCTAATTCAAAATGCTGTCATCTTAAAAGAACTACTGACTATGCCAGGGTAATATCAGACATACTTTTCAATAAATAAATCTGATTGTGCTACAGCATTAAGTAGTTGTGTGTATTTTTTCCCCTTTTTTGTTCATCTTTCTAGTTTAAATAGAATAAGGTAAGACAGCAAGGACTATTTCTCCTTGTATTCTACACCACCAACAAATAATGTTTGCTATAATAAATGTTAATTGAATGAATGTACTATTTATGCTTAAAGCTCCTACTGCTGCTATGCTTTAGGAATTTTCAACTATTAAAAAAAATGACTTGGTTTTTCATTCAGATGGTGAGTCCACCTGATACCACCAGAGTAATTAGTATTGTAAAAGCTGTTTGAGAAAATGTACATTGGAAACGCTGGCCAATTCTGTTCAAGGTCATCTAACTAATTTGAAACATCATTGGTTCAAGTCAAGTTTATCATATGTAATTCCTGAAGGTCCCTGCACTGCCTAACAAAATTTACTACTGAAGAGTCAATGTTTATAAAATACCCAACCTTCAGTAGGTGACACCTTCAATAATAACCATGGACAAGACCCTGCCTATAGGGCTCAAGAGCTGAAATTGACAGGAAGGCAGGAAAAACGTAAACAAGTGAATTGCAAAAGCAGATGACTCCCACCATCTGCTTAGCTTGTTTCTGCTCTCATTTTGCCAGGAGCCTTTTGAGAAGACATGAAACCATGCTGATGCCCTCCATCATATGTTATCTCTCCTTCCCATCTGTGATGCCCTCTCCTATGTTCAATGACATTACTTTGGCTTCGCCCTTCCCTATGGAAATACATAAGATAAAGGAAGGGGGCTTAAGGGATTTCATGAACCCAAAAAAATACTGAGAATGAAGATAAGATAGGATGTTAAGTTCCACTTTTGAAGGGGCCAAATAGGAAGAACATTAGAATAATATCTAAAATACAAGCCACATGAAAATACTGATTTATTCAATAAACATTTCTAAATATATGTTGTGTGGCAGGTACTATAGTAGGCTCTGGAGATAATAGGGGAAAGGGGGTGGGATAGAGGAGAGAGGGTCATCTGATGTGAACAGCTGACTCATTGGAAAGGTCCCCAACTCTTGGAAAGATTGAGGGCAGAAGAAGAAGAGGGCGCCAAGAGATAAGATGGTCGAAGGCATCACCTTGTAATGGACACGAACTGGGCACACTTAGGAGATGGCCAGGGACAGGGAGGCCTGGTGTGCTGCAGCCCATGGGTCCTCAAAGAGTTGAAAACGATTGGGCGACTGAACAACAACAGGGGAGAGAAGGCTTAACCCTTGACTTCAACAAGTTTATAGTTACAGAAAGGGCAGAAAGTAAATATATAAAATAATTATAAATGATTGTGCCTGCTATGTAAGGAATCATCTTCAAGCTTAGACACAGAATAGCATGGAGTCAGGAAACCTACTGTGAATGAGCTGGTTGAGAAAGACTGTGTCTACAAGATGATGGATACTCTTTAAATGTGAGGTTATCATTTCATGATGTCACTCAAGTCATTGTGTTATACATCGTAAACATACATAGTGCTGTATGTCAACTCTATCTCAATAAAACTAGAAGAATAAAAACATTAATAAATAAAAGAAGACTTCAACTGGGCAGTAACATTTAAGCTAAGTGGTGAAAAACAACCCAGGAGACATAGAGATTAAAGCAAAAGTAGGGAGAAAAGTTAACCTCAGCAAAGATTTGGAGGCAGAAAAAACTTGGTGTGTCCTGGGTAAAGAAAGTAAGCCATTATTCCTGGAGTGTAATGAGCAAGGCAAAAAGCACCGTGAGAGTAGATGAGTGAACAAGGGGCAAAACACAAACAGTGTTGAGTCTTGGGACCATCCTGAAGAGTTCTGATTTTATTCTAGGTAGTATAAGAGCCATTGGACAATTTTATTGAGGAGGTGAAAAGCAAATTTACTTTAAAGAGATCACTCTGACTGTTGTATCTAGGGCAGATTGAAGAGAACAAAGTAAATCCCAGGGAAAATGGCATGTCGTAAGGGTAGGATTTGAAGAGAAATTAGAATAATCGAGTTCATATAAGGGAGCAGGAAAAAAGTGGTGTTATCACAGTCAACTTTGACAATGCCTCAGTGTTTACAGTGTAGCAGGATGACCAAGTTCGGATGGGAAATGTATTTTCTTTATGACAACCAGTTTATTATTCCCCTGGGGAGTATCACCTACTTGTTCCATCTTGTACCATGGTCTGAATTCCCCAGTCAGATATTCATATTTATTTTTCTTGGCAAATGTTTGCCCACTTCTAAACAGGAAACATTGAATACATCCAAAAGATCATGATAATGGCTGGGATGACAGTTTCTGGGCCCTGATTATTTGCTCTCGCTGTTTCTGATGCTATCATCATAAGGTCAAATATGCAGGAAGGATGTTGTGGCTCTCACACAGCCACGCCAGAGTGCTACAGTCATCCGCCTTCCCTTAAGATAACAAGTGTAGGCTCTTCTTGTTCAACGCGACCGACCACAGCATTACAAATGGCACCAGTTGAAATGCCTTGTACAACATTGCAGGGGGAAAGCTACAGATTTTTCAGAGCTGAGAAAGAGCACTGTGTATCTGCTCATTATTAAAAAGGAAGACTATGTTTCACAAAATATGGTCTTGTGGGCTAAAGCTGTCTTTCTTTGTTCCTTGGAACAGCCGAGTGTGGCTTTACATCTCAGGCCAATTATTCTCCACCGTTTTTCAAAAACTGACAAAAGCTGCAAAATGAGCAATGATACGAAGACAGCCTACCACTCTGCAGTTTACTCGGTACCCTGCATTTGCATCTAATTTCGGTGTCTGTCTACTTGCAGGGTTGGGGGTAGGGGGGTGGATCTCACTACAGGGACAAAAGATTTCCTAATACGAGAACCACAAATAAAACAAATAGCTGCTGATTTCAGCTGTCTCCTTGCGGACAGCTCTCCTCAAGAAGAGGGCTTCTTTCAGTAACCAAAATTAACTCTCCCTCCTTGAGATAATGAGATTAGCCAGGAGTAAAGCTATACATTCTACTACCCTTAAAGAGAGCCTTTGCTCTAGCCTGGGTTTTAGGAATATAACCTTAGTTTTCACTGAGAGCTGCTGGAGTTTGATGTGCAAAACAAAACATTGGGGCATGTGGAGTGATTTCATAAGGGTTACTCTCACAGGAGAAGAGCAGAATCAGAGACAAAAATTAATCGTGACTCTCCATCAGTAAGGCACAGTGTCCCTTCAGGTTAGTGCTTGTCCTGGCCCCAGAAACCCCAGGAAGCCCAGAGATGCTGTCCTGCAGGCTCCTGTTGGCAGCACTCTCCATGGGGAAGACAGTACAGGAAATGGATGTTAAAATTCAAAATGGGACTAAATACAGGGTACAAATATTTTCCAATTTTTTTTTCACTTTCACAGCATATAAGAAATTTATTTAGAATATACCGATAGTAAAAAGAGAAATGATCAGAGGGATGTAGAATAGAGCCTGCTGAAACCTGATTTTCAGTAATGTTCTGCAAGAGAAAACATTGTGTCAAATGTGAATTAAATTTGAACAACGGCCTTTCAAATGCAAATCCTTCGGAAGGGATGTCATTGATATACAACCTCTAAAAACCTTTCAAGAGAAATAAAATGGATAAATGTGATAATTAAGATCTCTATTTATAGGAAAATGATCAGATCACATTTGTTCTGAAATGTTTTTGTACCTGCAACTTGGAGGGCAGATATGAAAACGTGAGGATCGATTCTAAAATTTGCAGGTTGGAGGTGAAAATGGAATGATAGCTTGTGTGACAGAGGCAGAGGGTTTTCCTCTAGTATGCTCAGACCCATTATTATGCACCCATAATTGTCAAGTTCCCCACTGACCTCTATTCACTCTTCCTCAGACAGTCTTCCTTTCAGCTCTCCCTACAACAGCCTCCCCTCCCTAATGGAAAGTGCAAGCCACTCTCTACACTGCAGCAGTATTCTGCTGAACAGTAGTATCTGTGAGAAACTGCGTGGCCACCTTGGGTATGTAAAGAGAAGTGATGTTACACAGAGTTTTGGGGAAACAGTTATATGCCGAAGGCTTATTAGGGAGTGAGAAACCCAGGGCTGGGCAGAGGGAGAGGTGACAATGTGGTTGCGACTGAATTCTTAGTTGATCCTAAAAGTAAAGTGGAGGATAAAGGATATGATAAAGCATATCAAGAATGTGAAAGGAGATGGGTCTGTTCAGAATTGACTCAAATTGAAATGAGGAAGAGGGGAGAGAAGGAGTGAGAACAGTTCTTTGCATTCTTGCATACACCAATTTTTGGCCAAGGCTGTCCCTGAGAGAGGGTATTTCGGGGTGAAGCCAAGTCTGAGGTCAAGGTCATTTCCCAGTGAGATAAGCAGCTGTGATACCTGAGGAGGTCCAGAATCCCAGAAGCTGTGAGATGGGTGTGAGGGTCCAGGTAGTATACAGTAGTACTCACTACAGTTGTATGAATGTGCATGTATGTTCAAGTTGTGTCTGACTCCTAGCAACCCCATGGACTGTAGCCCACCAGGCTCTGGCCATGGAATTTTCTAGGCAAGAATACTGGAATTGGTTGCCATTTCCTACTCAAATAGTTGTATACATAATGGAATTTAAGAACCTCTTCTCCTAAGGATTCTCTCACATCATTGGGATATTATTATTACCTTTTTATCAATAAATTCTCAATATAGGGCCCTTACCTCAGCAAAAAACCACATAAAGCTATTATCTAACATTTGTACCTAACTGTGAATTGCTTTATCCTATCCTTTCTGACTACAATGCTAAGAACATAGTTATAGCTGAATCTAGAGAAGAGCTCAGGTTATAGAGGGTAAGAGAAATCCTTTGCTGAGAAACCTGGGGTAGTCACATGGAGAAAGAGGAGCCAAGAATCTAGAGGAGTGTCATATCACAGATGACAAGAAGAGGCTAAGAAGAGAAGAAACACTGGCTACTCTGGTTGCCCATGGTCAGTGCTGTACCTTCATGGAGCAAAAATGTGAATGGGGATGAATAAATAAAAAGAGAGTAGGCTTCTATGAAGATCTGGACTCACTCTTTTTTCTGATTGAGTTTTTACAGTGATCCTCTTTCTAAGCACTTCCCTGGTGGTTCAGATGGTAAAGTGTCTGCCTACAGTGCACGAGACCCGGGTTTGATCCTTCGGTCAGGAAGATTCCCCTGGAGAAGGAAATGGCAACCCACTCCAGTACTCTTGCCTGGAAAATCCCATTATCAGAGGAGCGGGTAGGCTGGAGGAGCGGGTAGGCTGCAGTCCATGGGGTCCCAAAGATGTGGACATGACTGAGCGACTTCACTTTCACTTTTTTTCTAAGTATGAATTCTGGGAATGGAAAAGTCAGGAAACATGGAAGACAGAATACGCATTGAGTGACAGTGTTGCTCCACCAAATTTTGACTGTTCTGTGTTAATTTGTTTTCTAAGCTCAATCATCGGTGACACTGTAAGACATTCTAGGTTTTTGTTTCTTAACAGATTTATTTTAAATGCTATGAGTACCATTTGTGCATCCATTCATATTCCCATTTTCTTTAGGCAAATAGTAGCTAAAATCAGGCAAAGCTGCCTTGCAGAGCATTCAAGGCATGTTCTTCTTTGTCACTTGACTGGACTTGCGTATGGTATTTTTCTGGCCAGATTTGTTGGGGAAGTGGCCACACATTCCAAGGACCATTTTGCTCTTACGCTATTTTTTAAGCTGATTCTCAGCATTGATGAGGTTCAGAGGGTTTAGAAAACTATCTGAACTCTTGGGATTTTTATTTGAACTAAAACCCAAACTTTGAACCCTTTATGGTTTTATACATCACAAGTAAATGTGTCTCCTGCCTTGATATTATTCCCTCTGGTTTCCTCCTGACTCTTTGTCCCTTGAAAAAAAACTGAACAGTTAGTTGGAGATCAAAACTTGATCCAAGGGTCACCTCCAATTGACGACTTTCTCTCTACAACAACCACTTTATTAAAGACCACATCTATAAGCAACCCCTTTTCCATGGGCCCTTGGCTGTGTTCTCAAGACAGATTTTTCTGTTACACAGCAGCTGTACCCCTCTGAAGAGGAGTAAGTCCCAGTAGATCACAGATCTTAACCCCATGAAAGGCCAAGCTATTTATGCTGGCTACTAATAATGACTTATGTTTATAATAGCACTATTCATCCCAAAGGCACGCTCACAGCACTCCACTGACCACATGTGTGCTCTTTAGATGGGCATGTCTCTATATACACCCACATATCACAACTGCACAAAGGTCTTGACTGCTGTGGCTTTAATCAGCCCTTTCTTCCTTTTGCTTAGCTTCAGGGTCTGATCCCTGGGATTAGGGGAACAAGTGCACCCTTCTCTTTATCATTGGAAACAAAAAAGAATTGAACAATTGGGAGTCCAGCTCCCTATTCACTTTGTTGCTTATTAGGATCTGTGTACATCAGCCGTGATGCTGCAAAGTAAGTTGAGAGAGACCTTGTGCAATACATATTTAATAGTGGGAACTCTTCCCATTTTATCTTTTCCCCTTTTCTCCTTCCATTTAATGAACCAATTATTCTGACAAGGAAGAGAATGCTCCCTTCCTAGCTCCCTCTCACTTTGAGCCTTTATTCCCTGCTTCTCTAAAGTGCTGCCTAATTTGGCATAAGACCCTATTGTAGGTTATTTTTACATTCACCATGAATTGTGTAAAATTGTTTCAGCACTTTGAAATTTTTCTTTTAAAGCAGAAGATATTATTTTATCCCCATGTGAGTGACAGTAAGATGTGATGGTAGGAGAATGTCCAAATCTGCATATGAACTCAATTGCCTTCATTTTAGTTAACACAACTACAGTTTGTTTTCTATAACAGATTAAACACAAAGAAAAACACATAGACTACATATTAATGGATTCCCTCCTCTGTTTTTGTTGAAATGCTTAAAATGTAGTAAATCTAGCTTTCTCTTTGAAGACTCTAGCTATTCATTATTCATGATGAAGCAGATAGCATTTTATTAATTTGCACATTTACTTTATTTACATGCATAAAAATCTGCAGAATTACTACTGATCACCAAATATTTTGATGATAAAAATGGAAGCAGATTTAAATAGTGCTACCTACCTAATTTTCCCCCAGGCATTTAATCCTTTCTACTGGATTAATATTTAATCCTCTCTATTAGATATTTTGATTATTGATATCTATTTTGGATGGTGAAATCGGAATCAGATAATGGTTGCTCTTTGTATAAAGTGTTTGGTTTGTTCACTAAATAAAATGAATGGATGATACTGGTATACTATTTTTAATTAGAGGACTGTGATCACTTCAAACTTTTAATCAGTAATGAGTTCCAGGCACTCTAATAGATTGTACTTTCAATAAGATGAATAAAAAACATTCTCTCCCTTTAACAAGCTTCTGGATTAGTGGGAGAAAGACTTTCTGAACTCACAAATGTCATTATAGAAACATGAAAGATGAACCAGCTATTTCTTCTGTCCTCAGTATCTCTTCTTTTCATAATGTTCACATTTACTTTAAAAAATTCACTGAATCCTCCAATGTCTATGTAGATAGGAAGGAGGTGACTCTGCCTGCTTCTTACAGTTAGCACGGGTCCCTGACGTGGCTAACTGATCATCTCTTCCCTGTAGACACCAGAATGGGTGAGTATCATAACAACCAAACAGAGTGTTTTCTGGCAGTTTTTCTTGAGCTAGAGGGAAAGAATGTGCCTTTTCTACTGAGTCTGCTAGACGAGTTGAAGATAAATCTGAAGTTCACGGAGTCTACATTTAGAAATTAAACTAACATGGCAAAAGCAAAGTTAAGGTTTGGAGAGGATCCTCGTGAAATCACTTGAATGTCTGGATCTAGCTATAGCTGAATCCATAAATTTTATTAATATTTTAATGAGCAATAAGCAGCTAATGTATGCATGTATATATATACACACACATGCTTATTTACCTGTCTACCTGTATATATGCTCTTCATTTGATGTGAAGTGGTACTCATAATAAGAAACAAAATTTTCTAAAAGTATGGGCCAAAGAGGAGGCAGTAAAAGACTTCTGGAAGAGCTTTCAGATGAAATGTTTATAACCTATCAAAAGTACATGTGGAGATATTGAATTAGGTTTATCATGAGCTTATAGTTAAAGACCATAGAAACTTTGTTGGAAAATATATATCCAGTATTCCTGTTCATGATGCCTGCTTCCTATTCACTGAGTTCTTAGTCATCAAATAACCTCAACATAAGTGAGACTTTGATGAGCCCAGAGCTGCTAAATTACCTTTAGTAGACACAAGAGACACGGAGAAGGCAATGTTACCCCACTCTAGTACTCTTGCCTGGAAAACCCCATAGACAGAGAAGCCTGGTAGGCTGTAGTCCATGGGGTCGCTGAGTCGGGCATGACTGAGCGACTTCACTTTCACTTTTCACTTTCATGCATTTGAGAAGGAAATGGCAACCCACTCCAGTGTTCTTGCCTGGAGAATCCCAGGGACGGGGGAGCCTGGTGGGCTGCCGTCTATGGGGTCGCACAGAGTCAGACACGACTGAAGCGACTTAGCAGCAGTAGCAGTAGTAAACACAAGAGAAACTTCCTGAATTCATTCCCTGGCTCCAACAGCCAACATTGATACCCTATCCAAGAAAGTAAGTAAAACTTTGCTCTGAAAATTAATTATGCCAAATGACTATATTTAAACGTGAAGACAATAAAATGCATTGTGAATGAATACTTCAAGGTAGCATATGGAGTAAGTAACATTTCACGATCCCGTCTATCTCAACAATCCCAAGAGCCCACAGGACTGTCTTCCGTTTCCCACAACATTCCTAACTAATTTTACCACATGACCAGTTTAGTCCTCAGTCTAGGTAAGTGAGAGGGTACCTGTTATTCTAAAGTTGTAAGTTTTCTTCCTGTGTGTTACATGTGTTTCTCCATCAGAAAAATGGAATGAAGAATAAAACTGGAAGGTGTTTTTAAGCCCTTAAAATGGACTTCTCATATTCCACTGCAAATCTCATGATCCTGTCTCTCACACCACAGTGACCAGCTGATCAGGCTTTGACAGCTTCGGACAGGGGCCACCAGAACGGACTTTGCCCTGAGCTCACTTTGGTATTGCTCTTGCTTCTTGTCCTGGGGCTTCTCTGAACTCAGTATAGTACCCCATGGGGACCATTTCAGTATGCTTGCTTGTGCAAACCAAAGGTGCAGGGAACATCACAATGAGAAAAAAGCACAGGTGAACAAATGCTTCCCCCTTCATGCCCCAGGTGGATAGTTCTGAGAAACATTTCTTTGTTTCTTTCTTTTTTATTTTTATTTTTTTGTTGTTGAGAAACATTTCATATGGCCACCCAGAAGGTCCTAGGAGAGGTTAAATTCTACTTCCCTAGCCCTTGAGCTCTTTTTGTTTGTATTTTTTGTGAGTATTTTTGTTTGCTTCTTTCTGCATTCTATCACCCTTTTACTTCTGTTTTCTTTTCAAATAAACTGTCATTGTTAGTTGGTAAGTCCTGTCCAGCTCTTTTGTGATCCCATGAACTGTGGCCCACCAGGCTCCTCTGTCCACGGGATTTACCAGGCAAGAATACTGGAGTGGCTTGCCATTTCATTCTCCAGGGGATCTTCCAACCCGAGGATCGAACCCATATCTCTTGCCTTGGCAAGTGGATTTTTTACCACTGAGCCACTAAGGAAGCCCTCTAATTAAACTACCTTTACATAAATCTTTGCTTTCTTTTATGCTTTAGGAGATGGGGAGAATCCAGGCTAAACAATACTAATATATTTTATCCTTACATGGCATCCAAAGACACCAATAACCTGTTGTCTAGTTTTCAAATAACAGCATTCTTATAGCTATTTGGCCATGGTGCAATCATTAAAGCTAAACAAAAGGGGGAAACTGGGAGAGAATTGTGTGCTTTTGAAACATAATCAGAACAACAACAATGACTTCAATTTTAAAATTTTCTTGGTGATTCAGAAATAGATCTAACTAAAAATAGTATAAGAATTATTTTTAACACAGTATCCAGTGAAATTCATTTCACAAAGAACCTAAAATTCATAGAATCTTAGAAGTCATATTCACATTAGTCAACACTGCACATATCTTCGAAAGATGACTTTCATCTCTGCTTGAACACTTTGAATGACCTATGGATTATTTTGTGGTTCTACAACACAATGCAGAAAAAATGAATACAAGAGTGCCCTTTACTGATATAACTTCCCTTGAGGAAAGAATGACTTTGGGGATTTTATATAAGATCACATTTTAAACATGATATCAGGGGTTCCATTGTTACACTTCCTAGGTTTGACTCTCCGCTTTAATTCCTACTAGCTTTGTCTATGTGAATAAGTTACTTACAAGCCTCAGATTATCCTTCTGATAAATGGTTATAGCAAAATCTGCCTCATGGGGTTCCAGAGTATTATAAATAAGAATATTTGGGGAAACACCTAAACTATATCTGACATAGAGTAGGCCCTATATAAACGTGAGATATATTCCAAGTCAGAAAACTGGGATCAATTTTACGGCCTAAATAATAATAGTCAACTGTGTTTTTGAAAATGAAATAAGAAAAAAGCAAGATAAATATGTCAGAGAACTTTACTATGCAGCTGAAATCCTGCAACTTCATAAGGGTGGTGTCTAAGTAAAGTGAATTTGGGTGTTTCGAAAAACTCAAATTAATTTTTCTAACATCTAAGCAGAGTGCTAAAAATACATATATAAATTTTAATATCACGGTCCCTAAATGTTAATTTATCTTCCAAGAACACTGGAGTGGGTTGCCATTTCCTACTCTAGGGGATCATCCTGACCCAGGAATTGAACTTGTATCTTTGAATTTCCTGCATTGGCAGGCAGATTCTTTACCACTGCGCCACCTGGGAAGCAATCTTGGGTTCCCTAATGGTATTTTACCTTCCTTTGTGTTCTGTATGTACAATGCAAAAATTAAAAAAAAAAAGTTTTTAAAAATTGGTTTTAAAGATACTTTACAAAGAGACACACATCTGTCTTCTACTAAATATAATTGGTTGAAAATTTTAGCTAATAGAAATAAAATCAAAACAAAGTTAAAAGTGGATAAAGGAAAACATTTAAATTATAGCAGACAGAACTCTGGACTGGTTGTAGCAATAGAAGATTTAATGGTTATTCTAAAGTCAGCTGTTAATAATATGTGTAGCTTTTAGCAGGACACTTAATTTCTCTAGGGTTCAGTTTCCTCTAGATCAAATCCAGTCTAAAACAAATGGGATGGGCTTGATTATCTCTGAGGACCTTTCCGATTCTAAAGTGTCACAATTCCACAATTGTAAGTTCACTTTTTATGGGATAGATCAAAGAGTAAGTAGGTGAGTAAACTTTTTTTTTTTTGAATATGACTATGCAGCAAAATCGTTTGTTTCTGACCTTGATCTTGACACAAATAAAAATTCCATCACAGAGAACCAGAAGGAGTCCAGTTCACTGTGAGGCATGCTGTGTTTCTTTTGAAGAAGACACGTGACATTTGTTTGGGTTTTCTGAAGCTGTAACAACATCAAAACTTGAAGTTGAATTTTACTAATGAGGCTTTGGGGTTGAGAAAGGAGAAAAGAAGCCAGACAAGAAAGATTTGTAATTAGCATATCAGTTATTTGTAGGTAAGTAGATGCTCCTGAGTTGCTTTAAGGAGCTTAAAAATGAATATTTCCACAAATACTTCAACTGCTTCTTTGCTTATGCTTAATATTTTTAATACATACTAACACCAATGACTCTTGAGAAACCTATATGCAGGTCAGGAAGCAACAGTTAGAACTGGACATGGAACAGACTGGTTGCAAATAGGAAAAGGAGTACGTCAAGGCTGTATATTGTCACCCTGCTTATTTAATGTATATGCAGAGTACATCATGAGAAACATCACGAAAAAGTTTACTGCTAAAAGACAAATGGTTCTTCAAATGTTTTTTCAATTTTTTCTTATGGTTTTGTGGACAAAAAAATATGTGAGTCTGGGCTATAATCTTAAAATATCAGTCAATGATACATTCATAATTCAATAAATAGTGACAAAACTAAGGGAAAAGTTCTTGTACTTTGGGAAAATACCCAAAGAGGAATTCTATCTTTTTCTTAGAACAACAATGATAACAGTGATAACAAAAGCCTATCTTTACAGTAAAAGGAAAAGAAGTAATAAAATATGACACGGTTAGGCCAACATCAAAATGGTGTTTGGCCTTCACAGATGGAAAATTATTCAACAAATTTAGGGAACTCCCCCACAACTTTGTAAAATAAGTTTTCTTTCTGATTATCTAAAGTATCTTTGAAAAGTTGGCCAAGTCTTTTGTGGAATAATAATGGCAAATGAATTTGGAGATTATAGAATAAGCAATGTCACCCATTATTTGATTAATTAGACACATTAAATGTATGAATAAGTGGAAAGAGATCTAAACTCTTCACATCCCTATCCTCAGAAGGTAAGTTCTGGTATAAGAGGCACAAAAATTAATTGGAAATTACTTAAGCAAATTATGATTCAGGAGAAATGTTTTTATAATGCCATGGTTATTTTATGATCTCATGGAAAATTAGAGATAATTAAAATATAGCATGTCAACACCTTTTTTAATGCTGTGCAAAACAAGGTAACTGCAGTATGAAAAGTATGTATGATACAAGCATTGTCAAGCTCCACAATTGGAATCCTAATCTTGGTGTATTGTCATACAAGTGGAAATACTTTTTAATAAAGCTGTTTTAATTTAATTCATCTCATAACTTATAATCAGCATTTCTTTAATAAAATGAAAATAAATACCTCAAAGGCAATGAGTATTTCATGCAGAATCCTAAAATAGAATTTACATTCAACTAAAAATTGGTTCTTGCTTCACCACATAGTAATTTGGCCTAAAGATAACAATTCTATTCTCATATTTATAAGATGTGAGTTTAAGGCAATGAAAACACTTAAGTGCAATATGAAGTAGCTTCTATAATGTAAAATTGTCTCTGTCAAGTTCCAGTGTAAGAAAATACAGAAATCCACGGGTTTAGCAGTGTTAGCATAGGCTCTCACCAAATAACTGTGAAAATAAGAAGAATAAACAACACCAAAAAAAAAAAAAAAATGAAGAAATTCAGGTCTCTCATTTCATATGATGCTTCATTTCTTGCTAAGTAATTGGTGGCATTTCTGAGTTCAAGAGAAAAGGGACTTTTTTCATGAATGGATGTTAAAATTTATTAAAAGCTTTTTCTGTATCCATTGAGATATGGATGTTTGTTCTTTGTATGATTTTCGTTCTTCAATTTGCTAATGTGGTGTATCATATTGATTGATTTACAGCTATTGAAAAATCCTTCCATCTCTGGGATACTATAGGCTGTGTGTGTGTGTGTGTGTGTGTGTGTGTATCTCATTTCTGTGTCCGTATCTCCTTTTTGTGTCCATTCAGCCCGCCTATGACTGGAGCATTTAGTCCATTTACATTTAAGGTAAGGGCTTCCCTGGTAGTGTGGTTAGTAAAAAATCTGCCTACAAAGCAGGGGACCTGGATTCTATGGCTGGGTTGGGAAGATCCTCTGGAGGAGGGCATGGCAATCCACTCTAGTATTCTTGCCTAGAGAATTCCCATGGACAGAGGAACCTGGCTGGCTACAGTCCATGGGGTCACAAGGAGATGGACACGGTTGAGCAACTAAGCACAGCACACAGCATGTTCTTATTACCATAGATGAAACATACTTCAACATAATAAGTGTCAT
This sequence comes from Aepyceros melampus, assembly GCA_006408695.1. Classification (NCBI taxonomy): domain Eukaryota; kingdom Metazoa; phylum Chordata; class Mammalia; order Artiodactyla; family Bovidae; genus Aepyceros; species Aepyceros melampus. Next base: position 161,640 of record SJXQ01003998.1, read on the forward strand.
ATGTGGCAAACCCACAGCTAGCAACATACTCAATGGTGAAAATCTAAAAGCATTCTTCTAAGATTACTAACAAGATAAGGATGTTCATTCTCACAATTTTTATTCATTATAGCTTTGGAATTCCTATCCTTGGCAATCAGAGGAAAAGAAAAAAAATAAATAAAGGAATCCAAATTGAAAAGGAAGGTAAAACTGTCATTATTTGCAAATGACGTGATTCTATACACATAAAATTCTAAAGATACTACCATAAAGCTATTAGAGCCCATCAATTAATTCAGCAAATTTAATATATAGAAAAATATTCTATTTATACACACTAGCAATGAACTATCAGATGAGAAATTAAAGGAATTATATCATTTACCATTGCATCAAAAAAAGTAAAATGCCTAGGAATAAACCTACCTATAAAGGCAAAAGACTTGTTCTTGGAAAACTCCAGGACACTGTTGAAAGAAACTGAAGATGATACAAACAGAAGGAAGGACTTACTGTGCTCTTGAATTTAAAGACTCAGTATGGTTAAAATTACTATACTATCCAAAGCAATCCACAGATCCAATGTACTCTCAAACAAAATATCAGTGATTTTTTTTATCACATAACTAGGACAAATAATTTTAGATTTGTATGGAAACACAAAAAACTCTGAATAACCAAGATAATCAGAAAAGAAAAGCAAAAACAGAGTTGGAGAAATCATGCTCTCTGACTTCAGACAATACTAAAAACGACAGTCATCAAAACAGTATGGTCCTAGCACAAAAACAGAAATATAGATGAATGAAACAATAGAAAGCTCAAAAACAAACCCACACGCTTATGGTCAGTTAATCTATGGTAAAGGAGACATGAGTACACAGTGTAGAAAAGGCAGTCTTTTCAATAAGTGGTTCTGGGAAAAATGTACAGCTATATCTAAAAGAATGAAATTAGAATTTTCACTAATACTGTGTACAAAAATAAACTCAAAATGAATTAAAGGGATGGGGTCAAGGGAACAAAGGATTGGGAGTCTGAGATTAGTAGATGCAAACTATTATGTATAGGATGGATTAAAAACACCCTATTCTATAGCACAGGAAACTATATTCAATATTCTGTGATAAACCATAAAGGAAAAGAATATGGAAAAGAATATATATGTACAATTGAGTCATTCTGTTGTACAGCAGGTATCAACACATTGTTAATTAACAGTACTTAAATAAATTTAAAACATATAAATAACAGGTAAGCTGGAAAAAATCTTATATAGTGCAGTAGTATATCAATTATATTTCAATAAAACTAGGGGGAAAAGAAAATGTGGAATATGCATAAAATGCAATATTATTCAGTCATTGAGAAAAGGAATTCTGTCATATATTATAATTTGAAGCACTTTGAGAATGTTATGCTAAGTGAAATAAGCCTGTTACAAAAAGATAAAACCTTCATGATTGCACTTACATGATGTGTTCAAAGCAGATCCTTACAGACCCGAAAGTAGAACAGTGGTTGCCAGGGCCTGGAGAGAAGGAAATGGTAAGTTATTGTTCATGGGTATGTATGTACATACATTTAACACTGTTGTACTATACACTTAAAAATGGTTAAGATGGTAAATTTACTGTTATGTGTTTTTTATTCCACAGTAAAAATAATGGCCAAAATGGTAAAATAGAGAGAGAGAGAAACAGAGAGGGAATGTATTAAAGACCTAAATGTAAGACCAAATACTATAAAACTCCTTGAGGAAAACATACGCAGAACACTCTTTGACGTAAATAGCAACAATATAGCTTTTGGAATTATTTCTTAAAGCAATAGAAACAAAAGCTAAATAAATGGAATCTAATTAAACTTAAAAGCTTTTGCAGAGCAAAAGGGAAGCTATTGACAAAATGAAAAGACAACCTGCTGAATGGCAGAAGATATTTGCAAATAATATGACTGATAAGGGATTAATACATAATATATATAAATTTGCTCATACATCAACATCACAAAAACAAACAACCTGATTAAAAATGGGCAGAAGAACTGAATAGACTTCTTTCTAAAGAGGAAATGCAGATGGCTAACAGGCAATGAAAAGATACTCAACACTACTAATTTTTAGGGAAATGAAAATCTAAACTATAGTGAGATATCAACTCACACCTATCAGAACATCTATCATCAAAAACACAAATAACAAATGTCGTGAGGATATGGAGAAAATGGAATCCTTGTACAGTGTTTATGTGAAGGTAAATTAGTGCAGTCACAGTGAAAAACAGTATGGTGGCTTCTCAAAAAAACTAAAAATAGAACTAATGTATGATGCAGCAATCCTACTCCTGAATATGTACCCCAAAAAAACCCCAAACCACTAATTTGAAATGGCACATTCATCCACTAATCAAAACAGCATTATTTATAATTTCCAAGATATGTAAGCAGCCTAAGTATCCATCAACAGATGAATGTATAAAGAATAAGTGACACGTACGTATCTAAGTGTATAAGTGTATACACACATGCACATATATACATAAAATGGAATACTACTTAGCCCCCCAAAAGAAAAAAATTTTGCTATCTGTAGCAACATGAATAGACTTTGAGGGCATTATGCTAAGTGGAATAAGTCAGATAGATAAAGACAGATAGTATAAGATAACACTTATATGCAGAATCTAAACAATGCAACATACTAGTAAATATATTAAAAAAAAGAAGCAGACTCACAGATATGGAAAACAAATTAATGGTTTATAGTGTATGGGACACCCCACTCCAGTACTCTTGCCTGGAAAATCCCATGGACGGAGGAACCTGGTAGGCTGCCATCCATGGGGTCGCTAAGAGTCGGATTCGACTGAGCGACTTCACTTTCATTTTTCACTCTCATGCATTGGAGAAGGAAATGGCGACCCACTCCAGTGTTCTTGCCTGAAGAATCCCAGGGACCGGGAGCCTGGTGGGCTGCCGTCTCTGGGGTCGCACAGAGTCAGACACGACTGAAGTGACTTAGCAGCAGGGAAGGGACAACATAGGGGAGGGCAGTGAGAAGTAAAAACTCTTGGGTGTAAGATAGGTCCAAGGTTTTACTGCACAACATGGGGACAATATTTTGTAATAATTACAAATGGAAAGTGACATTTAAAATTATGAAAAATTTTAAAATTAAAAATAATAAATATAACCAGTTCTTTTTTTTTTAATTTAAAAAAGAGAAAAGGAAATTCGGAATGAACTTCCATGCATGGTGATATCGTGAGGCATTTCTTCCACTCTCTGCTTATGATCCAACACTGTTTGAAATATGTACTTAAGTGCTAAAAAAGAATTGATTGATTTTGCTGGTGGTGAAGAGGCGATGTAACCCACTGAACAGACAAGTGGTAGACATTTTCTTTATGTTTATTACGGAAATGGAATATGGAAGTTTTCACGAAACACATGGGAAAAAATCATGTTGTTTTACAAGTTTCAAAGAATTGAGTCCTTTGAAGAAAGTTGGCATGTCACAGAATTAGTTTCTATTTATCATTCACAATACTTAAATGAAGTACTCAATACTAGCTTCTCTGAGTGCACCATGCAACTAACTATAATGCCATCTATAAAAATCAAAACTGAGCCATATCTTATGAAAACAATAACTTCTTGTCAACTCTGCTTCCCTCTGCTGCCCAGTAATGAGAGAGTTTGACACCACCTGACACTTTACACTCACATAAAAGTTTCAAATGTATCATGCAAGAGATTCACAGATCAATCCCAGCTTCCATGAAACCAGTGGAGTGAGACAGAAGAGCCATTTTGAATGGGCCTAGCAGAGCACAACACTACTAAAAGCAATTTTTCTTTTTCCACCACCTGTACTGGTGTGCCCAAGGCAGAAGGTTAAATGATTAGTGATAACACTGAATATGGTAGTTCTGACATGACACCATCACCTGGTACATTTTTAACACACTTAAATGCAATACCAAAATCATCATTTTAGAGCTGATCTTGATTAAAAGCACTGATCTTTGTCTATAAAAGCTACAGGGCTGTTACTGAATATATCCCATCAGAAACAAATTACTTATTCAATATCAAGTTCAGAATGTTTCCTTTGATATTATGAAATTCAATTCATTGTCACTAATTTTAGGAGTAGTTCATAAAAACTTTAGGAAAAGAAACACTCTTTGGCTAGAGTGTTTATATTCTTATAATTAAGCACAACACTTGTAGAAAACTAGTATGCTGGGAAGTGAAGTGAAGTTGCTCAGTCGTTTCCAACACTTTGCGACCCCTTGGACTGTAGCCCACCAGGCTCCTCCGTCCATGGGATTTTCCAGGCAAGAATACTGGAGTGGGTTGTCATTTCCTTCTCCAGGAGATCTTCCCAACCCAGGGATTGAACCCCGGTCTCCTGCATTGTAGGCAGATGCTTTACCAATCTGAGCCACCAGGGAAGTCGTATTGCAAATTTCTCCGTCCTTCTTCTGACAGAAAACTTGCCAATATTTCCCCAAGACATGATTTCTAGAGCCCATTAATAGCCTTAATAGTTGTATACAAATTGCTTTAAAGTGATATTTTGAATGGTAAGTTGTCTGGGATGGTTTGAATACTCAAATACAGTGAGTTTAATTACAAGGGAGTATTTCTTGTTTGGTTCGCTATTCTGTTTTTACTCACTAGACTACAAATTTATTATAAAATTATATTAAAATATATGAACGAACAGCCAGATAGATAAAGAGATGCATAGAGTGAAGACCCCGATAAAGCAGCTTCTATCTTTGTGGATCTTGGGGCTCAGAATGGTGGCAGGTGGTCCTAGACACGGAAACTCTTTCAAAACCTAAATGACCTATTGAGACTGCCGTTTATAGGTACATACAAACAGGGGGAATATCTGTGTTTATATGAGTTGAACTGCATTGGCTGTGTATTTCAGCTAGATAAAAACTGATACCTTTTCTCCAGCTCTTAGCAATAACATCTGTCTTAAAGTGAGGAGAACTTTGTTAGCATTCAAAAGCAACACTCACTACAAAAGAGGAGACTGCTTTTCACTACAAAAGAGGAGACTGCTTTGCTTTAATTAGAACCTTAAATACATTAGAGCTCTTTATAGATATTTATTTCTTAGTAGGAGTGTTCTGCTGCTGTAGGAATCCACTCATCTTTATCCAACTGTGGAATGATTTTGTGGCTGATGTCTACTGGGGTGCCTGACTGTCTCTGAACATATCATCTAATTTCTGCATTTCTATTCCCTCTAAGACCTCTCAAGGACTTAATTTGAGTTCTATATATGCGACGCATCTTACTTGTATGAGTACAATTGAAACTCTGGTTTCTTTTGGCATAATGTATTACTGTGAGCAAGAATTAAAAAGACAGAATATCTAGGTCTTAATTCTGATTCTACAAGTCTTTATGTGGAAGTCTCTAGTGCATTTATGCAAGAGGTCTCAAAAGTATCAATTTTCCCTGGTAGCCCAGATGGTAAAGAATCTGCCTGCATTGTGGGAAACCTGGGTTCAGTCCCCGGGTTGGAAAGATTCCCTGGAGAAGGGAATGGCTACCCACTCCAATATTCTGGCCTGGAGAATTTCATGGCCAGAGGGGCCTGGGGGGCTACCGACCATGGGGTCACAAAGAGTCAGACTCGACTGAGTGATTTTCACTTTCTCAAAAGTATATACCAAGGTAGTTTTACCAATTGAGGATATACAAATGATAATATCATACTAATTTTCAAAGTGGTTGTGTATGTGTTTAGTTGACCAGTTGTATCCAACTGGTACAACCAGTTGGATATATAGATCCAGGATTGTTTGATGAGAGTACCCATTATCTTTTGCAACCCTTGACATTGCCTGACTTTTTGACTTCCTAAAGAATTGATGGTTTTAATATAATATGATTAATGTAATGAAATGTCCTTTCATCTGTCTATTGGCCACTGATATCTCTTTTTTGGTGTGTGAAAGTGAAAGGGAAGTTGCTCAGTCGTGTCCGACTCTTTGCAACCCCATGGACTATAGCCTGCCAGGCTCCTCTGTCCATTGGATTTTCCAGGCAAGAGTGCTGGAGTGAGTTGCCATTGCCTTCTCCAGGGGATCTTCCCGACCCAGGGATCGAACTCAGATCTCCCGCATTGCAGGCAGATGCTTTACCCTCTGAGCTACCAGGGAAGTCCCATTCATTTCCTCCTTACTTTTTCATTTCATTGCTTGCTTTGTCTTATTGAAGCATTTAAGTTTTTTACATATTGAATTATTTGAGTTCTTTATATATTGGTTAATCTATTCAAACTTTTAGAAGATCAATTTTCTTTCATTAAAAAGGATAACAATAAGATATAATTGGTTGTCATGAAGCACACATGAGCTAATAGAATAATAAAGTTTGCTAAGCCTAATTATCTTTTATGAGACATACCTGATGAAATTAGCAGCTAAAGTGAAGTTGTACGGAAATTCTAATAACCAGTTCTATCTTTCCATGTACAACAGGAAAAAGTCACAAAGGAATACTGTTCCCTCCCAGACAATCAAAACAAGATTAATAACACATAAATAAATACATATTAGAGTCCATTAAAAAAGCAGAAGTCACAAAGAAACTTAACAAATTAAAAAAAAAAAATGTCAAACTCTTCCCAAGACAGAAGGAAGATTTGCCACTTTCCTGCCTAACAGAATACCAGGAAGAGGTGGAAAACATAATAATGGGGAAAGCACAGCTAAATTTACCCAAAATTTAAAGTCTGAATGTATGATAATCTAGTATGGCAATTTACAATCTTGGGGACTCCAGAAACAATGGAGGTTAGCACTTACACTCTTTCTTTACAGGTCTTCACCAACTGATTATGTGGATTAAAGGCAGTGCAGGAAAGAGACTCTTTCTGAGGCAAAGGTATAAATGATGCCCTAATGTCTGAGGCTGGAACTGGGAACTTAGGGAAACCATATAGATAACTCAGTGCAGTAGTACCTGGATGCTGTTGGCTATGACTGTGGGAGGGGCGGGAGAAGTGTGACTGACCTTCATCTCTCCAACTACCTGAGAAACAGACTCACAGATCCCGCTGAAATCTGTGTGTTTGGAGTTAGAACTGAGAGAAACCTATGGATATTCAGAGGCTCATCCACTGAGTTTGAGCTGTGGCTATCTATGGCTGTATAGATGAAGGTGGGAAAGAAAGCTAAAAGGGATTCTCCTGAGGCAGAGGCATATAGGGTTCACTGAAGTCTGAGGACAAGGAAAGAAGCAGGACATCTGAGTGATATCCCATAGGCAGCTGAAGGCTTTCATAGTCACTAGGCAGAAGCCATCTACAGGAAGAAGAGGAAGGAAAGAATAAGGAAACACTATAGAATTCAGATCCCTTGTCAAGTAATATTGTTTGGGTGAAAAGAATTTAACTAAAGCAATGGAAAACTCACACTTGTTGCAAATATAGGTTATATTGGAACTAGACTGACAACCCACATAATAATGGTCGATGGAAGAGGTATTATCATTTCAAGCTATAAATATCATTTACTTTGTGTTGTTGTGTGTTAGTTGCTCAGTTGTGTTCGACTCTGTGACCCCATAGATTGTAGCTATCTGGGCTCCTCTGTCCATGGGGATTCTCCAGGCAAGAATACTGGAATGGGTTGCCATGTCCTCCTCCAGGGTATATTCCCAACCCAGGGATTGAACCACACTTACTTTAATTTTTATTTATGTTAGATATTCAACCAAAACTCATATAAGACATAAAAAATAACAAGAAAATATAATCCATCACCAAAAGAAAAACATGGTCAAAAGAATTAAGAGAGATATAGTCAGTTGTTAGAAGTTTTAGACAGTGACTTAAAAGTTGCTATGGTAAGTATAGTGAAGGTATACTGAAAAAGTTTCAGCATGCATAAGCAGATGGAGAATTCCAGTGGAGAAATGGAAACCATATAAAAGACCTAAATGACAAAGCTAATTTTAAAAAAAGTGACAGATAAAAATAATTATTTGGTGGATTAATCAGTAAAGAGATCAGTAATGGATGGTATCAACAAATGTGAAGGTAGATTGATATGAACAAAAAAATAAACAAGGAAACAGTATACAATATTTGAAAGTGAAGTGAAAGTGAAAGTGAAGTCACTTAGTCATGTCTGACCCTTAGCGACCCCATGAACTGCAGCCTACTAGGCTCCTCCGTCCATGGGAGTTTCCAGGCAAGAGTACTGGAGTGGGTTGCCATTGCCTTTTCCAATACAGTATCTGAAGGTAATATCAAATGGTCTAACATATGTGTAACTGATATCATAGAGGAAGAAGAGGGAGAAAATAGAGACAAGAAATATCTGAAGAGATAACGGTCATAAATTGCTCCAACATTTATGAAAGAAATCATCCCACCCATTAAATAAGTTCAGTTAAGTACAAATAGGATAAATAAAAAATAAATCAGGGGACATAAATATCAAATAGGATACATCAAAAAAATCAAGGAATATAATAATCAAAGTATTGAAGGCAAAGATTTAAAAAATCTTGAAATCAGTCAGAAGAAAAAGACATACTACATAGAAAGAAAAATAATGAGAATGGCAGCTGACTTCTGATCAGAAACAACAGAACAATACCTTCAAAAAGCAAAGTAAATGGATAAATAAATAAATAAATCATATATTCCATATCCAGCAAAAATACATCACAAAACTGAAGGCAAATAAGTTATTTTCAGGGACAAAAGCTATAAAATTTTTCTTCAGTAGACATGCTTTATAAGAAACATTTTTAAAATTCTTTAGACAATAACTGTAATGTTAGATAGAAAATCAATTTTACAGGAGAATGAAGAACATCAGGAGTAAAGGTATTAATTAACCTGATATATGTCTCTCTATATAGACATGGATATAAATGTATGTATATGTATATGTGCATATCCCTCTATATACGTGTATATGTATTGTATACAGAGAGATATGTAGATATATTGATGGATAATAGATATAACTCTTAATTATTGAAGTATAAACAGTGTTTGTATTTTTAGCATTTATTAAGATAAACAACATGAAAATAGAGTAAAAGAAGGATGATAAGTAAACATACACAATAGTAAGATTATTATTTATTGGAAATGTAGCTGTACTTCTTGAAGTTAGACCAAGATAACTTAAAGAAGTATATTCTAACCCCTAGAGTATCTAATAAAATAATACAAAGATTCATGACTAAAAAATAAATAATTGAGAAAATAAATGAGGAAAAATAATTGAGTATATAATCTATTCCATTCAATAAAATACAGTAAGGAAAGAAAACTCAATTGCATGTTTTTAGAAGATATACAATTTAAAGATAAATATATAGATATTTCAAAACCAAAAGAAAAGTTATATTATGCAAAAGATTGTAAAAAATCTGGTTTAGCTATATTAAAAATTAGACTTCAAGACAGTGTTATCAGAGAAAAAGAAGAATATCTTCAATTATGAGTCAAATCATCAAGACAAACAATCATAAGTGTGTATACCTAATATCACAGTGCTTCCAAACACATAAAGCAATAATTGAAAGAATCACAGGACTAAATTGAAAAGTCTGTTCAGAGTTTCAGAATTTCACAGTAGTTTCTTGGGAATTGACATAAACAGAAGCCAAAATATCAGTAAGAATATAGATGATTCAAACAATACTATCAACCCATCAAGACTCCACCTGTTGTAATTTTTCTCAGTTGCACAGAGAAGATTACCAAGTAGAGTATATGCTGGGCCATACAGGAAGAAAGTCTTAATACATTCAAGGATCATGAATAAATCATAAATAAATAGTATTAAATTTGAGACATATAAGAAGAATTTATATAAAATATACAGGAATGATTGGGAAATTAAACAATATATTTTGAAAGCTAAGGAAGAAGTCACAAATGGTCTGAAAAAACTGATCTGATAAGACATTGACAATAAAAGCATATAAAAACCTGTATGATAGTAATACAGCCCTTAGAACTTGATTTATGAAACAGACAAGCAATAAAGACAAAATTTAGGTTTAGGAAACATTTAATAAAATTGATCACCCCTAATAAGACTAATTAAAAAAGAGACAATACAACCAACAATATCAGAAATTAAAAAAAACAATATCTAGACACGATAGACATTAAAAAGATACTTTTTGCTGATAAATTTGATATCTGATAAAATAAATTTCTTATGGACTCAATTTCTGTTAACTAGTACAACATGAAGTAGAAAATCTAACTAACTCCATGACCATTAAAAATATTTCTTTTATTTAGAGACTTTCAATAAGTTTAAAACACAGTCTACCTAAAAACTAGAAACATTGTGTAATAATATATGTTACCCACTGGGATGTGTGTGAAACCTGGTTATAACAAGATAACTTAAAATAGTGAAGCAATTATGAAATCTACATAACCATAACTATCTCTCTTTTCCTCTCTCTTTCTCTTTCTTCCCTGGGTGGATTAAACCACCAGCTGTATTTTAGTTTCCTAGCCCAGGTAGATAGAGTAAAAGAAAGGGATGGATAAAATAATATTCATTTGATTTGTATCTATGATATACATTCTAAATTAGGAAGGCAAGTGATTTCTACAAGGAAATACATTCTTTTTTCATTTTTCTTGAAATCTCACCTATACTTCATTCACATTTTTCATCACTTTAGTAAAAGTTGTTGAGAAGGCCTGAAGGTCACACTTCTTTATATCTGGGAAACTGTAGTCTTAAAATAAACACAATGACACAAATAAACACAATGACAACAAGAGGTTAAAAAATCACAAGAATTAATCACTTCAAGGTCTTCTTTCATTCAGTAATTATTACACAGTTGCCATAAACCTTCAATTTCTTATAAAATACAATATCTGCAAAGTGCAATGAAGTGAAGTGCATAAAATGAGGTATGCCTGTACACAGGTTAGGTCATTCACTAGTCGAGGTTTTCATTTCATTCATTTTATTCATTTAATCATCACAACTATCTCATGACATATGCCCCACTAACCTTAATTTATATGAGAAAACTGACCCTCAAGAACTTAAAGGAAAGCACTCAGAATTACATTGTAGGAAGTGGAAGAGCTGGAAATCAAACTTTTGCTATCTGACTCCAGGGTATGTGTTCTTAATAAAAATCTATATAAAGATATATTTTTTTCTGTTTTCAAGAAACTTCAATAATAATAATAATAATATAAAAACTAAAAGCAAACATATAAGGTGCATACTCATCGAAATATTTTGGTATATGTTTCATGATCTTAAAAAAGGAGATTAATATGGGTTAAAACTTAAAAGTTGGCCCTGATGCTGGGAAAGACTAAGGGAAAGAGGAGAAGGAGGCAACAGAGGATGAGATGGTTCAACGGCATCACTGACTCAATGGACATGAGTTTGAGCAAACTCCAGGAGACAGTGAAGACCAAGGAGCCTGGCGTGCTACAGTCCATGGGGTCACAGAGTCGGAAGCAATTCAGTGACTGAACAACAGAATACAAGGAGTAGGAGCTAGATAAGCAGAGGGTCAAAATTCTGAGTAGCTAAAATTTAGCATTTTAAAATATTTTGCCTACTATTTGTGCTTCTTCAAACAACACAAGAGATGACTCTACACATGGACATCCCCAGATGGCCAATAATGGAATCAGATTTATTATAGTCTTTGCAGGTGAAGATGGAGAAGCTTTGTACAGTCAGCAAAAACAAGACCAGAGCTGATTGTGGCTCAGATCTTAAACTCCTTATTGCCAAATTCAGATTTAAATTGAAGATAGTGGGGGAAACCACTGCACCATTCAGGTATGACCTAAACTAAATCCCTTATGATTATACAGCAGAAGTGACAAATAGATTCAAGAGATTAGATCTGATAGACACAGTGCCTGAAGAACTATGGAAGGAGGTTCATAACACTGTATAGGAGGCAGAGATTAAAATCATCCCCAAGGAAAAGAAATGCAAAAAGGCAAAATGGTTATCTGAGGGAGCCTTAAAAACAGTTAAGAAAAGCAAAAGGCAAAGGAGAAAAGGAAAGATATACCCGTTTGAATGAACAGTTCCAAAAAATAGCAAGGAGAGATAAGAAAGCCTTCCTCAGTGATCAGTGCAAAGAAATAGAGGAAAACAATAGAATGGGAAAGACTAGAGATCTCTTTAAGAAAATTAGAGATACCAAGGGAACATTTCATGCAAAGATGGGCAATTAAATGACAGAAATGGTATGGACCTAACAGAAACAGAAGATATTAAGAGAAGGTGGCAAGAATACACAGAAGAACTATACAAAAAAGATCTTGATAACCACGATGGTGTGATCACTCACCTAGATCCAGTCCTCCTGGAGTGCAAAGTCAAGTGGGCCTTAGAAAGCATTACTATGAACTAAGATAGAGGAGGTGAATTCCAGCCAAGCTATTTCAAATCCTAAAAGATGAGGCTATTAAAGTTCTATATTCAATATGTTAGCAATTTTGGAAAACTCAGCAGTGGCCATAGGACTAGAAAGGTCAGTTTTCATTCCAATCCCATAGAAAGGCAATGCCAAAGAATACTGAAACTACTGCACAGTTGCATCATTTCACACACTAGAAAAAAAATGCTCAAAATTCTCCAAGCTAGGCTTCAACAAGAAGTGAACCAGGAACTTCCAGATGTTCAAGATAGATTCAGAAAAAGCTAAGGAACCAGAGATCAAATTGCCAACATCTGCTGGATAACCAAAAGAGCAAGAGAGTTCCAGAAAAACATCTGCTTATGCTGGGATTTCTTTGGAAGGAATGATGCTAAAGCTGAAACTCCAGTACTTTGGCCACCTCATGCGAAGAGTTGACTCATTGGAAAAGACTTTGATGCTAGGAGGGATTGGGGGCAGGAGAAGAAGGGGATGAAAGAGGATGAGATGGCTGGATGGCATCACTGACTCAATGGACACGAGTCTGAGTGAACTCTGGGAGTTGATGATGGATAGGGAGGCCTGGCGTGCTGCGATTCATGGGATCACAAAGAGTCGGACACAACTGAGCAACTGAACTGAACTGAATTGATACTTCATTGACTATTCAAAAAACTCTGACTGTGTGGATCACAACAAACTGTGGAAAATTCTTCAAGAGATGGGAATACCAGACCACCTTACCTGCCTCCTGAGAAATCTGTATGCAGGTCAAATAGCAACAATTAGAACCGGACATGGAAAAACAGACTAGTTCCATATGGGAAAGGAGTACCTCAAGGCTGTATATTGTCACTCTGCTTATTTAACTTAAACGGAGAGTACATCAGGCAAAATGCTGGCTGGATGAAGCACAAGCTGGAATCAAGATTGCTGGGAGAAATATTGATAGCCTCAGATATGCAGTTGATACCATCTTATGAGAGAAAGTAAAGAAGAACAGAAAACCAGATTAAAGATTTGCTCAATATGGCCTGCTCATCAGAACAAGATCCAGTTTCCCCAACAGTCAGTCTCTCCCATCAGGAAGCTTCCATTAACCTCCTATCCTTATCTGTCAGAGGCAGATAGAATGAAAACCACAATCAAAGGAAACTAATCAAATTGATCACATGGACCACAGCCTTGTCTAACTCAATGAAATAGGAACCATGGAAGGGAGGGCCACCCAAGACAGATGGGTCATGGTGGGGAGTTCTTACAAAATATGGTTCACTGGAGAAGGAAATGGCAAACCACTTCAGTATTTCTGCCTTGAGATTCCCATGAACAGTATGAAAAGGCAAAAAGATAGGACATTGAAAGATGAACTCCCCAGGTCGGTAGGTGCCCAATATGCTACTGGAGAAGCAGAGAGAAATGACTCCAGAAAGAATGAAGAGATAGAGCCAAAGCAAAAACAACACCCAGTTGAGGATGTGACTGGTGATGGAAGTAAAGTCCAATGCTGTAAAGAACAATACTGCAAAGAAACCTGGAATGTTAGGTCCATGAATCAAGCAAATTGGAAGTGGTCAAACAGGAGATGGAAAGCGAACATCGACATTTTAGGAATAGGTGAACTAAAATGGACTGGAATGGGAGAATTTATTTCAGATGACCATTATATCTACTATTGTGGGCAAGACTCCCTTAGAAGAAATGGAGTAGCCATCATAGTCAATAAGAGTCCAAAATGCAGTACTTGGGTGCAGTCTCCAAACGACAGAATGATCTCTGTTCATTTCCAAGGCAAATCATTCAATGTCAGAGTAATCCAAGTTTAAGCCCCAACCAGTAATGCTGAAGATGCTGAATTTGAACAGTTCTATGAAGACCTACAAAACCTAGAAAGTGAAAGTGAAAGTGAAGTCGCTCAGTTGTATCCAACTCTTTGCGACCCCATGGACTATAGCCTACCAGGCGCCTCCCTCCATGGGATTCTCCAGGCAAGAGTACTGTAGTGGGGTGCCATTTCCTTCTCCTAGAACTAACACCCAAAAAAGACGTCCTTTCCATTATAGGGGAGTGGAATACAAAAGTAGGAAGCCAAGAGATACCTGGAGTAACAGACAAATTTGGCCCTGGGGTACAGAATGAAGCAGGGAAAAGGCTAATAGAGTTTGCCAAGAGAACACACTACTGGTCATAGCTAACACCCTCTTCCAAAAACACAGAAGACTCTAACTAGATAGTCAATACCAAAATCATATTGATTATATTCTTTGCCACCAAAGATGGAGAAGCTCTATACGGTAAAAAGAAGCTCTATACAACATAAAACAGGACCAGGAGCTAACTGTGGCTCAGATCATGAACTCCCTATTACAAAATTCAGACTTAAATTGAAGAAAGTAGGAAAAAACACTAGACCATTCAGGTATGACCCAAATCAAATCCCTTACAATTATACAGTATAAGTGGCAGATAGATTCAAGAGATTAGGTCGGCTAGACAAAGTGCCCGAATAACTTTGGATGGAGGTTTGTGGCATTGTACAGGAGGCAGTGATCAGAATCATCCCCAAGAAAAAGAAATGTAAAAAGGCAAAATGGTGGTCTGAGGAGGCCTTAAATATCTGTGAAAAGAAGAGAAATTAAAGGCAAAGGAGAAAAGGAAAGATATACACATTTGAAAGCAGAGTTCCAAAGAATAGCAAGAGAGATAAGAAAGTCTTCCTCAGTTATCACTGCAAAGAAGTAGAGGAAAACAATAGATTGGGAAAGACTAGAGATCTCTTCAAGAAAATTGGATATACCAAGGGAATGTTTCATGCAAAAATGGGCACAATAAAGGACAGAAAAGGTATGGACCTCACAGAAGCAGAAGACTTAAGTAGAGGTGGCAAGAATACCCACAAAAATTATAAAAAAATGATCCTCATGACCCAGATAATGATGGTGATGGTGTGATCACTCACCTAGACATCCTGGAAAGTGAAGTCAAGTGGGCGGTAGGAAGCGTCACTACAAACAAACCTGGTGGAGGTGATGGAATTCCAGTTGAGCTATTTCAAACCCTAAAAGATGATGCTCTGAAAGTGCTGCACTCAATATGCCAGCAAATTCAGAAAACTCAGCAGTGGCCACAGGACTGGAAAAGGTCAGTCTTCATTCCAATCACAAATAAAGGCAATGCCAAAGAATATTGATACTACTGCACAACTGCATTCATCTCACATGTTAGCAAAGTAATACTCAAATTTCTCAAGCCAGGTTTCAACAGTATGTGAACTGTAAACTTTCAGATGGCCAAGCTGGATTTAGAAAAGGCAGGGGAACCAGAGATCAAATTGCCAACATCTGTTTGATCATTGGAAAAGAGAGTTCCAGAAAAACATCTACTTCTCCTTTATTGACTATACCAAAGCCTTTGACTGTGTTGATCACAACAAACTGTGGAAAATTCTTAAATCGATGGGAATATCAGACCATCTTACCTGCCTCCTGAGAAATTTGTATGGAGGTCAAGAAGCAACAGTTAGAACTGGACATGGAACAATAGACTGGTTCCACATCGGGAAAGGAGTACATCAAGGCTATGTACTGTCACACTGCTTATTTAACACATGCAGAGTACATCATGCAAAGTGCTGGGCTGGATGAAGCACAAGCTGGAATCAAATTTGTGGGGAGAAATATCAATAACCTCAGTTATGCAGATGACACCACCCTTATGGCAGAAAGTGAAGAACTATAAGTGCCTCTTGATGAAAGTGAAAGAGGACAGTGAAAAAATTGACTTAAAACTCAGCTTTCAGAAAACTAAGATCACTGCATCTGGTCCCATCATTTCATGGCAAATAATGGGGAAACAATGGAAACAGTGAGAGATTTTATTTTATGGGGCTCCAAAATCACTGCAGATGGTGACTGCAACCATGAAATCAAAAGACGTTTGTTCCTTGGAAGAAAATCTATGACAAACTTATATAGCCTATTAAAAATCAAGACATTACTCTGCCAACAAAAGTCTGTCTACTCAAAGCTCTGGTTTTTCCAGTAGTCATGTATGGATGTGAGTGTTGGACTATAGAATAAACTGAATGCTGAAGAATTGATGGAAGTGTTGATCTGTGATGTTGGAGAAGACCCTTGATAGTCCCTTGGACTGCAAAGAGATCCAACCAGTCCATCCTAAAGGAAATCAGTCCTGAATATTCATTGGAGGGACTGATGCTGAAGCTGAAACTCCAATACTTTGGCCACCTGATGCAAAGAACTCACTCGTAGAGAAGATCCTGATTCTGGGAAAGACTGAAGGCAGGAGGAAAAGGGGATGGCAGAGTGGTTGGATGGCATCACCAACTCAATAGACATGAGTTTGAGCAAGCTCCAGGACTTGGTGATGGACAGGGAAGTCTGGCATGCTGCAGTCCATGGGGTTGCAAAGAGTTGGACATGACTGAGTGAACTGAACTGAATCAAGAAGAACTAAAAAGCCTCTTAATGAAAGTGAAAGAGGAGAGTGAAAAACTTGGCTTAAAACTGGACATTCAAAAAACTCAGTCATGACATCTAGTTCCCTCACTTCACGGCAAATAGATGGGGAAACAATGGAAACAGTGACAGACTTTATTTTCTTGGGCTCCAAAATCACTGCGGATGATGACTGCAGCCGTGAAATTAAAAGACACTTGCTTCTTGGCAGAAAAGCTATGACAAATCTAGACAGCATATTAAAAAGCAGAGACATTAATTTGCTGACAAAATTTCATATATTCAAAGCTAAGGTTTTCCCAGTAGTCATGTATGGATGTGAGAGTTGGACTATAAGGAAAACTGAGCACCGAAGAATTGATGCTTTTGACTCTTGACAGTCCCTTGGACAGCAAAAAGATCAAACCAGTCAATCCTAAAGGAAATCAACCCTGAATATTCATTGGAAGCACTGATTCTGAAGCTGAAGCTCAAATAATGTGGTCACCTGATGTGAAGAATTCACTTATTAGAAAAGACCCTGATGTTGGGAAAGATTGAAGGCAGGAGGAGAAAACGATGACAGAGATTTAGCTGGTTGGATGGCATCACAAACAATGGACATGAGTTTGAGCAAGCTCCAGGAATTAGTGATGGACAAGGAAGCCCAATGTGCTGCAGTCCATGAGGTCACAAAGAGTCGGACATGACTGAGCAGCTGAACTGAAGTGATTCTGCTTTAGTTTGACTGAAATTCACATAAAGTCATATCTATGTGTTTCAGGACAGGGAAGTGAAGAAAAATCACTCTTCTAGGAAAGAATGGATGCTTATTTATAAGGTAGATTTTCTTGAGTGTTTTTTGTTGTTGCTTGTTTGTTTATTTTTGTTTTTATTTGTTTTGGTGGGCTTTTCTCCCCATTGTGTGACTGAATATCTAATTTGGAGAAAAGTCGCTCAACTACAGTTTCAATAGTGTAGTTGAGCAGCTTTTCAATTCAATTTTCAATTTTACTTCAATACAATTACAAAGGTCTGTATAGTCAAGGCTATGGTTTTCTCATTTTTCTCATATGGTTGTAAGAGTTGGACCTCTCACAAAGAAGAGTGCCAAAGAATTGATGCCTTCAAACTGTGGTGCTGGAGAAAGTTCTGAAAAGTTCTGAGAAACTTCTGAAAGTTCCTTTGACAGCAAGGAGATCAAACTAGTCAATCTTAAGGGCAATCAACCCTGAATACTCATTGGAAGTACTGATTGATGCTCAGTCTGAAGCTCCAGTCTTTTGGTCATCTGATGCAAGGAAATGACTCATTGGAAAATCCCTGATACTGGGAAAGACTGAGGGCAGAAGGAGAAAGTGCATCAGAGGATGAGATGGCTGGATGGCATCAGCAATTCATTGGACATGAACTTGGGAAAATTTCAGAGATGATGAGGGACAAGGAGGCCTAGCCTGCTGCAGTCCACAGTCACTACTGTGTGACTGAACAACAATAATACATTTCTTACCCTATTATTTACAGGGTAATAATTCTCCTGTTTCAAATACCATGGCATTCAAATGTCCATGTATGTGTTCAGTTGTGTCTGATCTTTGCAATCCCATGGCCATGGAATTCTCCTCTGTCCATGGAATTTTCCAGACAACAATACTGGAGTGGGGTGTCATTTCCTTCTCCAGGAGATCTTCCTGTTCCAGGGATCAAACCCACATCTCTTGTATCTCCTGCACTGGCAGGTGGATTCTCTACCACTGAAGCCACTTGTGAAGCCAGGCATTTAAATTACAGGGTTCAAATAAATGCATACAGTTTTCACTATTCAAAGGAATTTTTTTTTTCTCCTTGAAGTGACCAGTTAAAGTGAAATGTTTATCACTTAAGAGATACTTATTTCTTCACTCACTGATGCTGCATTTACCTAATGGAGAAAACAAGGAAAACTGGGAAGTCTCTTACCCGATCCCCATCATAAGTAGTTGTCCTTACCCACCGATCTATAAAGCAACTTCATATCTTTTTCCATCAAATGCAAACGCTACAGGAGAAGCCTATACATTTAGTGACTGTAGTTTAGTGAAAATGATTTTACTAGGCCACTTTTCCCTGAACCACAGAGACAAGGAAACACAAGTATCCTGGGCTGAGTGCCAGGTCTGCTCCTATATTGTAAGAATCAAACTGCTAATAACTCTGAAAGTGTCTGGTACACCCTGAGGTCTGTATCACTGATTGTTAACCTCTGGGGCCATGAATTCCTCTGTGATTTTGATGAAAGTCACAAATTATTTATATGAAAAGAAGGCATGTGTTACATATTGCCACCACAAGCAGTACAGAATTCTGTACACAATTTCAGGAGATTTTGTGACCTCCTCTCCATACTTAGAGGTTCCATAGGTGCTAAGTTAGGAATACCAGGTCTATAGTTATAGAAGAGACAATTATTTTGAAATGTATTATTTTGAAATCTTCTGAAAAGGCAGCATAGGCTGCAAGTCTTTACTCAGCGTCCTCTTTCTCTTCTTTTTGGTACCTGATCTCATGCCAATTTTATTTTTTTCTTAAAATATAACTTTATAATTTAAAAAATTACTGCAATTAAGTTGTTGAATATAATTTTAAATTTGTTATCAATATTTAGTATCAACATCACTTTTTCAATATTAATATATCAACTTCCTCTATTGAATGTTAGTACTGATATTTAATTTTTATTTCTGTTATCATCAACACTGCTGCCACCAAATTATTTGCAAGCATTTAAAAATAAACATCTAGATTTAGAGGCTTGAATTAGTTGATTTAACATTTCAGTAACTCAAACATTATTTTCTAATCTTATCTGGAAAATATATTTATTGATGATTAAAACAAAAAACAACACCTATGAGTTTAAATCTGCATGAAAACAGATCTTTAAATGTTTCTCTTTCCTTCTCTTTTTCCTAGCTCTTCATACAACCAGCTTGATAACCCTGTCCCTCTCTTTCCAGTACACTGGCTTTTTAAAGCATCAATAGAAACAGGTACTTCTTGTGTTGACAGAATATATATTTTGATAGCTTTTTGAGTGTAATTTGAGAATCTTACTAAGAATCCTCAATAGATATTTCTGTACTTCATCTCCTACATGATTCCTGCTTGAAACAACCAACCAAGCTACCTAACTTTGTTGTTGGTCCAGTTTAAGATTGCTTTCATAAATCTCTGCCCTTCCATCCAATACAGCACTTTCATTTTACTCAAAACGAAACTCAGAGTCAAAAAGTTATAATTTATTATATGTCACTGTGACTACTGGCTAAGCTCTTTGAAATAAAAATACCTGCACAATACAATTTCCCCAAGTTGTAAGTAGACTAAAAAATCTAACTGAAGAAAATAAAGTCATAAAATAAAATGTAAGTGTTTTTAAAATGGTCTTTCCGGCAAGGAGAGATTACCTTTCTATACGTGAAGCCTAAATTATATAGTTAACTTTAAAAATCAAGTTGTATAATCTTATTTAATAATATACACATTTAAATAGGTATCAGTAAAGGTATGGGGAGAATAATGCCAAAGTCTTAGGAGTTAAGAGCAGGATTGACATAGGTCACAATAGATGATTTTTAATGTATATGAACCATTCCTACATTGTTTGAATTTGTTACAAGAGTATTAATAACACTTGTAATTAGCAAAAGCTAGTAATAGTAACAATGAAGTAGAGATTATTACTTTTTTAAAATGACTACTTTTGTTCAATTGTACAAAGTAATAAAAAATATCATATCTTTTAAAGTTTCAATGTAATGCTTCTCATATTTGTACATGAAAGTGAGCAGCATGTCTTGCCTATAAGAGATTATGAAAGGAATATAATTACACATATATAATACATTGTGTATAATAAATTGTAAATTATATATATTTTAACATAATATTATAGGGCTTTCCAGGTGGCACAGTGGAAAAAACTCCACCTGCCAATGCAGGAGATGCAAGGATACAGATTTGATCCCTGGGTTGAAAAAATGCCCTGGATTAGGAAATGGCAACCGATTCCAGTATTCTGGGCTGAAAAATTCCAGAGGAGCCTGGTGGAATGCAGTTCACAGGGTCACACAGAGTTGGACACAAATGAGTATGCGTGTATGTAATATTATATAAGATGCCCAGTGAAATATTTTTGAGCTAGAAAGAGTCATGTTATAGGCTGTCAGTTTACACACAGTATTTTCAGGGATGGCACCAACCCTATATGTGCAAGATAGCATTATGGACCATGTGATTTAAGGAATTGAAAGTCGCCTCAAAAAGAAACAAAAGGAAATTTGGTAAAACTCCAGGATTTTAACTGAAGAATTTTAATGACATGATATTATGATGTTATCATAAAATATGTTTTAAAGAATTAAAGAGTTCTGATTCTACCTATATTTTGTCATATATCTAAATGCTAATTGTGCTGTCAAAGAGCACAGATGTATATCAAATGAAGTGATGTATGTTAAAAGCTTAAAAAAAATAAGACCTGATAAAATACTGGTGGATTTATATCATGCTTTTTGAGGCATTAGATTTTTAATAATCTAAATTGTTTGATCTCTGATGGCATATACTTAATTTGTCCAGAATATTGAAAATAGATTGACTGGTAAGTATCTTTATATAACTCAATCCCAAAATGTCTATCCAACATTAAAATTGATGAATGTGGCATTCAGGCAAATGCTACCAGCCCTTGGGGAAGAGTACATCTTGGCTTCTGTTGCGATGCTGAAGCACTGGACTATGCTATATCCAAGTCATGAGCCTTTTGGCAGTGGCAATTTCACAAAATATTGGCTTGGGAAAATAATTCTAATTCTTTTTCCATAGACAAATTCATGAATTAACTAAAGCTTCCAATTGTTCACTCCCACCAAAAATGCTATCAGCTAGCTACCTGCTTAACTATGCATTTTTTAAGACTTAGCCACACCTTAGAAACACTGCATATGAACTGCCAGAATTACACAGAACACCTGTTTTCAAATACCCACTCTCTTAAGGTTTCAAACTAGCAACTTAGAGATTCTTATTTGTTTTGGGTGAGCTCTAGGCAAAATAATCACTCTGCCAACATCCTGATCTGCTATTGATAAGGAGCCACAGTTGTGGCAGTGGTAGTGGGGGGATTTGAGTATTTGGAAGATTGGACCCAAATGCATGTTTGTGATTGTGTTGGATGATTGAGAGCATCAAAGACATTCTCAATATTCTGCCCAAAGCCTAGTAGAAAATTTATAGAATACCTGAGAGAATTTTTTATTCAATATCCTTAATGGGTACAAAATGACTAGGGACTGGCTGGAACCTCAGGGAAGAGTATAAATGAGAGTGGTCCATTCCTTTGGGCAAGCATGAATTTTGGATGAACTGTGTATGTACTCAGTGGTCAAAATAAACACCAGAGTCCTTACTAATTTGCTTGACCATAGAAATACATGTTCTTTGTCCTCCAAAGTGGGTGAAATACCAAATTTACTAATAATTTACCCTTAGAAATATCTGTGGGATAGGAAACATATAATCTTGTTACAGATAATGTAGCTAATATGTAACATGTAGTAGTTACAGATAAGTTTAAACTTTCAAACCTTTGTTCTGGCTGTAAAATGTCAGTTGGACCCATTTTGGTGCTTTTTATTACTGTATCAAAACCATGCTGTGAATTTGTAGCTGCCATAAATGCTTAATGTAAGAGCTCATTGTGCAATAAAGTGTCAGAACACTGTTTTTAAACACGTTTTTAAAGCAACATTTTACAGCTTACATTTTTTCCCACTGTGTACTATAAAAAGTACAGATTTTCAATGTCACATTCATAAGAAGCACATAATCGTTCCTGGGAAAGCCTAGTATGGTGAGAATTAAATGGTTCCTCTTCAACCTTTTTATAAACCCTGCTTTTTCTCCCCCTTCTGTGAGGCCACTTCTATCTTCCTCAAAGGAGAAAACAAACCTCAGAAGATGTATTCAGAGATTAATTTGGGTGTTTTGATCTTCAATTGATTTATACTTTAAACATGCAAATCAATACAAAAAATATAGAAAGAAGTAGATCTCCCATATTTTATCAAGGATTACTTCACATATCATAAAATAACTTTCTTATTTACCATCCAAAAATATCCAAACTCTTTGTTTTTAAATTAAAAGACAGTATATCTCTTTCCATTTTGTTTGAGTTAGAATTTTATTTTCATCTGAAATCTCTCCTTCTATTATCCTATCAATATTCTCTTTCTCTTACAGTTGAATTACATTATTTCATTCATTCATTCATTTGTCAGTACAACCTTGAGTGCAACTTGAGATCTTTTTCATATTTTTCTAATTATTTTCCATCTTGAATTAATGGACAATTTTGTGGCCAAGATTTTCTAACAACCAAATTGAAGATCTAGGGAGAAGAAAAAAAAATTCTGCTGGCAGCCTCAGCCATTCCTATTCTGGCACAAACTTGTCAATACCAAACTGAAGAGTATCACAAGACTTACCTTGAACGTCTGTATTCAAGATGGGCAATATCCTATAAACATGGGAATGACAGAATTCTTTCTACTTTTTAAGATCTACTTAGATGGAGTCAAGAAGTTGTTTCTGTAACAAACATGGATTGTTTCATAACCTTCTCCAGTACTGGCAGATAAGAAAACATCCTTCTTGTGGAAAGATTTCCCTTCTGTTTGAAAACTTATGTATAATTCCTGAGGTACAAGTGAAGAAATTTTGTCTGTTACTTCTCATCACTCTCTCACAAAAATTTGGCACAAGGCTGAGCACTTAGGTGGCACTCAGTAAGTGTCTGTTGAATATGTGAACTGTTTAATTTGAAAATCTGAATAAGTGAATAAAATAAAGTGTGTTCACACAATCATTAGTTTTGTTTGTTTGTTTGTTTTATGTCCAAGAAGTTTGACTTAAGATTTGCAATACCTACATTAGAATAATCTTTAATTTTTGTCTCAGGATCCAATTTAAGGAGGGATCTTCAGAACAGCCTGGGCTTTTGTCCAGAAAAATGGCTCAACTCCACAGAGATTAGGGAGTTTTTTTTTTTTTTTTGACTTGAGTTCTCTTTGTTTTTTCCTCTGACTTGTAACATGAAATTTCCTTTTTTCCCCCTAACTCAAAACCAAGGCATCATAAAATGTATAAAAGTGTTACAGAGTGGACTGAGCAACCAATTAACATCTTTGACTGAAAACCTAAGAAAAAAATTCACATGTTATAACATAATGATTTTCACAAGAGACAAAATCTTTTGAAATGACTGCCATCAGGAAAAACATCACTAACTTTTGAGCTGCTCTTGGTAAACATGGAAATAAGTTGGTGATTCATTCTTATTCAGAGGAAAGCATTTGATTTTTTTTAAAAGCCCAAGGGAAAGTGCCAACTACAAAATGCCAAAGAGATTAAAAGGAAGTGCAGACATTCATGAGAAGCCTTTAAAAAAGTTACTTTTACATTCCAACCAATTTTCGTTCTTTTTTTTTTTTTTTTGAGCCACATGGCATGTATGTTTAATATGCATGAAGTTGGCACAAATGTGTGTGTGTTTTTTTTTTTTTCCCCACTAGCTAGTGACAACCTAAGAATTTGGAGTACACAGCATTTTTGTGTGTGTGTGTTCTAAGGTATGGCAATTTACTATTCATTTAATTTTTTACAATATTTTCTAGCGTTGAAATTGAAGCTTTTTATAATCTTAGTATCTCTAGCCATAATAGTCATTGCCTAAGGTTTGTCATTTATAATTTCTTAAAAACAATGATGCCAGTGAAAATCACAATGTATTAGAGACTAAAAATGGTGAGATCAAATACTTAAATTCCCAACAGTTTCTTCTAGCTTCTATTTTTTTCTGGCTTCTTTTAGATGCTAAGTATATAAGTGAGTGCATATTTAATACTAACACTAATAATTTTATATATTTCTTGAAAATTTAAGTCTTTTATAGATTTATGATAAAAGAAATCCAGCCTCAGGAATCAATCCTGGATTTACTTCTGATTCTATTAAGCAAATTTTACTCCATAATTTTATGTCCTTTGAGCTTTACTGTGTTGAAATTGCTGAATTACTTTTATTTGAAGTATCATTTGTTGTTTGGTTCACTAGGTTGGAGAAGGCAATAGCACCCCACTCCAGTACTTTTGCCTGGAGAATACCATAGATGGAGGAGCCTGGTGGGCTGCAGTCCATGGGGTCGCTGAGAGTTGGACACGACTGAGTGACTTCACTTTCACTTTTCACTTTCATGCATTGGAGAAGGAAATAGCAACCCACTCCAGTGTTCTTGCCTGGAGAATCTCAGGGACAGGGGAGCCTGGTGGGCTGCCATCTATGGGGTCACACAGAGTCAGACACGACTGAAGCGACTTAGCAGCAGCAGCAGCAGCAAGTTATATTTAGAGAGTTAAAATATTAATGTGAAAAGTGAAGTCGCTCAGTCGTGTCCAACTCTTTGCCACCCTATGGACTGTAGCCTACCAGGCTCCTCCATCCATGGATTTTCCAAGCAAGAATACTGGAGTGGATTGCCATTAAAGAATATTAGCTTTTGAGAATTGAATCCTCTAAATCTTGCATTCTGGAGTGCAAAATAGGTAAGATGCAAATAAGTGAGTGAAGGAAGATTGACAACAGTATTCTAAGCTCTTATTTCTGTTTGATTATAAATGTCATATATTTATAAATGTCATATATTTGGTTATCTCTTATAGCCTGCATAACTATCCTACTTGAACACTCAGCAACACAAAAGAAAAGACATTCTGTGGTGTGGTGGTGGTAAGGTAAATGGAAGAACTTTTCTCAGGGTAGAGCTTCTGGGAAACAAATTTTGATATAATAATATTAATTCTAGTCAGTAAGATTCCTGGTGTTCCGGCACCAAGCATGCTATAAGACATCCTAGCTACATTACTCTACTCTGTAGTGATATAGAAAGTAGACAAACTGCCTTCCATTAACTATCCAGTACCTTTAGATGTAATTACATTTCAGATGATCACAGAACCTCTACTACTACTCCCTTCTCATTTAGTAGGTTCATACATGATTACATGCTTCTTACAGAGACAAAACTATGTTTTCCCTAGCATGAATATATTTTAGCAACAACAAACTTTACTAAAAGCTTTATATGTGATTAAAAATATATAACTTTTACATTTTGATTTTTGTTTTTATGCTTTCGAGATGGAAAAGCGAAAACCAAGGTAAGTAGTTTGTGTCAGTAAAATTATAGTGTATTTGCTCACTCATTCCCCCACTTATTCAACAAACATTAAACATTAAGTAGCACCAATTGGGTGTCAGAGATATAGAAGAGGGCAAAACAGATAAATAGAGACAGTACAATTAGATGTATTATAGATCAGATGGTTGTAAGTGAAATAAGGAAAACTAAGATTAGGTGAAAGAGAAGGAGTAGAAGTCATTATAGACAGAAAGTAAAGAAAGATTGAGAAAGTTTAGTTGAGTGAGAAAGCAAGCCACAAGACTACATAAAGGGTGAAGTTCACCAGGCAGGAGGAACAGCGATGTGATACAGAGTTTCATCTGCATTAAAGGACTCACATTTCTGTTCAATGTTAAATGAATTATCCCTGGACACAGCTGACCTGCTCTGAGGTATCTTGTATAGGTGATAGACTAGTATCTTCATGAATTTTAATTACAACATAAAGACTGAATGTTGACAACAACCTAAATTTCTGTCCATACAGGATGTTTAAATTATACTCATCCACCCTTTAAAAACTCAGCAGCACTTTTTAATAAAAAAATAAGTAAGTCTATATGAACTAGAGTGGAAAGAGCTCTAAAAGTAGTGCTTATGAAAAAAAATCAGTTACAGAAAAAATGTTTATTCATAGGATCTGATTTCATTTATACTAAAAATTTATAAAAATATAGGTAGCAAATACAAAAATATATAACTTGTACATATACATGCATATTCAAAAAAGTCAGACATTTATAAAAATTATAAAAGTTATAATCTCTGTGAATGAGTTGGGGAGCAGAGAGGACTTTGGATGTTTTCTCTGTTTTATGAAGCTTGCAATATAGTAAAAAAAAAATTATTAATTTTCATGAAAAATAATGAAAACCAAAAAGACCTTGCCTAAAAATATGTAGCTGATAATATTCCTTGTGTTGAAATGCTTGATTAAGACAAAGTATTTTTTAAATGTTTAAGCATAAATACATATTAAGCTTTCTTACCATATAAATATTCTTAGAAACATATGAGTGATTAAACAAAACATGAAAAAAGAAAGAACAGTCTGTATGTCCACAGTATCTTTGATGTGAAAGGACATGGAACTTTTAAAGGTAATGGACAATTACATAAAGAAAATATATTTAGAATTTAAAGGTTAGGAACTTCACATACTTGAACAAAATATTTTCAATATTCTAATATCTAAAGAATATCAAATATTTTCTCTTAGTTATACTGTAAAATTGACCAATAACCTTAGATATACAGATGACACCACCCATAAGACAGCAAGTGAAGAACTAAAAACCTTTTAAAGAAGGTGAAAGAAGAGAGTGAAGAAGTTGGCTTAAAACTCAACATTCAGAAAACTAAGATCATGGTATCTGGTCACATCACTTCATGGCAAATAGATGGGGAAACAGTAGAAACAGTGACAGACGTTATTTTCTCGGGCTCCATCCAAAATCACTGCAGATGGTGACTGCAGCCGTGAAATTAAAAGATGCTTGCACCTTGGAAGAAAAGGTATGACAAATCTAGACAGCATATTAGAAAGAATAGACATTACTTTGTGACAAAGGTCCATATAGTTAAAGCTACGGTTTTTCCAGTAGCTATGTATGGATGTGAGAGTTGGACCATAAAGAAGGCTGAGAGCTGAAGAACTGATGCTTTTGAACTGTGGTGTTGCAGATGACTCTTGAAAGTCCCTTGGACTGCAAGGAGATCCAACTAGTCAATCCTAAAGGAAATCAGTCTTGAATATTCATTGGAAGGACTGTGCTGAAGCTGAAACTCCAATACTTTGGCCACCCGATAAGAACTGACTCATTAGAAAAGATCCTGATGCTGGGAAAGATTGATGGCAGAAGGAGAAGGGGACAGCAGAGGACGAGATGTTTGGATAGCATCACTGACACAATAGATATGGGTTTGAGTAAGCTCCAGGAGATGGTAAGGGAAGGTTAGCCTGGAGTGCTGCAGTCCATGGAGTCACAAAGAGCTGGACACAGCTGAGTGACTGAACAACAAGACAACTATTGGCACTGCTACAGAAAGCCCAGCTAATAATAAAGAGCAGAAAGAAAAATGTGGAACAGTTAAATCATGTAAAACAATGCAAGTCTGGCTTAAGCCTGTTTGCTGGTAGCTTTAATTTCATATGATCAAAAATTCTGATTAGTCCTTTAGTAACTTTGTAATTTCTCCACATCAATAGTTATAATCATCTTTCATTTTCTTTAAATAATAAGCTCAGTTCATCTGAGTCTAACCGAACAGTCAAGGAATCCTTAAAATTTGTTTAGAAATTGATAATATTTTGAGTCTTTACAAATCTATAACTGCCAAGTTTTACCAGTTTCTATAAATAGCTTGACCTCCATGAGTTAACACATATGTGGTATAAGATTAAAAGACCTTCTGTTCTTCCATAAAATATTATTATTTTTTAATTAGGTGAGAGAGTTCCCATATACTGCTCCAAAATAAATACACCAGCTAAAGTTGGTTTTACTTAAACATCTCAGAGAGGCTAGTTACTGGAGACCATAAACCTAAATGAATGATCGAGACCTTTGCAAAGCAATGTATAAGCAATTTCTCTCAAGCATTCTGTCTTATTATTCTATTAGTGCAGTGTGGTTTCACTCAGATTTGATTTGCTTTCAGCCAATCAGCATTCGTGTGTTGGGTATTCCAATCAGCTATAATTCAGCCAGCATTATGACAGTTTAAGAACCAGCTTTAGAGCTTAATAGGCAGGCTAGTGTTTCAGTACCACACATCTGTAGAAGCCGGTGCCTAATCCGCGATAGACCTGCTCAAGTGAATTGTTAGACGCCAGTACAGCGAGCAGGTGGCTGTGCTCTTAATTAACCCAGGAACATCCTCCCGGAGGGGCTGGGATCAATTACATCAGGCTGTCTCTTACAACTGCAGCCACTTTTTTGTTGTTTTCGCTAGAATTTGATTGAGTCTCTGATCGTGGGGGAGGATACACTTCTAGCTCTTAGGAATTTCTGAGAAGTGAGCTGTTCCCAGTCCTGTGTCTTCTGAGTTCCATTTAAAATAGTATGTGTTTACTCTTGAAGTGAAAAATGGCAAAGGTTGATGATGAGGCTCCTTGTAAATTGCACATCATGTTGTTAGCTGCCATGACACACAGCAATCTAAACACAGATAGTTCTAGAATATAATTTTGTGACATGGAAGAAGATCATGAGACTTGTATGTCAGTGGGCTTGAGGTTAAAAAGTTTTTAAAAACCACATTGAAACAGAAAGCTATGAGATTCACAGCTTGGTGTAGTCACTTGTGGATTTTAGGTGGCGTATGTGGGTGCTTTGCCGTAGAGTAGCAATTTGCCAGAGTTGGAGATCTTAGAAAATATAGAAAAAAAGATGAAGAAGAAGAGAATGAGGGAAGAACAAGCAAGAAAAAAAGGATAGGAGAAGCAGCAGCAGCAAAGGCCTTCACCTACTACAGCTCCTTCTTTTGAACACATTTATTTCTTCTCCTGCTTGTCTCCTGAGTTTGATTGGCAAGTTCATCAGGAAGAAAGGGAAAATCACCTGAGAAATTAAGGCACTGGTTTTCTTATCAATCACGGTGACAGAAGGAATTGACTATGGCTTTGGTTTGTGGGTAAGTTTGGCAAGACTTCTCTGGGTCAATTTCATCTCAGTATTTGCAATTAAATGTCAAATGCAGTAGGAAAAAAAAAATTGCAAGTCGGCATGTAGATGGATTGACTACCATATTATTTTGCTGCTCAAATAAATTATTTGAAAATGATGCTGTTAAGAATCATAGGCTAAGGACTGAGCCCATGCTTTGGAAATACATATTAGAGAAAGGAAAAGAAAAATATATGAACACATACAGGAAGGAAGCTTCAAATAACTTGGTAAACCAAACTATATCCTAACATTGTTTGCACAAGGTGACATGCGATATGCAGGAAAGATCTGTCTTCCAATGGCTAAGACACATCAGCCCTAGTAGAACAGTTCATGTCCAAGCTGGACCTAGGGTCAGCTATTTACAAGTGCGAAGATTTTTACCAGAATAATTCGCAAAGAGCAAAACTGAAAACTTCCGTTTCTAGTGTCATCACTGACATAAAATCTACACAAGTACGTGGCACAACTAGTGAGACAAATTCAATTTTGCTTTTGCTACTCATCATGTTAGAATATCCAGGAAAGTATGCTATTTTCTTTACAAAAGTTTCTCAGTTTTGACATGGGCTCTTTTCCATTGGCTTAGGAAATACATAATAGGCGAAAAAAACATGCCCTCCCTCCTCTACACATTATAAAGTGTTCTATAAATATGCTTGCAGGAATAAACTCATTGGCTATTCAATATCCTGTCAGATGCACAGATCTGGCATCCTTGGTAAGTAACAGCCTGATTGGCTGAGGTTTTTGACGCGATCAAAACTGTAGCCTCCGTTCTGAAAATTGTTTGATAAATGTGTGTTTTCCCATTTTGCTTAAAAGGAAACCTATTATGTGGGCAGCTGCCTTTTGAATGATATTAATGCCAAAGTGAAGCTTTATATTACAAAGTAAAATGAAGCCAGCTTTTAATATTAGACTGAAAAGTATTGTTATGCAGCAGAAGGGGTGACCTTTGACTCGAGCAAGAAAGCTGATTTATATAATAAAATGCAGAGAGATAGCCTTAAAAAATGCTAACACCCTCTTTTTTCTTAGTGAGGGAAACCAGAAAAGAATTAAATATGTAGTTATAAGAAGTACCCCAAGGAGAAAAACCCTCCAAGGAGTCATCCCAATACATGCTTAAACTTTCCTTTAAGTTGGATGAAAAGGTCAAACCCCAGATGGAAAATGCATGTTCCATCAAGGAGCTAGGGGCAAGACCTGTCTGCATTATTTAGTGTAAGTACAAGAGAAATCCAGGCAAAGGGGGCAAATCGATTGGGATCATCTCACTTGCTGATCTGGTTGCTTTACTAGAGACATCGGACGCATGCTTATCTAGGTTAGGGTGGATTTAGTGGAGGGGGCACTTACTGATATCCAAATGGAATTTTAATGTGTGCAGAGGCAAGGAAGAGATTGGTGGGAGGAGGGAGTAGACAGGATTTGCTCTTGACTGAACCACCTTTCCATCAACATTACATATCTGACTGTCAAAAACATGTGCAGTGGTCAGGTCTATACAGTGATGCCAAAGATAATGTTTTGACAGTTTATCTCAGTATGTGTTTTCACTGTCCAGTCCAGAAAAGATGTTTGTCATGTACAGCCAAGGTTCTATTCAACAGGGATGCGTTACTGATGTAAAGATGGGCTATCACTAGGAAAAATTCATTGCGAAAGAAAAGGAAATGAAAGTGATTTTTAATATTCTAAAGTAAAAAGTACAGTACTGGTAATGGATTTTAAAAATGTATTCAAGTCAATTTAAATAACGTGTTCTCTTAAATATACAATAAAATTGTCACATATATGCTATTGAGAATACTCTAAATTGAAGTGAACATGGGGAAAATGAGAGCTATTTGAATTTGCATTGCTTATCAAACAGAGTGAGATAAGCATGATTGCTTTCAATATTTTACAGTAGAAAAATGTTTATCTCTGGCTTTGGACTTGGTTTCCCTAAGACTAGCAATAAACAGTGCCAAATTCTACTCTAAGACTTCGCTTTGTATTCAATTTCAAGAGCGAAGATGAAGCCAAAGATCAAAGTTTGGATCCTTGAAGGAATGTATAAAATATACTATAAATTATTGATTTATAGAATATGCAGGATTAAAACTCCATAGCAGAGATTCTGCTCCTTGCTTTACAATGTTCTAAGTGTTCTCAATGGCTTAGTACTGATTTTCTTTTAAACTCTGAGTTGCCCCAAATTCCTGAACATTATTACTGCCAGTTGCTGAAGTCATAATACTGCCATGAGAGATCACCTAAATGTATGTTAAAATCCAGTTACAATACATTTCCTCTGTCATAGCGATCTATAATCTTTAACATCCCCTAATTCAGATGACATGAGAGGAAATCAGAGCCATAAAGGCTTTTTCTACCAAATGCCTGTGTCTCTTGGTGTTTGTAATCTTTGAAGAAAGAGATGTGTATGAAAATAGAGAGACTGAAAGATAGAGAAACGGACTAGTGAATCCAGTTTTTATATATGACTTGTTTTATCATAGTGTCATCTCTTGGCTTTGGGTGAACTTTCTGTCCTTGCAAAGAATCCAGTATCCCTCAAGAGACATAATTATTAAATGAAAGATCATATGTAAAATGCTTAAACATAGCAATTAAAACTGAGTAGAGCAGAGCTACTTTTCTTTGCAATTAAAGGATAGCCAATGCTGTTTGAATTTCCTGTATCTGAAAGTCCTGGCAGGATTTTTCCAGGACGACATAAAAGGAACTGTTGCTGTTTTTAAATTTAATTTTGTACATGTTTAAGGAAAATGTTTTTTCTATCACATCCACTGTTAAGTGATGAGCAGATGTCAAATCTTGTGAAACATTCCTGAACTCAAGCCACGGACTTCACTTTGAGTTGTTAGAGTCTGTTTCCATTTCTCATACTTTCATCTCAAATGCACATCCTTGCAGAGCTTCAGAAGTTTGGGTTGTTCTCAGTCACTCAAATGAAGTTTGCTGTTTTCTGACCAACTTGTTGCCCTTGCAAGTCTAGAATATGTCACATGCCTTGTTTTCTTAATTCTAGAATTAATCTCTTCCTGTCCCCCAGACTCTCTGATTCAATTTCAACTTTATCTGCCTCTATTTCAATTTCCATGATATCTATATGTTCTCAGGGTCTGAGTATTATAGTCAACATATAGTAAATGCTCAAATACATAAAACTTAGCAAAAATGATGAATAGATACTTAGAAAAAAGTCATTGTCATTTGCAAAGCAACCAATAGGTTGGACAATGCTCAGCATTAAACAGTCAGGTCAGTTCAGTTCTGCTTCAGGTTCCAGCATGACTAGTGCCTGTCTTTTGTCCTCTTTGTACGATGAGCCATTTGCGTGATACTCTCACAGACGGTAAAGCGTTTGCCCGCAATGCGGGAGACCAGGGTTTGATTCCTGGGTCGGGAAGATCCTCTGGAGAAGGAAATGGCAATCCACTCCAGTACTCTTGCCTGGAAAATCCCATGGACAGAGGAGCCTGAGAGGCTACAGTCCATGGGGTTGCAAAGAGTCGGACACGACTGAGCGACTTCACTTCACTTCACTTCACTCACGGATCAAGTGCTAGAAATTTATGATTCTACGACACTCCACCCTCTGTTTTGCACCAATGGCCATTTTTTGTGTGCACATCAAAAATGTAACTTTTGTGATGAGAGCTCTTTCTGCAGAAACCTAGGATTCTGTGTTACCCAGATGTCAGCTAGGTTATCATATTCATAAACAAGGTATACTTTTGGGAGGGGGACTCCAATTTCTCCAGATTTCTGCATATTCTTACAGGGCTTACATTCTAAACCACTTCAATACTGGTTCCCTTCTCTAAGCTCAGTTTATAGATCATCCCAATATCAGCCATTTGTTGCCTTTACTCTAAGACCCAGGAGAAGCACAGTTCTCTTCTGAACTGCCCATGAAGCAATAATTTTTGTACAAGATTTCTCTATATGGCAGCTTCATAGATGATTTAAGTTAAATGTTGGGAGTGTTACTTTACAGTAAGGAAAACAATTGGAAATCATACACAGAAAGTCACTTTTAAAAGATCCAGCAATTTCACTTCTGAGTACTTATTTGAAGAAAATAAGAACACCAGCTCAGAAAGATACATGCACTTCCATGTTCATTGCTGCATTACTTACAAATATGAAATCAACCTAACTGTCCATTATAAATGGAGAAAGAAAATGCGGTATATATTATACATAGTTTAATATGCATGGGTGCCCTCAGTCATGTCTTACTCTTTGTGACCCCCACAGACTGTAGCCCTCCAGGTTCCTCTGCCTATGGAATTTTCCAGGCAAGAATACTGGAGTGGGGTGCCATTTCCTCCTGCAGGGGATATTTCCAGTCCACAGACTGAACTGCTTCTCTTGCATCTCCTGCATTGGCATGCATGCATGCTAAGTCGCTTCAGTCGTGTCCAACTCTGTGCCACGCTATGGACAGCAGCCCACCAGGCTCCTCTGTCCACAGGATTCTCTAGGCATGAATGCCAGAGTGGGTTGCCATTTTCTTCTCCTGCATTGGCAGAAGGATTCTTTACCACCAATATTTGCAACTTAGTATTATTCAGCCCACCTCCTAAAAAATAAAACGGCAAAAAAAAAAAAAAAAAACGAGGACATTCTACCATTTGTGGACAACATGGATGAACTTAAAGGCATTATGCTAAGTGAAATAAATTGCAGAAAGGAAAAATATTGTACAATGTCATATGTGGAACCTGAAAATAACAAACTCTCCCCCAAAAAACAACCCCCAAATCAGCTTTTGGTAACCAGAGGCAAGGAATGAGAGATGAGAAATTGAAAGAAGGTGGTCAAAGATAGACTTCTACTTATAATAAGTACCAGGATTGTAATGTACAACTTGATGACTATAGTTAACACTGTTGAATGATCTATGAAAAGGAAAGTTAAGAGAATAGATCCAAAGAATTCCTATCATAAGGAGAATTTCTTTCTTCTCATTGTGTCCATAAGAGATGATGAAAGTTAACTATTATGGTAATCATGTGACTATATGTAAATCAAACCATCATGCTATACACCTTAAGTTTATATAGTGATTTATATCAATTGTTTGTCTATACAAGTTGGAAGAACGTAAGCTCATAGATACAGAGAACAGAGTGCAGGTTGCTAGAGGCAGGTGTGGGTGGGGCAAATGGGTGAAGGGAATCTAAAGGTACAAACTCCTAGTTATTAAAAAAACAAGTCACGGGGATGTGATGACAGCATAAAACCATAGTTAATACAATAATCCTATGTTGTATATTTGAAAGTTACTAAGAGAGTAAATGTGAAAATGTCTCATCACAAGGGAAAAAACTCGGTAACTTTAGAGGGTGATGGATCTTAACTTGATTGTGGTGAGCATTTAACAGGATGCAAAAGTCCTGAATCATGATGTTGTACACCTGGAAACTAATATATATTGTATGTCAATTATACCTCAATAAATAAAAAAGATGTAATTGGATATATTTTTAATCCATCTCCTTTTCCCCTTCTTACCTCTTTGAGTTGCCCCCATTCTTTACAACACAGAGGAATTTAGCTATCATTTTAGTATCTTGTCTCCTGTAAACCAATTCCTGGAAGAGTCTCACTCACTACTTTAAGCAGCTTCTCAAGGTATTTTCTTAAGCACATTTGCTGTCTCAGGCAAAGTCTAAGTTAAGCATGTAAATTACCTTTTTCTACAATGTTAAACATATATATATAAACCCCCCTTTTCTATTTTTTTCAGTTTTTCTAATGAAGCAACCAGAAAAGATAACGCTTACTAACAATGATTAACATTGTTTAGCTATTTTCTTCTCTCTTTCAGGAAGACAAATAACAGATTGTTGCTGGGAAAGATTGAAGGCAAAAGGAGAGGTGGGCAGCAGAGGATGAGAGGGTTAGATATCATCACCGACTCAGTGGACATGAATTTGAGCAAATTCCGGGAGATAGTGAAGGACAGAGGAGGCTGGTGTGCTGCAGTCCATGGAATTGCAAACAGTTGGACATGACTCAGCGACTAAACAACAACAATATAATCTTTAAGAACAAAGTAAAATGGGGAATTCACCCGACATTTCTGAGTGTATGCATGTGCCTGTGCATATGTGTTTTTTCCCAGTAACACCTCTCAGATCTGAAATCCAGTGATCATTTTGTTTTCCACATCATTTTCTTTTTTGCAGGCCTGACTGCTACTCTTTCGGCCAAAAAATTTGTGTAAAAGGGGATATAAGTACCAATATACCCACCACACTAGCAATGGTTTCCAGAAAGGTTGGAGAGGCATTTTATTTTGGTTGTGTTTAATTATTGTTTTGGCAAATAGAATGCCATTTGACTGTTGACTTGCATTGCTATCTCTAAGATGATTTATCTTCACTTATGCTTGAACAACTCCTGCCAAGAGCACCTCTCTTTTTTCCTTCAGATCCTGTGTTTTCTCCCTTCCTGCTTTCCTGGAAAATAGTTAAGGATCAGTAATAAAAATGTAAAGGCACTAAGGGAGATAGCTACTTTTTTGTTAGGTGGAGAGAAGGTATGAATTTTATTTTTGTAACTCAGGCCTAGAACAATTAGAATGATTACTGTTATTTAAACTTTTGTGTGTGTGTGCAAAACTAAGAAAGTTATAAACACAGGTGTTTACTTAGCTTTTTGCAGACAAGTGAGGGGTATGTACTTCCAAATTGTATTAACAAAGTGAATCTATTCTTTACACAGAAATTTAGGAAAAATGGAGAATGGGGATTCCTTTTTGGCTTCCAACAAAGGAATTAGGTTTACATCCTAGCTGTCCATTTTCCAAAAGAGCGAGTGTTGCATTGAGAGATGAAGCTCTGACCAGCAGGCTGGGAGGAGGGTGTGTGTTTTTTGAATGGAGGGGAAGTATAAGGAGACAGTAACCCTGAGTCTAAGGAGAGATGTGATACATTATTGCCAAAAATAACAACAACTTACTATTTACTGATATTTACTGCTCCAAAATACTGCTTTGGGTCTTTGAAAACGCCAAATGTTACAGCAGAAATACAAGATGAATGCTTAGAAGTTCCAACTCCTTTCTACCCTTTAGTGAGCCTAGAACCTTTTTCAAAGCTGCCTAGTATGGGTTTGCTCACATGGAATCCTTAGTCCTTGAGTTTAAAGTTGCTTTTTCCTTATCCCATTAATACTAAAGTCAGGGACTAAAGCTATATGATGTACTGATCTAACTAGTATCTGTCCCAAATGTAATAAGTGTGCGGTCTTCACAATGTGGCAAATCCTTCTATTCTTTCGATTGGTTCTCGAGATTCTTACGTAAAACATCAAGATTTGCTTTGATAGAGCTAATCTTGGAAACTCGCTTTCTGTCTTTAAAGCACGTAAAATTTTCATTTTTACATACTTATGTTTCTCATTCTGTTCCTTTCTTTCACTCTCTTTAGCCAAAATGGGAATTATCAAAATAAAAGATGTCTGTCATAGAAACAAATTAAAGAACAAGGAAAAATGTAAAAGAATAAATAAAAATTGCCATTCTAAATATGATTATGGCCAGTGTGGGTGGTGAGGGTGGGGGGAGAGGTATTGGCAGTAATGTGACATTATGCTATTTTTTGTTGTTGCAGCCTAATTTTAAACAATTTTAACAATGGACCTCTTTCCAACTCAATCGATAGACTGTCTTATTTTATACTGATCTTAATTCTGTAAGATAAGAAGGGAACATATTTCTCCTCTCACTTATTTTAAAACTATAGGGACCACCATGAAGAAGGATTAAGCAGTTTACCTAAAGCCACACAGCCAGGTGGAGTCATAATTCTGCTGAGAACCCAAGTCTGATCACATCTTGCTGCTTCAGACTGTGCTAAGAATCCACGACAGATTCTGCACTCTCTGTGGCTTTATGTCACTTTAAACCAGGCCCATGAACAATGACTGTTCTCAGCCCCCTCGAAACACAGATTGGCCAGCTTCTCTCTATGCACTGAATATCTGATGGCTTTTTACCACATGCATACATTACTTCGTACTTGTCCATAAATCTCATGTTGTCCTTCTCTGACCCTGCATTTGTCATTATTCAGGTGATTTCAATCATCTTTAGCTGTGCGTCATGTAAGCAAACTCTCCGCCTGTTACAATCAATTCTAAGTTTCATCCATATGTTTAAAGCTGTACCACCTCCTAGATATAATGGCATTTAATTTGTTTGGAGATTAGGAGGAGTGAAGTTTCTCTGTAATACTCAGATTATCTATTAGGGAAAACAGTTGGCCTGCAAAAGAAGCCACTTTTCTTATCATTTGGGATCCCCACTCTTATCTAGAAATGCATTTAGGGCAGGTAATGACTGGGTTGTTGTCAGCAGCTTCTCCACAGTCCAGGATACAAATAATCCTAGGAGACACGGTGTCACCTGAACCTCAGAGATTACTTTTAAAAGACAGACAGTTTATGGCAAAAACCTCACTTGAAGGAAGGGAAAGGGTCATTGAGGGCATTAACTGGTTTTATTTTTGTGGTTGTTAACTGCCACAGTAAGTGAGGGAATTACTGACTTACATGAGTATTACAAAAGCTTTAGCAAGGATGGCTGAAGACAGTTTTCTCTCTCTCTTGCACTTTTTTTTTTCTAAAAAAGGAGTATGATACTTGTCACTTAGAAGGGGTTGAAACCCTAAAACTGCACACTCCTTTTGTTTCAAAGACTTGAAAAAGCCTTATTAACATACTGCATTCAAAAAATATATCAGAGTGGGTTAGAATACAGTCTATGAGGAATATTGTTAGTTTCAATTAAGCTTATTAGCTATGCAATTTGGGGCAATGGCCTTTCCTTGGTAAAAATGTAGAATAATAAAATGTTGTAAAATGAAACAGCACCTTTGGAGAATTTTTTTGAGCTTTGAGAAAATATTGTCAAAACACTTCGCACAGTGCCTAGCCCATAGATAGGAAGGGTGCCTCTGGTTTTACATGCAAATTCTGTCAGCAATGATTGTCCTCATTCCACATTGCAAAGTAAAATCTTCCAGAATCTTCCTACACCCTAAAAATACATGGGCTTGCACTTGTTAATAACTTCAAACGAAGCACACATAGTATTTTGTCATGCTCTCAAAGGCAACAATTGGTTCATTAAATAAATATTTATTAAATGCCCCAATTTTGCCAAGCACACATTAGAAAATGGCTTGGGACATATTTGCTGTTGTTGTTTTCCTTCGGTCGCTAAGTTGTGTCTGACTCTATAATAAGACAAAAGATGTCCTTGCCCTTGTTAAATTTATTGTTTATTCAAATGACCAAATATCAAAACTGGCTCACTGAAGATATATTAAGAGATAAAATGTTATAAACATGTGATCTAAATCAAAAGAGGAAAGTTGAAGAAATGAAATTGAATTCTCCCTAATTTTAAAGGATGTGTTCTCCAGTACAAAGGAACCTTTTCGTGGCTGATATTCAATCTTTGTAGAGGTTACTGTATGAAACACTAGATTCTACTTGTTCATTTAATAGATTGTTAGGTGGTGGAACTTGCTTGCATGATCTCATGGTTTTAAAAGTGTACATTAATCATTTCATAGCTAATTTGATCAAGTATTCAGCATTTACAATTTGCATATTCCTCTTTGTATCCAGAAGTAATAAATAGTGAGCTGATTATGTGTATCCTATTTTTATTTCCCCCTCCAGTTGTAGCCTCTGGGTTGACTCTTTTCTAACCAGTGACTGTCCTTGACTCAAATAATTGTCCTCTTCCAGGTCACAAAGCAAGTTTTGCCTATATTCTTGGAAAAAAAGGAATGTGACCTCTTTAAGTTGATGTGACCTTTATACATTTAAAATTATGTTTTTAAGTGTATTACATCTCACTATTAAAGAAGTGAAAAATTACAAACAAGATGTAATTCTCTCTGGAAGCATCACTTCTATGCATTCATTTAGTCGATGGAGGAGAACTCCAGGTATATTCTAGTTATTCTCCATCATTTAAAAAATGTAAAGATTCAAATAAGGATTAAGTAGCTTTTTGCTGTAATATTCTTTTACATGGATAATAAAATAGTGAGTTTTTAATTTATTGATTTTTTTAAAATTTATCTGTCTTGCAGGGGTCAAATATTTGAGATGTGATGTCTTTTATGAATCATAGCAATAGAAATGCTAGGATGAAAAAGACTATAAACAGGAAAATAAAGAGTGGTGAAGGAAATGCTCTGCTTTTAAGAGGATTCTGCTAGCTCTTCTCTTGTAGTACAAGGGCTTGAGCAAGGCTGGAGGTTCAGTGAAAGTGCTGAATGACTGGATTTACCCAGCATTACCAGGAAAATCGGTGTCTAAAAAAATATTTTTACAAATAGCTTAGGTTTACATTTGCAGTGCAAGATTTTTTAAAGATTTCAAATATTTTGGCTAAAAATGCTTCTGAACATATTTTATTCTTCTCTGTTGTCTTATAGGATATGCTGAATATAATAGAACATTTTATTGATGATTTGGATCAATATTACAAATATGTTAGTATTACAAATAGTATTATATTACACTAGTATCAGAAATACTAACTAACCAATTTATGCCAGACTGAGGTACTTTAAAGCACTTATTTGTGTGAATGTGGATCACTGCATACTTAGCATAACTTGTTCCTTCACTGTATGGTACCACAAACATTTGCTTTTATATTTTTCTAATTATTTTATCTTTTTATAGCCAGCTGTTACATCCCATGGCTATTTATTCTAAGTGCCTGTTTTCCTACTTATAATTAATAACACAAACAATTAAAAACCTGTTAATGTTTTACAGTTTCATGAAACACTTTCACATTCATTTTAACATATAATCTTATCAATCTTAGGAGGAAAAAAAAAGTTAACAATTATATATATACAGTGACTTGCTTGAGGCTAATTATACCCTCTCCAGAGTGGGAAAATGGACCAAAATTTTAAGTGTTGGAAAGAAGACTCAGGTAGAATGTAATTAATTGATTTCTAAAAATTAGAAAATGTACAACAATGGATCTATCTTATCCTTCTTCGTTCTATCGGAGATGATGAACTTTAACAATTAGAACTACTGAGATCTTAAAGAAGTTCATCTGCTGAGAAATCAAGTTTTGCCATCAAAAGCTTTTAAAGCAACAAAACCAGAATAGAAATGCAGAAGACCCTTACAAGAGGATTAACCTAGAAAGCCAATCTATGGGTTCTGGGAAATGATGTCCTGTCATGGTATAATATCATGATAATTAGGCAAAATTAGGATCATGAGAGGTAGATAATCTCATGGCAGATATGAGAGGCAAATAGATCCACAGAAAAGAAACTGCAGGGAGGAAAATGGGATATGATACATTTTTAGCACCAAGCTTGAAAGTTGAGGTCTCTCTGTTCAAACTAGCATGACTAGTGAAATATTAGAAATTCATTCAGCATAACGTAGATTATCCTCAAATGGCTTTACATTTTCAGTGCTTTGGCCTCTATGATAAGCTAAAGTACAGTCTTTTAATGCAAAACAAGTAAGAAACTTCTTTATCTAAAAAAAATTAGCTAACTAAAAGCATTCATTGAGATTGTCATTTCTAACTCCAATCACCAACCAAAATGTATTCAGTATTTGGCACCACAAGTTTACCATCCCTAAATCTTTTCATCTTTCCTTGTTCCTCAGACAATCTCTGCTATTTGGAATTTAGGTAGGTTCTTCCATTGTTGGGGACCATTACTGTACTCTAATTATTAAGAGTTTTCTTGCTACCTTACTGGACTTGCAGTTTCAGTCATCTTAGTAGGCTCTTCTTCTTCCTTTGTCCCCTTCTCAGAACAACAATAATTGCCAAAGCCTTGTTCTTGATCTTTGCCAACGTTAGCCTCTTTCTCAGTAATTGTGTACTTCTATACAGAAAGTCTTATGATATATTTATTTCTAGCCTGAAACTCTTTCTGACACTAGATGTTCATTGCCCATTTCACATTAACAAGTGCATGTAATATTATAAGCAAATCAAACTCATCATCTCTAACCATGTATGATCATGATTTTGATATTCTGGTTGATTAACGAAAGCACTGTTCCCCTGATCTAACTCACACCTTTAGGAGGGAAAGAAACAAGAGTAACATTCTATAAACTATGATTCTCTAACCTTAATATATTCCTACCTATAACACTCTCATTTTTCCAAATGACACTCCACCGTATTATTTCATCACTGGTAGAATGATAGCTGTGATTCCTTATACCTATTGTCTTTATTTCTCCAAATCCTTCTTACACATGACTGCCTCAGTAATTCTCCAAAATATATGACCCTGATCATGCTACCCCCACAATCAAGATCATTCATCAGTATAAATTCACTTAATCGCAAATCTTCATTCTGTTGTTCATGGTTCTTTATACTCTAGCCTTAAATCACCTTCTGAATCTAAATTCCCAATTATTCTATCACACAAGGAGATATCCAGATTCTGCTGATAATTTTACTTTTCTTTGCATATGTTCTAAACTTTAATACTTTATTCCTGCCTTCTGCCTGAGATACCATATATGCTTTGTGAATGTGTTCTTGTTTTGCAAATATCTTTCCTCCAACCTATGTGACACCTGCCTACTTTGAACCCTCCCAGAACTGAGCCACAGCTTTACTCATAGATTCTCAATAAATACTTATTAAATTCACCTGAACTGGGTGTTTCATGGACTCATAATAAAAAAGCAAAACGTCCACTGGTCTTTATTTTCTTCTGTAATTGGTTTTCTTTAGTATTCCTCCCCTCCATCTCATTTTTTTTTTTAAGTTGCAAAAACATCAGCTGAAAAGAAGTTACGAAGACACATGGGAACATCTGCTCTTAGAAGCCACTTGAAAAATAAGTATGCCACAGAATGGGGAAAACATCTGTGCAGTGTTCATGAGATTATTAGCAGTCCTGTAGGAAAGTAGCAGAGAACACAC
The DNA here is from genome assembly GCA_006408695.1 of Aepyceros melampus. Lineage (NCBI taxonomy): Eukaryota > Metazoa > Chordata > Mammalia > Artiodactyla > Bovidae > Aepyceros > Aepyceros melampus. The sequence continues at coordinate 204,465 of SJXQ01003998.1, forward strand.
GTCCACACACACACACATCTGGAAATGAGTCTTAGCAAGAAATTCGGAACCATCCTGTTGGAGAACAAAGTGCTACTTTACTATCCCTTAACTTTCTGACTCAATGTTTTCTCAGGAAGAAATGTCCATCAGTTTGTGTTCAATAATCAAAAACGTTCACAACTGTAACTTCAGATGATTAGTCCAAGGTTAAAAATGCCAATTTTTATCTCAAAGGATACAAATAATCTCATAATTAACAATAACAAATTATATGTAGATTCTTGGCATCAGCCTATTACTGCAAGAGAAAAAGTTAAATTGGCATAAAAGACTTGAGTTCCGTACCTGGATTTACAACTAAAATTAACTTTTTTTTAAATGAAGCTTTAGTTTTTGTTTTACTGAATTTTTCCACTAACATAAATGTACTTTATTTTTTATTGAATTTTACTAATTTAAAATAAGACTTTGCTGTTTGTATTTTAATCTACCTTTTCTCTATGAAAGGAGAACTACAGTTCAGAACCGGCCGCATGCAAACCGTGACACTCCTATAAACTACACGGAATCTTTCAGTTCAGTCACTCAGTTGTGTCTGACCCTTTGCGACATCATGGCCTGCAGCACGCCAGGCCTCCCTGTCCATCACCAGTCTCTGGAATTTACTCAAACTCAGGTCCATTGAGTTGGAGGTGCCATTCAACCATCTCATTCTCTGTAATCCCCTTCTCCCTCTGCCTTCAATCGTTTCCAGCATCAATATCTTTTCCAATGAGTCAGTTCTTCAGATCAGGTGGCCAAAGTATTGGAGTTTGAGCTTCAACATCAGTCCTTCCAACAAATACTCAGGACTGATTTCCTTTAGTATTGACTGGTTGGATCACCTTGCAGTCCAAGGGACTCTCAAGAGTCTTCTCCAATACCACAGTTCAAAAACATCAATTCTTTGGTGCTCAGCTTTCTTTATGGTCCAACTATCACATCCATACATGACTACTGGAAAAACCATAGCTTTGAATAGATGGAACTTTGTTGGCAAAGTAATGTCTCTGCTTTTCTAATATGCTGTCTAGGCTGGTCATAACTTTCCTTCCAAGGAGCAAGCGTCTTTTAATTTCATGGCTGCAGTCACCATCTGCACTAATTGTGGAGCCCCCCAAAATAAAGTCAGCCACTGTTTCTACTCTTTCCCCATCTATTTGCCATGAAGTGATAGGACCAGACACCATGATCTTAGTTTTCTGAATGTTGACTTTTAAGCCAACTTTTTCACTCCCCTCTTTCAATTTCATCAAGAGGTTCTTTAGTTCTTCTTCACTTTCTGCCATAACGGTGGTATCATCTGCATATTTGAGGTTATTGATATTCCTCCTGGCAATCTTGATTCTAGAAGCTGGATGAATCTTGCTTCATCCAGCCCAGCATTTCTCATGATGTGCTCTGCATATAAGTTAAATAAGCAGGGAGACAATATACGCTTTGATGTACTCTTTTCCTGATTTGGAACCAGTCTGTTGTTCTATGTCCAATTTTAACTGTTGCTTCCTGACTTGCATACAGATTTCTCAAGAGGCAGGTCAGGTGGTCTGGTATTCCCATCTCTTTCAGAATTTTCCACAGTTTATTGTGATCCACACAGTCAAAGTCTTTGGCATAGTCAATAAAGCAAAATTAGATGCTTTTCTGTAACTTTATTGCTTTTTTGATGATCCAGCAGATGTTAGGAATTTGATCTCTTGTTCTTCTGCCTTTTCTAAATCCAGCTTGAACGTCTGGAATTTTACAGTTCATGTACTGCTGAAACCTAGCTTGGGGAATTTTGAGCATTACTTTGCTAGCGTGAGAGATGAGTGCAATTGTGTGGGAATTTGAGCGTTCTTTCGCATTGCCTTTCTTTGGGACTGGAATGAAAATTGACCTTTTCCAGTCCTGTGGCAACTGCTGAGTTTTCCAAATTTGCTCACAGATTGAATATAACACTTTCATAGCATCAAATCTTTAGTCTACAAATAACTCAGAATCAGTCCTTATATAAGATAATACTTAAAACTAACTTGCTCTCCTTCTCCCCAAAAACAAACAACACAAACTGTTTTCATCAATATAATAAGGTGCATTATCTTGTACAAACCACACGAGGGTCTTATAGGCATCACAGGCCTAGGAAATGCACAAAATGTACGAAACAAAGGTGTTTTCCGTCACTCATTTTTGGACTTGTAGGCTATCTTATTTTTGTTCTTTGCAAGTACATTTTATTAGAGAAGATATGAATTAAAAGAGTGACAAGGTTGCCCTCCTCAGATACAAAAATAACTGTCACAAGGAAGAACTCGTTTTAATCTGTGTTGCCCCTGAGGGCAAAACTAGGGCCAGTGGTTACACAAAAGAAAAAGGAAGACAGTAGTTCTCTGTATTAAAAAATGTTTAAACATTTACATTAAAAATGGTCCAGTAATTAATATAACTTTCTTATAAAGGAGAGAATGCTAATCCCTGAGATGTTCATTAAGAGGAAAGGGGAATAGATGTTAAGGATATTCCAGGGAAGTTTCTATACTCAGTTTGTACAAAATTACTTCTTTATTAAAGAAAAGTCCTTTATTTACTCATTTAGCATTAAAAGCAATGATGGAAAATAAATTAATGTAATTAATAACTTCTTCCTTTAGGAAAGTTAAGGAGCAGGTCTTTTGGAAGCCCACTAAGAACTTCATTACAACTTCAGTGGCAGGCTGAAATTGGAAGGAACCAGAGGGATGGGGACAAATTTTACAGCCTTTTTTTTCCTTTCCTCTGTAACATGGAAAGTGTTTAATACATGCCTTATCAGTGATTCAGCTCAAAAGTAATTCAAGCTAATAAATCTGTGATTTTTAATTTTTCTTTAAAGTCCTGCCCCCTTGAAGCCATCAAGGGAAGAGGAAAGTGTCTCCTTCTGATTAGACACTAGAGATTTGAGTAATATTAAGCAAGTTACTTTCCTTTGTTTAGGGGCTTCCTGGTGTAGCTCAGTCAGTAAAGCATCTACCTGCAATGCAGGAGAGACCTGGTTCAATTCTTGGGTTTGGGAGTTCCCCTGGAGAAGGAAATGGCAACCCACTCCAGTATTCTTGCCTGGGGAATCCCAGGTGCCTGGCAGGCTATAGTCCATTGGCTCACAAGAGTAGGACACGACTTAGACATTTCCACGCACCCCCCCCCCGACTTTGTTTAGTCTGTTTTTTTTTAAATATGAATAGTTGATTATTTGAGAAACAGCATACTGTCCACTTTAAATATTACAATCATTTGACTCTAAATCTACCATCTTCCTATTGTCTAGATGGAGACCAATCTTGAAAAATGGCTAATACACATCATCATCTCAGTACCTAGCCCTCAAAAAAAAAAAAAAAGAAAATAGTTAGATCTCAGAAAAGTGAACCTTGAGAATTCTACAAAAGTAGGAAATGTCTTAGCAGAATTTCCATATTTATATACTCTCAGTGTTTTTACTTAAATCACTAGCAGATCATGAATGGGGCCCCAGGGACGTTAAGGCTTTATGATCAGAATGACTATGTATGTTTCATTTCATCTCAGACCCTGGATAAATAAATATTCTTACACAGCCTGGCACCAAGGGATAATGAAACCATTTCCTTATGGCCTCCTGGTGGGTCAGCATCCTTCTGAAAAAAATTCTTCCTACAGGGTGAGAAATAAAGCTCCATATATACAAAATAGTTTTGAGCTCTTTAAAATAAAAATCCAGGGTATATTTTAGCTATTATTGTTATCATTATCATCTCTCACTCAATCAATATAATCTGACACTTTGTATTCCCTTTAGGCCCAAGGAATCTCTTTTCTGAATGTTAGTTCATAAAATATTCACATAACGGTAAAAAATTCTTCATGCCTAGAAATTCAGTGAGCCCCATCATTTATGGAAAAACTGTCCCTTCTGATAATTAAAAACAACAACAACAACAAACAACATAGTATTTTCTTGGATGTTTGCTTTTCCATCAGTAGAGTGTTCTTTCAAAAATAATTCAAGACATGGAAACAACAAAAAAAGGTTAGTGGAACAGAAGCAATATCATACTACATAATCTGTTTCTATAAACCAATCTTGAATTTCAAGACATTTCCAGAGGCACTACTTTCTCCATATTCTCTTCACAGAGCTGAAAGTGATTTTTTTTTTTTAAGGTATTGATCTTTTCAAGGAGTACTATTTAATGCTGAGAAGATCAAATTAAAACATGAGGAATTCTTGCAAGGACTCCATGATATCTCAGTTTCAATTCATCACAAAGACTAAAATAAATTGTTTACGATTCTTCCAAAATGATGCTTATTAGCATGTACGCATGCTAAGTTGCTTCAGTCATGTCTAGCTCTGTTCGACCCCATGGACTGTAGCCTGCCAGGCTCCTCTATTGTAAAGGAAATAGCAAAGGTCTTTTCAGTTATATAAAAAGAAAATGGGAGTTAGATGAGGCTTATCACAATAGAATTTTTAACCTCAGTCTTGTGCTAAGTTGGACAATGTTGATATTTGTGCCTCAATTTTAAGTAAGGGGAGATGGTACCTGAGTATCATTTATCCTAAAATTCAGATTTCTTTACTATCTCTTTAATATGTATGGAGGGTTCCCTGGAGGCTCAGAGGTTAAAGCATCTGCCTGCAATGCGGGAGACCCAGGTTCATTCTCTGGATCGGAAAGATCCCCTGGAGAAGGAAATGGCAATCCACTCCAGTATTCTTGCCTGGAGAATCCCATTGACGGAGGAGCCTGATAAGCCACAGTCCATGGGGTCGCAAAAAGTCAGACACCACTGAGTGACTTCACCTTCACTTTAATATGTATGGAAAGTCAGCTTCACTGTTCACATCTCCTGGAGCTTGGAAACTGGTTCATCTGATGAGATTTCCAAATAATTAATGACTGCATAATTATATCTAAAGTACTTTTCTAGAATTAGAGATATATGGAGGAATAAAACATCTTTTCCCCTGTGGTCTGAAACCACAATCTTGAGAAAGAAAAACAGACATATTAAATATGGAATCCAGATGTTAGTTTCCCCACATGCTGTGCCCAATTTATTGTTTCAAATTCCTTGTACACAGTACTAAAACTTCCCTTGATATACCATAGGAACATGGTCTCACAACAAATACATAGTGAAATCTATAGTTTTTCTGCTTAAAACTAGGTGGCAGAAATGGAAGAGAAGTTTAGACCCTAAACCTTTCCCCCAAAGACATAAAGATTTCCATCAGATATCATGTTATCCTAACCTCTATCCTGGTGGGTGACAGAGGGGCATTGCAGGTGAGGACCAGTCACGGTTTATCTGCCATTCTTCCAGACTTGAGATCCTCTAGTTCTGTTTTCCTTTAACCTGTGAAATCTCACTGACTTTCAGTTCTCCTCACAATTTGTGCTAACCCATTCATTCCTCTCATAGTTTCTCCCATCAGGCTTATGTGCACATACCCATGATCATATTCCAGACAGTGAAGAAGCATCCATCATACCTTTAAAGCCATATGGTTATTTTTTAAAGACACAGAAATAATTCTGACAAAAATAAAAATATAGTCATTTTATAACACAAATATGGACAGAACACTAGAAAGACCAGCAAGAGAACAAGATTTACCTCACAGGGACATGTGAGCAGAATTTATAAACCTGTATCATTATAATTTGCAGCTCTCATTGGCATTATCATCTCTGAGATTCTGTCATTCTTAGTAAGGGAGAAGTAAAAAGTAGGAAGTAAGGAAGAAGATAAGAGAGAAGCCATGATTCTTTTTGGATGATATTAACAACAACCTAGAATAGTAAATGTAACTTCTTATGCTCCTTCTTCCTCAAATATACATGTTTGTACAGATATAGGTGGGAAGCAGAGGGACCAGCCCAGTCCTAATATTTGTAGGCCCTGGCTAAGAGAACAGAAGAATCCACATATCATTTTTCTAAATGTTTAACAGTTAAAAATCAACCTAAACTTGAAGGGCGGGACTCAGATGGGAGGGTTTGGGGAGAGACTCAAAACTGAGGTGATGTATGTAAATCTATACCTGGTTTACATTATTATACTCCAGAAACTAACACAATATTGTGAAGCAGTTATTCTCTAATTTCAAAAATCTCAAGCTACTGAAACTGCTAAATAAAAGTTTATCCTCTGTTTTGACAACTATATCTCTCTAACAGGAAAATTGGGGGGAAAAAGATGTGAAGCTAGGGTTTTGTGGTTAAAATGGACAAAATATCAAAGATGACTAAATTTTAGTACATTGATGATGAGTTTCTTGATGCTTGGTTTTAGTTCAGTTCAGTTGCTCAGTCGTGTCCGACTCTTTGCGACCCCATGAATCGCAGTACGCCAGGCCTCCCTGTCCATCACCAACTCCCGGAGTTCACTCAGACTCATGTCCATTGAGTCCGTGATGCCATCCAGCCATCACATCATCGGTCGTCCCCTTCTCCTCCTGCCCTCAATCCCTCCCAGCATCAGGGTCTTTTCCAATGAGTCAACTCTTCGCATAACGTGGCCAAAGTACTGGAGCTTCAGTTTAGCATCATTCCTTCCAAAGAAATCCCAGGGTTGATCTCCTTCAGAATGGACTGGTTGGATCTCCTTGCAGTCCAAGGGACTCTCAAGAGTCTTCTCCAACACTACAGTTCAAAAGCATCAATTCTTCAGCACTCAGCCTTCTTCACAGTCCAACTCTCACATCCATACATGAGCACTGTAAAAACCATAGCCTTGACTAGACGGACCTTAGTCGGCAAAGTAATGTCTCTGCTTTTGAATATACTATCTAGGTTGGTCATAACTTTTCTTCCAAAGAGTAAGCGTCTTTTAATTTCATGGCTGCAGTCACCATCTGCAGTGATTTTGGAGCCCAAAAAAATAAAGTCTGAACTGTTTCTACTGTTTCCCCATCTATTTCCCATGAAGTGATGGGGCCAGATGCCATGATCTTCGTTTTCTGAATGTTGAGCTTTANGTCTTTTCCAATGAGTCAACTCTTTGCATAAGGTGGCCAAAGTACTGGAACTTCAGCTTTAGCATCATTCCTTCCAAAGAAATCCCAGGGTTGATCTCCTTCAGAATGGACTGGTTGGATCTCCTTGCAGTCCAAGGGACTCTCAAGAGTCTTCTCCAACACCACAGTTCAAAAGCATCAATTCTTCAGTGCTCAGCCTTCTTCACAGTCCAACTCTCACATCCATACATGACCACAGGAAAAACCATAGCCTTGACTAGACGGACCTTAGTCGGCAAAGTAATGTCTCTGCTTTTGAATATACTATCTAGGTTGGTCATAACTTTTCTTCCAAGGAGTAAGCGCCTTTTAATTTCATGGCTGCAGCCACCATCTGCAGTGATTTGGAGCTCCAAAAAAACAAAGTCTGACACTGTTTCTACTGTTTCCCCATCTATTTCCCATGAAGTGATGGGGCCAGATGCCATGATCTTCATTTTCTGAATGTTGAGCTTTAAGCCAACTTTTTCACTCTCCTCTCTCACTTTCAACAAGAGGCTTTTTAGCTCCTCTTCAATTTCTGCCATAAGGGTGGTGTCATCTGCATATCTGAGATTATTGATATTTCTCCCAGCAATCTTGATTCCAGCTTGTGTTTCTTCCAGTCCAGCGTTTCTCATTATGTACTCTGCATATAAGTTAAATAAGCAGGGTGACAATATACAGCCTTGACGTACTCCTTTTCCTATTTGGAACCAATCTGTTGTTCCATGTCCAGTTCTAACTGTTGCTTCCTGACCTGCATACAGATTTCTCAAGAGGGAGGTCAGGTGGTCTGATATTCCCATCTCTTTCAGAATTTTCCACAGTTTACTGTGATCCACACAGTCAAAGGCTTTGGCATAGTCAATAAAGCAGAAATAGATGTTTTTCTGGAACTCTCTTGCTTTTTAAAGATTTTTAAAGCTTTTTAAAGCTATTTAAAGATATAGCCATCTTTATTGTCTATAAGCCAGCTCTTATGTGAAGCCTTATGGCCCTTCTGCTTCCCTAAGGCAAATATTAATCACAATCTTTACTACTTTAGTAAACTCCTTAAGTACACTGCTGTTGTTAAATGCATAACACTTTACCTGAGTCGTCGCCTATCTTTTCTACTGAACTGTGAAATCTTTCCCTTAAAAGAATCTTATTTATTCATCCTTTTATCTTCAGTGTCTTGAATGGCTCCATGCATACTGGAGATCAGAAACCTCTTTTGGATAAATCTTTAATTTATAGATTCTCTTGTGTTAGTCATAATTTACTATCCATATTTCCCCTTTGCAATAATCCTCTTACCCTTTTCTATTTTGGTGTGTTTATAGGACTAAGCACACAGACACATAGCATACAGATTTATAATCTACCCAAAATCATTGGGGGCTTCCCAGGTGGCTCAGTGGTAAAGAATCCACCTGTCAGTGTGGGAGAGAAAGGAGACATCATGGGTTTGATCCCTAAGTCAGGTAGATCCCTTGGAGGAGGGCATGGCAACTCACTACAGTATTGTTGCCTGGAGAATCCCATGGACAGAAGAGCCTGGTAGGCTGTAGTCCATAGAGTCACAAAGAGTAACAGATGACTTAGCAACTAAATAACAACAAAATGGTGGAGAATAGCAAAAGACTAACATTATATTACATAAAAAACATCATTATGTATGGTCATCTGTCATAAGCACCTAACACGTCACCAATATACAATTCTGTATAAAATGGACTGCATGGTTACATGGAAAGAAAACTTATCAAAACTGTTTTCATCACTGTGATTATACATATAAATTTCAGTAAGTTGATAGTTTTTATACTTCACTCTATATTAAATATTCAATTAAAAAAAAGTAATTTTCAAGATACTGAAAAACTGCAAACAAAAACAAAAAATACTACTTAAAATTTTTGTGTTGTTTCCTGTGTTGTATTGAATGAAGCCATTATAAAATAATTTGCAATTCATATTTGCATGAGCTTCAAAGACTTCCACTTTCATTCTGCTTTTCTTCTCTATTATCAAGGATTTCTTTTTTTTTTTTCAATGATAAAGAAAGTTTGAAAGTTTTGTAGAGTAATCAAAAAATAAAATGACTTTGATGCATCAAACTGCATTTGTTATCAACTTGAATTCTCTATTAGGCTTACATTCTTGTGGAGAGTGATATCTCTTGATGGATATTCATATCAGTAACAATAAAGTTATTCAACCCTCAGTGATCATTCTTTCTTTCAACTTAACATATGTTGGTTTGCTTTTCATATGCATGATGATCCTTGACTTTTCAAAGATAAGTTTCTCTACTGGTGACTTGTTCTCTGCCTATCTTTCACTGTATTTCCCTATATTCCGTGTATTAAATGTTTCATTAATCAAGAGCTCTTATATTTCCTATTCCTACCTCCTTTGTCTACAGTTAAATCTATGAACCTAAAAAGATGGAAGTGGAAATGATGGAAGCACATCTTGGGCATTTGGGAGCAGGGGGTGTCTGATCAAACCATGGCAGATTTTCTTGTGTTGTACGATGATAGGACATAAGTAATTCAAAGCTGTGCCACAAACTGTAATACTAAACTAAACAAAAATATGTGTATGAGAACTGAGGTTGAATAAAATGTTCAATTAGGTTCAATTCAATTAGGGAAGAAATGCTATCTGTATACTATTGAGTCTCCTAAATCATGATCATGGTGTGGGTTTCCATGTGTTTGTGTCATACTTGATTTCTCTCAGCAATGTTCTTTGGTTAGAGGTGTACAGGTCTTAAAACCATTTATCAAAAATTGATTTTGATTTGTTCTGCTTTTCAAATGTATAGTGCCATTATATCATAAAATATTTTTACTTTGAAATTTTGAGGGAAAAAAAAAAGATCACAGGAAAGGACAAAAAGAGACAGGGAAAACTAGAAAATGAACACCATATCCTTGAGTAGGAAGCCTCCATATGATAAAGATGTCACTTCTCTGTGAGCTCATTTAAGCATTTATGAGAATGCCAATAAAATAAAAATTCATTTTTTCTTATTATGAAACATAAGATATGATCAAAATGTTTGAGAAAACAAGTACAAAAAAATTATTAGCCAAAATGTCCTGAGGAAAATCAAAATAAGCAAAAAGGTGAAAAGGACTTTAAGACAGCAAATATTTTAAATATAATTCTAAAATGTGCTTTGTGTGAAAGCATAGATGGAAAAACCAAGGGGTCAAAATAGAAAAATGGCAAATTAGAAAAGTAAGGAAAAATATATTTTTAAATAAGTGGTAAGGATAATTGGGATCATATGGAAAAGATATAAAATTGTTATCTGGTCATCACATCATACATGAGGATGAATTCCAAAATGGCTAGAGATTTAACTGTAAAAAGATTATTTTTAATTGCATTAACAGAAGAAAAGCTGGTTGCCTTTTCTATAAGTGGGAAAGAAAAAATCTGAAAACCTATAATTCAAAATCCAGAAGCAATAAGAAAAACATTACATCAATATGATTACATTAAAAACTTTCATGACAAAAGTAACCATCAATAAAGTAAATAGCAAATGTCAACTGAAAGAATATTTGCAACTTAAAATATCAAAGGGTTAATGTGCTAAATAAAGACCAGTCACTGAAAATTAGAGAACATTTTCAACAATCCTAAATTAGTAAAACTCTCACTGTTTGCAGATGACATGATCCTCTACATAGAAAACCCTAAAGTTGCCAGCAGAAAAGTACTAGAGTTAAACAATGAATATAGTAAAGTTGAAGGATATAAAATTAATACACAGAAATCTCTTGCATTCCTATATACCAACAATGAAAAATCAGAAAGAGGAATTAAAGAAACAATCCCACTCACCATTGCAAAGAAAAGAATAAAATACTTAGGAATGAATTTACCTAAATAAAGAAAAGACCTATATATAGAAAACTATAAAACACTGATGAAAGAATTCAAAGATGCCACAAATAAACAGAGAAACATACCATGTTCATGGATTGGAAGAATCAATATAGTGAAAATGAGTATACTACCTAAAACAGTCTATAGATTCCATGCAACCCCCATCAACTACCAACAGTATTTTTCACAGAACTAGGACAAATAGTTTCACAATTTGTATGAAACCACAAAAGACCTCGAATAGCCAAACCAATATTGAGAAAGAAGAGTGGAACTGGAGGAATCAACCTTCCTGACTTCAGACTACACTACAAAGCTACAGTCATAAAGATAGTATGGTACTAACACAAAGACAGAAATATAGATCAATGAAACAAAATAGAAAGCCCAGAGACAAATCCATGTACCTATGGGCACCTTATCTTTGACAAAGGTAACAAAAATATATAATGGATAAAAGACAGTCTCTTCAACAAGTGGTCCTGGGAAAAATGGTCAACTACATGTAAAAGAATGAAACTAGAATACTTTCTAACACCACACACAAAATAAACTCAAAATGGATTAAAGATCTAAATGTAAGACCAGAAACTATAAAATTCTTTGAGGAAATCAAAGGCAGAACACTGACATAAATCACAGCAAGATTCTCTATGACCCACCTGCCACAGTAATGGAAATAAAAACAAAAATAAATGGGACCTAATTAAAAGTGTATACACAATGAAAGAAACTATAAGCAAGGTGAAAAGACAGACTTCAGAATTGAAGAAAATAATAGAAAACAAAACAATTGACAAAGAACTAATCTCCAAATATACAAGCAGCTCATGCGGTTCAATGCCAGAAAAACAAACAACCCATTCAAAAAGTGGGCAAAAGAGCTAAGCAGACATTTCTCCAAAGAAGACATACAGATGGCTAATAGACACAGGAAAAGATGTTCAACGTTACTGATTATTAGAGAAATAAAAATCCAAACCACAATGAAGTATCATCTCATGCCAGTCAGAATGGCCATCATCAAAAAGTCTACAAACAATAAATGCTTGAGAAGGTGTGGAGAAAAGGGAATCCTCTTATACTATTGGTGGGAATGCAAACTGGTGCAGCCACTATGGAGAACAGTGTGGAGATTCCTTTAAAAAACCTGGTAATAGAACTGCCATATGACCCAGCAATCCCACTGTGGCATCACCCCAAGAAAACCAAAATTGAAAGAGAAACATATACCCCAAAATTCACCACAGCACTATTTACAATATCTAGGACATGGAAGCAACCTAGATGTTGCTTCAATTGGCAGCTGAATGGATAAGGAAGTGTGGTACATATACACAATGGACTATTACTCAGGTATAAAAAAGGAACACATTTGAGTCAGTTCTAATGAGGTGGATGAAGCTGGAGCCTATATACAGAGTGAAGTAAGTCAGAAAGAGAAACACAGTGTTTCCTAGTTTTCTATATATAGGTCTTTATTTTCTTTAGGTAGATATATTCCTAAGTATTTTATTCTTTTTATTGAAATGGAAAATGGAATTGATTCCTTAATTTCTCTTTCTATTTTCTCATTATTAGTGTATAGGAATGCAAGGGATTTATCTGTGTTTATTTTATATACTGCAACTTTAGTATATTCATTGACTAGTTCTAGTAATTCTATGGTGGTGGGGTCTTTAGGGTTTTCTATGTAGAGGATCATGTCATCAGCAAACAGTGAGAGTTTTATTTCTTCTTTTCCAATTTGGATTCCTTTTATTTCTTTTTCTGCTCTGACTGCTGTGGCCAAAACTTTCAAAAATATGTTGAATAGTAGTGGGCACTGTTGTCTTGTTCCTGACTTTAAGGGGAAATGCTTTCAATTTTTCACCACTGAGGAGAATGTTTGCTGTGGTTTTGTCATATATAGCTTTTATTATGTTAGGGTATGTTCCTACTATTCCTGCTTTCAGGAGAGTTTTTATCATGAATGGATGTTGAATTTTGTCAAAGGCTTTCTCTGCATCTATTGAGATAATCATATGGCTTTTATTTTTCATTTTTTAAAATATTATTATTATTATTATTGTTTACTTTACAATACTGTATTGGTTTTGCCATATATTTTTCAATTTGTTAATGTGGTGAATTACATTGATGGATTTGTGGATATTGAAAAATCCTTGCATCCCTGGGATAAAGCCCACTTGGTCATGGTGTATGACCTTTTAATGTGTTGTTGGATTCTGATTGCTAAAATTTTGTTAAGGAATTTTGCATCTATGTTCATCAGTGATATTGGCCTGTAGTTTTCTTTTTTGGTGGCTTCTTTGTCAGGTTTTAGTACTGGGGTGATGATGGCCTCAAAGAATGAGTTTGGAAGTTCACCTTCCTTTGCAATTTTCTGGAAGAGTTTGAGTAGGATAGGTGTTAGCACTTCACTAAATTTTTGGTAAAATTCAACTGTGAAGACATCTGGACCTGGGCTTTTCTTTGCTGGAAGATTTCTGATTACAGTTTCAATTTCCATGCTTGTGATAGGTCTGTTGAGATTTTTCTATTTCTTTCTGGTTCAGTTTTGGAAAGTTGTACTTTTCTAAGAATTTGTCCATTTCTTCTTCCAAGTTGTCCATTTTATTGGCATGTAATTGCTGATAGTAGTCTCTTATGATCCTTTGTATTTCTGTGTTATCTGTTGTGATCTCTCCATTTTCATTTCTAATTTTATTGATGTGATTTCCCCCCTTTGCTTCTTGATGAGTCTGGCTAATGGTTTGTCAATTTTATTTATCCTTTCAAAGAACCAGCTTTTGACTTTATTGATTTTTGCTATGGTCTCTTTTGTTTCCTTTGCATTTATTTCTGCCCTAATTTTTAAGATTTTTTTTTATTCTACTAACCCAGGCTTAAAGCTCAAGATTCAGAAAATGAACATCATGGCATCCAGTCCCATCACTTCATGGGAAATAGATGGGGAAACAGTGGAAATGGTGTCAGACTTTATTATTTTGGGCTCTAAAATCACTGCAGATGGTGATTGCAGCCATGAAATTAAAAGATGCATACTCCTTGGAAGAAAAGTTATGACCAACCTAGATAGTATATTCAAAAGCAGAGACATTATGTTGCCGACTAAGGTCCATCTAGTCAAGGCTATGGTTTTTCCTGTGGTCATGTATGGATGTGAGAGTTGGACTGTGAAGAAGGTTGAGCACCAAAGAATTGATGCTTTTGAACTGTGGTGTTGGAGAAGACTCTTGAGAGTCCCTTGGACTGCAAGGAGATCCAACCAGTCCATTCTGAAGGAGATCAGCCCTGGGATTTCTTTGGAAGGAATGATGCTAAAGTTGAAACTCCAGTACTTTGGCCACCTTATGTGAAGAGTTGACTCATTGGAAAAGACTTTGATGCTTGGAGGGATTGGGGGAAGGAGGAGAAGGGGACAACAGAGGATGAGATGGCTGGATGGCATTACTGATTCAATGGACATGAGTTTGAATAAACTCTGGGAGTTGGTGATGGACAGGGAGGCCTGGTGTGCTGCGATTCATGGGGTCACAAAGAGTCGGACATGACTGAGAGACTGAACTGAACTGAACTAACCCAGAGGTTCCTCATTTCTTCCTTTTCTAGTTGCTTTAGGTGTAGAGTTAGGTTATTTATTTGACTTTTTTTCTATAAACTATAAAACACTAGTGAACGAAATCAAAGAGGACACTAATAGATGGAGAAATATACCCTGTTCATGGATCGGAAGACTCAATATAGTGAAAATGAGTATACTACCCAAAGCAATCTATAGATTCAATGCAATCCCTATCAAACTACCAACGGTATTTTTCACAGAGCTAGAACAAATAATGTCACAGTTTGTATGGAAATGCAAAAAACCTTGAATAGCCAAAGCAATCTTGATACAGAAAAATGGAATTGGAGGAATCAACCTGCCTAACTTCAGGATCTACTACAAAGCCATAGTCATCAAGACAGTATGGTACTGGCACAAAGACAAAAATACAGATCAATGGAACAAAATAGAAAGCCCAGAGATAAATCCATGCACCTAAGGACACCTTATCTTTGACAAAGGATGCAAGAATATACAGTGGAGAAAAAAAAATTTTTTTTAATTAATTTTTATTTTTTAGTTTGTTTTGCTTTACAATACTGTATTCGTTTTGTTACACATTGACATGAATTAGCCATGAGTGTACATGAACTCCCAATCCCGACCCCCACCTCCACCCTCCCGCCACACACCCTCTCTCTGGATTATCCCCGTGCATCAGTCCCTAGCATCCTGCATCCTGCATCAAACCTGGACTGGCAATTCACAAGTGGTGCTGGGAAAACTGGTCAACCACTTGTTAAAGAAAGAAACTAGAACACTTTCTAACACCATACACAAAAATAAACTGAAAATGGATTAAAGATCTAAATGTAAGACCAGAAACTATAAAACTCCTAGAGGAGAACATAGGCAAAACACTGTCTGACATAAACCACAGCAGGATCCTCTATGACCCACCTATCATTATATTGGAAATAAAAGCAAAAATAAACAAATGGGACCTAATTAAACTTAAAAGCTTCTGCACAACAAAGGAAACTATTAGCAAGGTGAAAAGACAGCCTTCTGAATGGGAGAAAATAATAGCAAATGAAGCAACTGACAACTAATCTCAAAAATATACAAGCAACTCCTGTAGCTCAATTCCAGAAAAATAAATGACCCAATCAAAAAATGGGCCAAAGAACTAAATAGACATTTCTCCAAAGAAGACATATGGATGGCTAACAAACACATGAAAAGATGCTCAACATCACTCATCACAGGAATGCAAATCAAGACCACAATGAGGTACCATTTCACACTAGTCAGAAAGGCTGCTATCCAAAAGTCTACAAGCAATAAATGCTGGAGAGGGTGTGGAAAAAAGGGAACCCTCTTACACTGTTGATGGCAATGCAAACTAGTACAGCACTATGGAGAACAGTGTGGAGATTCCTTAAAAAACTGGAAATAGAACTGCCTTATGACCCAGAAATCCCACTGCTGGGCATACACACTGAGGAAACCAGAATTGAAAGAGGCACGTGTACCCCAATGTTCATCGCAGCACTATTTATAATAGCCAGGACATGGAAGCAACCTAGATGCCCATCAGCAGATGAACGGATAAGAAAGCTGTGGTACATATACACAATGGAGTATTACTCATCCATTAAAGAGAATGCATTTGAATCAGTTCTAAGGAGGTGGGTGAAATTGGAGCCAATTATAAAGAGTGAAGTAAGCCAGAAAGAAAAACACCAATACAGTATACTAACACATATATATGGAATTTAGAAAGATGGTAATAACCCTGTATGCGAGACAACAAAAGAGACATTGATGTATAGAACAGTCTTTTGGACTCTGTGGGAGAGGGTGAGGGTGGGATGATTTGGGAGAGTGGCATTGAAACATGTACAATATCATATATGAAATGAATCACCAGTCCAGGTTTGATGCATGATCCAGGATACTTGGGGTTGGTGCACTGGGATGACCCAGAGGGATGGTACAGGGAGGGAGGTGGGAGGGGGATTCAGGATGGGGAACATGTGTATACCCATGGTGGATTCATGTTGATGTATGGCAAAACCAATACAATATTGTAAAGTAATTAGCCTCCAATTAAAATAAATAAATTTATCATAAAAGAAATTAAATAAAAAATAAAAAAGAGAAACACAAATACTGCATATTAATGCATATATATGGAATTTAGAATGATAGCAATGATGATCCTACATGCAGGGCAGCAGAAAAGACGCAGATGCAAAGAACAAACTTTTGGACTCTGGGGTGAAGACAACGGTGGGATGATTTGAGAGAATAGCATTGAAACATGTATATTACTATTTGTAAAACATATGAACAGTGCAGGTTCGATGAATAAAGCAGGGCACCCAAAGCCAGAGCCCTGGGACAACCTGGAGAGATAGGGTGGGGAGGGAAGTAGATGGGGAGTTCAGCATAGGAGGACACATGTACACTTGTGACTGATTAATGTTGATGTCTGGCAAATACCATCACAACATTGTAAAGTAATTATCTTCCAAATAAAACAAAATAATTAAAAAGTGAAATATAGAGCTGTGCTTAACAAAAACAAAAACAAAAACACCTACAGTAGGAAAATGAACACACACTTCACAGGAAAAGAAATGGAAAAATTCAAAAAGTGAAATACCATTTTCTCACCTCTTACATGAAATCAAAAGATGCTTACTCCTTGGAAGGAAAGTTACGACCAACCTAGATAGCATATTCAAAAGCAGAGACATTACTTTGCCGACTAAGGTCCGTCTAGTCAAGGCTATGGTTTTTCCAGTGGTCATGTATGGATGTGAGAGTTGGACTGTGAAGAAAGCTGAGCACCGAAGAATTGATGCTTTTGAACTGTGGTGTTGGAGAAGACTCTTGAGAGTCCCTTGGACTGCAAGGAGATCCAACAAGTCCATTCTGAAGGAGATCAACCCTGGGATTTCTTTGGAAGGAATGATGCTAAAGCTGAAACTCCATTACTTTGGCCACCTCATGCGAAGAGTTGACTCATTGGAAAAGACTCTGACGCTGGGAGGGATTGGGGGCAGGAGGAGAAGGGGACGACAGAGGATGAGATGGCTGGATGGCATTACTGACTCGATGGACACAAGTCTGAGTTCACTCTGGGAGTTGGTGATGGACAGGGAGGCCTGGCGTGCTGCAATTCATGGGATCGCAAAGAGTCGGACATGACTGAGAGACTGAACTGAACTGAACTGACATCAGGAAAAGGCCAAATTTGGCAACACAGCTAACTGGGAAGCTAAATATTAATCTTCCACTTTGCTGATAAGATGAAAAGTGATAAAATCATCATGAATTTGGTGATATGTGGCAAAATTTGTTAATCATTTATCCGTTGACCCAACAATACAGTACCCAGGAATATATCTAAAATATACCACTGCAAAAATATTTTTAAAAGAATATTTTTGAAAACTAAGAAATGATTGCAGCACTCTATGTCATAAAGTAGAACCTTAAACAACAAGCAAAGAAAAAAAAAAGCAATATTTCTGCCAATGAAGATCCAATTGAATAAAATGTGCTACATCTATGAAATCACAGTTCTACAAAACAGTAATGAATGCTCTTGTATACAACTATGATTTGATATCCATGAATCATGCATGAAAAAAGTAGACAGAAGAGTTATAGATATATTAATACTTGGGTACACACTTACTTATGCTACCTGTATATTTATATTATACACATTCTCTCTACTTGGTTTTTTGATCTGGAAACAAACACAAAATATTTTAGATTGAGACTAAATCTGAGACTGTTTCATGTGCATTATGCAGTAAAGCAAATGCTAATCTAATTCAGTGATTTCCAATGCTTTTGAAAAGCAGAGGAAAATAAGTAAAGAGGTAAAATGAACAAAATATACAAATAATTTTAACATGTGAATTTTAAACAAAAAACTCAGTATAGCTCTTGACTTATTTCATCTCTATATCTATGTATCCAGATATGTAGCTATCATCTATCTATTTTTCTAATTCTGTCCTCTGAAATGCATATAAACAAGGTTCAATACATAGTAATGGGCATAACTAGCACCCAGATTTTACCATGCAGATACAATTTCCCATTAAAAGTAATGCTTTCATTTTTATTTTTAAATTTTAATTAGAGGATAATTTATTTACAATGTTGTATTGGTTTCTGCTGTATAACAATATGAATCATCTATAAGTATACATATATCCCTTCCCTCTTTAATCTCACCCCCCAACCTACCCCTCTAGGTCATCACAGAGCTGAGTTCCCTGTGTTACACAACAGCTTCCCATAGCTACCATTTTACACATGGCTTGCTACTCTCTCAATTTGTATCACCCCCTCCTTCCTCCACTGTGTCCACAACTCCTGCTAAAAGATACTTGTTAACTTTTGAGAGATGACTAATTTCTGGTCTTTGGCAGGAGAGAGACAATTTAAACCTGGAGCACTAATATGACAGAGCATGGAAGCTACCAAAGACTTCTGGGGCTGTACCAAAAGGATTTACCTAATCTAAGAGGCTCCTATGAGTAAAATTTCAAAAAAGAATTTGAGGAAGAACAACTTGAGTGTGTTGAAATCCATCAACTTCATTTACATCTGAGCTAATAATAGTGTCTATGTAAAAAATAATTGTGCATTGATGAAGATTCTAGGGAAGAAAAATCTTTATTTAGAAAACTCTAAATGAATTGAGTTTTTTTTTTTAAACTCTAAATAAATCTAATTGATGAGAAAGCATCACGTCTTTATCCTGCCTTTCTCTTACCACCGGTAACCAAAGAGTTCATGAGGACTGTTTTTACTTACAAAAATATCAGCTAGTAAGTGAGGAAAGAATGATAGAATTAATATAGCACCATTTTTAACTGCTGGTGAACTAACAGATCTAGACAAACATCACCAATAGCCGCTAACATGAAAAGAGACACCAGAAAATCTGTATCCGAGGGACTTCCCTGGTGGTTCAGCAGTTAAGAATCTGCCTTTCAATGGATGTAATATGGGTTTGATCCCAGTTCAGGAAACTAAGATCCCACATGCTGCTGGGCAATAAGCCTGTGCACTGCAACAAGAGAAGTCCACATGCTTCAATGAAGACTCAGTACAGCCAAAATAAGTAAATAAATAACCTGGCCCCCATGTTAAGAACAATTTACAGGAAGCAAATGAGTGTGCTAAATTGTATTGCATTATGGAGAAGGCAATGGCAGCTCACTCCAGTACTCTTGCCTGGAAAATCCCATGGACGCAGGAGCCTGGTGGGCCGCAGTCCATGGGGTTGCTAAGAGTCGGACACGACTGAGCAACTCACTTTCACTTTTAACTCTCATGCATTGGAGAGGGAAATGGCAACCCACTCCAGTGTTCTTGCCTGGAGAATCCCAGGGATTGGGGAGCCTGGTGGCCTGCCTTCTCTGGAGTTGCACAGAGTCAGACACGACTGAAGCAACTTAGCAGATGTTTACATGTACACACTTGTAGCCACTCTACAAATATTCTAGCAACAAAATCTGAAAAAAGGGAAACCTCTTACACTGTTGGTGGGAATGCAAATTAGTACAACCACTATGGAGAACAGCGTGGAGATTCCTTAAAAAATTGCAAATAGAACTGCCTTATGACCCAGCAATCCCACTGCTGGGCATCCACACCAAGGAAACCAGAATTGAAAGAGACACGTGTACCCCAGTGTTCATCACAGAACTATTTATAATAGCCAGGACATGGAAGCAACCTAGATGTCCATCAGCAGATGAATGGATAAGAAAGCTGTGGTACATATACGCAATGGAATATTACTCAGCCATTAAAAAGAATACATTTGAATCAGTTCTAATGAGGTGGATGAAGCTGGAGCCCATTATACAGAGTGAAGTAACCCAGAAAGAAAAACACCAATACAGTATACTAACACATATATACGGAATTTAGAAAGATGGTAATGATAACCCTGTATGCGAGACAGCAAAAGAGACACAGATGTATAGAACAGTCTTTTGGACTCTGTGGGAGAGGGAGAGGGAGGATGATTTGGGAGAGTGGCAGTGTAACATGTATGATTTCATAAGTGAAACGAATCGCCGGTCTAGGTTCAATGCGGGATGCTGGCTCTGGAACCACAGATAGATAAATGGATCATTTTCATATTTACAGAGGACTTCAGGGCAGGGGACTTCTGAAAGCAGGGTAAAATTAAGATATTTCATTCTTGCTGTTCAGTGTGAACCTTCCCAGAGTACCCTCTGCACCTAAGCCACCTATCAATATGCAGAGACCATTAATAATAAATTAACTTGACTCCTTAAAATTGCATTAGGGATCATCTTTGAAATAATCTGTGGATTCAGTATTATAAAATGCTAGAAATAAAAGAAAAATGGATAAAGTGGTTATTCAAGATTTTCTACATGGTAGTTTGCACAAAAGTGAGAAGAAAAAAAAGGAATATGCGATTAAAATGTAAGCTCTTACTAAGCACCTCCGAGAGTTTCTGGGCTCTGGAGATTTACCAAGAAAAAGTCATTGATGAGACTTAGACTGAAAAAAAATCTGTCAACCACATGTGATTTTTATTCCATATTTTCAAAATTATATTACACTTTGTTTGTGAACATCAGTAGGATAATGTACCTGAAGCCTCAAAGGAAAATAAGACTAATGGTGGAATGAATATTATCATGTTTTTGTTAACAGTTTTTTGTTTTGTTTTTTTCCACTAAGAATCATTACTGGAGATATGGCTTACTGGATGTATTTGCTGTGCCCAGAGGTCCCAATGGAAGTTTTCAGATGCTCTAGCCAACATTACCGAAATTGAAACTTTTGGCTTCAATATCCAGGTATGCACAATAATTTGTCTTTATAACCCACAAACCTGTATTTAAATTTTCAGTACCATTTATTTTTCAAAACGTGGTTCCTTATACTTATTATTTGATGACTTCTGAAATTAGTACTAAACAATAATATTATACCAATTCTAATGACTTAAAAGTATATTTCAATATTTTCTCACTTTCTAAAGTAACCTGATGATTTAGTATAGCCACAGGGAAATACCCTAGCTAGAAACTCAAGATAAATCTTAGAAACCATCAATATTGTTTCATATCCTAAATTCTTACAGAGAGAAAATTGTTCATGGTAAATACTTCCTTACAATGGAAGTTACCAGTATATTCTCAACATTTAAATGCTAATATATATGTGACTATTTGGTTCTATGCATGAAAACTACAAGAAAAAAAATATATATATAAATACTAGAAAAATATATTTATATGTACTATTGGCAACTCTTTGTAAATTTATATTGTAGACTTCATTTCTGTACACATATTTTGAAACCTCCCTTATTTCTCCTAGCATCTTCAAATTGTTAAAACAAGAATTAAAAGAAAACTACTTGATTAGTCTACATCAAATATAAAAAGAAAATGAAATAAAAACTATAGATTGTTGAATTATGCATATTATGCATATATATATATATGTATATGTATGCATGCTGCTGCTGCTAAGTCGCTTCAGTCGTGTCCGACGCTGTGGGACCCCATAGCTGGCAGCCCACCAGGCTCCCCTGTCCCTGGGATTCTCCAGGCAAGAACACAGAAGTGTGTTGCCATTTCCTTCTCCAATGCATGAAAGTGAAAAGTCAAAGTGAAGTTGCACAGTCGTGTCCGACTCTTAGCGACCCCATGGACTGCAGCCAGGCTCCTCCATCCATGGGATTTTGCAGACAAGAGTACTGGAGTGGAGTGCCATTACCTTCTCCAATATGTATGTATATATATATACATATATGTGTGTGTGTGTGTGTTTGTATACACACACACACACACACAGGCTTCCCTGCTGGCTCAGATGGTACAGAATCTGCCAGCAATGTGGGAGACACAGGTTCGATCCCTAGATTGGGAAGATCCCCTAGAGAAGAGAATGGCAACTCACTCTGGTATTTTTGCCTGGAGAATCCCATGGACAGAAGATCCTAGCAGGCTACACTACATGGGATTGCAAAGAGTAGGACATGACTGAGCAACCAACACGTTTCATATATATATATGAATGCAGAAATGTGGGTTTGATCCCTGGATTGGGGAGATCTTCTGGAGAAGGAAATGGCAACCTACTCCAGTATTCCTGCCTGGAGAATTCCATGGACAGAGGAGCCTGGCAGGCTACAGCCCATGGGATTGCAAAAGAGTTGGACACAGCTTAGTGACTAAACAGCAACAGTATATATACATACTTATTTAACTGTGTAACTAGTATATTAATTTCCTTCTTGTATTCTACAGACAAAAACTAAATGGGTCAAAAGGGTTTGGAAAAATCATTCTAAACCTTCAGGAACAGGGGCCAAGAACTAGAACATTAACAAATCTATATTTGTTTTCTGGGGCTGCCATAAATAGTATCACAAACTTGGAGGCTTAAAACAATAGAAATATATTCTCTCACAGTTCCTGAAGCTTGCATTCTGAAAATTTGCAGGCTCATACTCTCTTTAAGTCTCTAGGGAAGCATTTATTCTTTGTTTCTTCCAACTTCTGTTGGCTGTTTATATTCCTTGATTTGTGGATACATCACTCCATTCTCTGCCTCTGTGAGTCTAAACCCTTCCTCTAGCTCTTTCTTAGAAGGACACTTGTCATTGAATGGTGATAATATGAAAAAGTTTCAACCCTTACTCTTTATATCAAGATCCTTAATTCAATTATATCTATTGTTATGGCCAGGACTGTGTCCCTATAAAGTTCATATGTGTGCGTGTGCTAAGTTGCTTCAATGCTGTCTGACTTGTTATGACACTATGGACTGTAGCCCGCCAGGCTCCTCTGTCCATGGAATTTTCCACACAAAAATACTGGAATGGCTTGCCGTGCCCTCTTCCAGGGGATCTTCTCGATCCAGGTAATGAACTTGTGTCTCCTGTGTCACTTTCATTGTCACATGGGTTCTTTACCACTAGCGCCATATGTAAAAGGCCTAATCCCTAGTCGAGGTACCTTAGTATGTGACTGTATTTGGAAGTAGGATCTTTACAAAGGCAATTAAGATAAAATGAGGCCATATGATTGAGCCCTAACATAGCCCAATTGATGCCCTTTTAAGAAGAGGAAATCTGTAGGCACAGACACACCAGGGATGTATATATACAGAGCAAAGACTTTATCAGAGAAGGTGGTCCCTGCAAACCAAGAAGAATGGCCTCAAAAGAGACCAAACCTGCTGACATCTTGATCTTGGACTTCTAAGCTGCAGAACTGTGACAAGAATAACTTCAGTGTTTGAGGTCATCTAATCTACAGTATTTTGTTTTGGCAGCCTTAGCAAAATAACAAATCTGCAAAGAATGTTCTTTACAGAGAAGGTAATTGTATAGGTTCAGTAGAGGCCACAATTCATACTCATTATGCTATATAGCTATACTTTACTGTGAAAATAGCCTAGCGTGTACAAACTAATGAATAAGTAAGATAAAAAATTACTACAATGAATGCCAATGAATGCCATCTCATTAGAAATGCCAAAATGCATGTCAAAACCAATACAATATTATAAAGTAATTACCCTCCAATTAAATAAATAAATTTAAAATGAAAAAAAAATACAATCTTGTTGATTCTTAAAAAAAAAAAGAAATGCCAAAATATTTAATGGCACTTAAGTAAACAACTACAGTGTCAAATCAATGGCCAAATGTGGAAACAAACATCTTTTTGGCATTAAAACAATCAGGTATAAAATTATGCTTTAAATATTTTTTCAGCATTATCAAAATGTGGAAACAAAAACATTATCTAAAATATATCACTTTCAAGAAAAATATGTCTGTGTCACCACTAAAGAAATTACAAGTTGGAGTCTAATGGTACTATATACAGGACACCTTCTCCTTACAACACTGCTGAAGATTTGGGTATTGGTAAGCCCTGGCGTCAGAGAAGGCAATGGCACCCCACTCCAGTACTCTTGACTGGAAAGTCCCATGGATGGAGGAGCCTGGTAGGCTGCAGTCCATAGGGTCGCTAAGAGTTGGCACGACTGAGCGACTTCACTTTCGCTTTTCACTTTCATGCATTGGAGAAGGAAATGGCAACCCACTCCAGTGTTCTTGCCTGGAGAATCCCAGAGACAGAGGAGCCTAGTGGGCTGCCGTCTATGGGGTCACACAGAGTCAGACACGACTGAGCGACTGAACTGAACTGAACTGAATATGAAAAAAATGCAACCCTTATTTTCATATAATTCATAAAATGGCAGAGAGTACAACTAGTCAATTGATATAAATGGTCTTCTTAATTGATTCCTACTATTTTGTAGGTAAATAAACACATTAAACAGAAGATATAGCTTAAGATTTGAGCAGTATTGATCATCATTATCTTCTTCACTTTACAGGAAATAAAACAGATGTGGAAAAGAGAAGTCAAACATATCTGGCTTATTTTAATATGCTTGAATTGTGGAGGTCTTGTTTGTTTTGTTTTCTACTATTACATCAAGATTTGAAAAGTGCTATAATGGCAGTTTGCAGAGTGGGCTGGAGAAAATTGAAATGCCTGGGTCAAGGCATACCAGTGAGGGAAATTTTTCTCTGTGTTTCATGCCAACAAATAATGGAGTCTGCTTGCTCACACTTACAGAATACAAAATACAGCTGTTCCCAAGATAAAGCTTTAACATGTGGCACAACTTGATTTTTAAAAGCTCTGATCAGAGCTTGGAAGTGAGACAAAATATGTGTTTCTCTGTTCTAGAGAAATGGATCCTAGAGGAGATGACAATAAGCTGGCATCTGCAGAGAGCTGAGTTTAAGGAAACATTGTTATATTTGGTAAAACTATATCACATTGTCTTTGCTCTCAGATTCCATGATTGTCTACGTAGAAAATCCAAGAGAAAAAAAGAATCTACTGGAACTAACAAGCAATAATAGCAAGGTTGTGGGATACAAAGTCAGGATAAAAACATCAACTCTTTTCCTAAATGCCAGCAATGAGCAAGTGGAATTTGAAATTAAAAATAAAATACAATTTTATCAGCATGCCCCCAAACTACTTAGGTAAAATTTTTAAAATGTACAAGATCTATATAAGGAAAGATATAAAACTATGATGAATCAAATCAAAGAATAAGTAATTGGAGAAATATTCCATATTTATGGATAGGAGGATTCAATATTGTTAAAATGTCAATTCTTCCCAACTTGATTTATAGTCAGTGCAATCCTAATCAGTACACCAGTAAGTTATTATACAGACATCCACAAACTGATTCTGTAGTTCATATGAGGTTAAGACACCCAGAAGAGCCAACATGAATTTGAAGGAGAAGAACAAAATTGAAGGATTGATGATATCATACTTTAAGAGTTACTATAAAGTAAAAACAATCATCAGCTCAGTATGGAACTGGCAAAAGAAGAAACAATAAATCACTGACTCAGTATAGACAGCCTGGAAATAGATCCATATAAACTGAGACAATTCTTTGACTATCTTTTGATAGTCTTTTCCACAAATGGTGCTAAAATAACTGGATATCCAATTGCTAAACAAAAACAAACAAACAAACAAACAAAAAAAAACAAAGAACCTAGATATATACCTCATAGTCTTTTCAAAATTAAAATTCACTTGAAAGGGATCGTGGACCTAAATGTAAAATGCAGAAGTATAAAACTGCAAGAAGATACATAGGAGAACAGCACCGTAATCTTAGGTCTGGTGGGGTCTTTTTAGATACAGCATCAATGGCATGATCTATTAAAGGAAGAATGAATGAGCTGGAATTCCTTAAAATATTAAAATTAAAAAGAGCTGCATTGTCAAAAAGTTGTCAGAAGAATGAGAAGACAATCTGGAAAACATACTGGAAAATAATATTTAGAAAGCAACAGTTAACATAGGCCTGTGATCCAACACAGAAAGAACTCTTGAAACTCAACAACAAATGAACAACCCAATTAAAAAATGGACCAAAGACCATAAGAGACACTTCACCAAAGAAGATACACAGATGAAAAATAAGCATAAGAAAAGATGCTCCTTAACATATGTCATCACGGAAATTAAAATTAAAACAATAATAAGACATCACTACAAAACTATTCAGTTCAGTTCAGTCGCTCAGTCGTGTCTGACTCTTTGCAACCCTCTGAATCGCAGCACACCTCCCTGTCCATCACCAACTCCCGGAGTTCACTCAGATTCACGTCCATCGAGTCAGTGATACCATCCAGCCATCTCATCCTCTGTCGTCCCCTTCTCCTCCTGCCCCCAATCCCTCCCAGCATCAGAGTCTTTTCCAATGAGTCAACTCTTCGCAGTGCTATTAGAATGGCCCAAATCAAGAACATTGACAACATCAAATATGGACAAGGATATGAGTCAATGGGAATTATCATTTCTAGGAAATGGAAAATACATTGCTGGTAAGAATCAATAATATTAGACCACTCTGGAAGAAAATATGGCAGTTTCACATAAAACTTAACATACTATTACCAAATGATGTAGCAATCATGCTCTGAGATATTTACCCAAAAGAGTTGACACCTTACATCCACACACAAATAAAACTATATATTGATATTTACAGCAGTTTTATTCATAATTGCCATAATTTTGAGTCAATTAAGATGGTGATGGACAGGGAAGCCTAGTGTGCTGCAGTCCATGGGGGTCGCAGAGAGTCAGACATGACTGAGCAACTGAAATGACAAGATGATATTCAGTAGGTGAATGAATACATAGTTTGTTACATTTAGACATTATAATATTTCATTAAAAAGAAGTGAGCTGCTGCTGCTGCTAAGTCGCTTCAGTCGTGTCCAACTCTGTGCGACCCCATAGACGGCAGCCCGCCTATAAAAAAGATGTTATTTTGCTGTTTAGTTGTTTGGTCATCAGCGACTCTTTTGCAACCCTATGGACTACAGCCCACAAGGCTTCTTTGTCCATGACATTTGCCAGACAAGAATACTGGAGTGAGTTGCCATTTCCTTCTAAAGGGTATCTTCCTGACTCAGGGATCAAACCCATGTCTCCAGCATTGCAGGCAGATTGTTTACAACTGAGCCAGTGGGGAAGCCCTGAAAAAGACATGCAAGAACCTAAAAGGCATATTTCTAAGTGAAAGAAGGCAATCTGAAAAGGCTGCATACTGCATGATTCTAACTATAAGACATTTTGCTAAAGACCAAAAAAAAAAAACAACACGGGGAGAATAGATCAGCTGCGTTTAGGGTTGGGAGTGGAGGTAGAAAGCAAAAGGAAGACAGCACAGAAAAAAGTAAAATTACTGTGTACAATATTAATCCATGACATTATATATTTGTCCAAACTCACAGAGTATATATGAAGAAAGAACCTTAAAATGAACTACAGGCATCTGGTGAAAGTGATGAGTCAGCACAGATCCATCTACTGTAACAGATATACCACTTTGATAAGCGATGCTGAGAATGGGGGTGCTATGGGTGTATGAGGGCAGATGGGATGTGAGAAATTTTTCCTTTCCATTTAACTTTTTCCTCTCGATTTTGCTACGAATCTAAAACTTTTCTAGAAAATAAAGTCTTTTAAAAACACATTTTCAACAGGTTTTGATTAAATAAGTTAATATTCTTAAAAATACCATAATGATTTGGTAATTCACATACAAGCAAAGTTATAGCACTTAGTATGGCTCAGCAGGTAAAGAATCTGCCTGCAATGCAGGAGACACAGGAGATGGAGGTTCGATCCCTGAGTAAAACAGATTCCTTGGCGAAGGAAATGACAACCCACTCTGGTATTTTTGTCTGGAAAACTCCATGGACAGAGGAGCCTAGTATGCCACAGTCCACAGGGTCGCAAAGAATGGAGAGGACTGAGTAACTAAACACACACATAAGCAAATAAAATGAAATTATCCTCAGATATTATATTCAATTGAAAAGATGTCTAAAAATCTCAAATTAATATCGTATTAATTCCTTTCTAATGGTTAGTTCCTACAGATTATCAATAGACAAATTGGGATTAGTAATAATATAATAACATATACATTTCCTTCTTATATGTTAAGTTGATGCTTTCATATTAATAAAATTATATGCGAGATGAATAAAAGTTTGGAGTATTGAGGCACATAAACATACTTTAATCAATATTTTAGAGGGATGCTAATATTAACTAAAACTTTTTAAATAAAAGGCATTCCACTAAACATATTATTAGCCATCTTTAATAAAATCCTGTTGAAAATATTTATTTCCCCATATGAACAGGATAACTTTTGCATGATTTCCAACAGTACAAAGCCTTGAATTACAAAGTGCTAAATAATGGCAAATGATAATAGCAACATTAGTCTAAGAAGCACAAAATTATAAGAAAAATTCAAAATTTATTTCATGCAAAATTTTGTTTAAAATTTTATTTTATGGGTATTGGTGTATGTACTATATTTACTCCTACTGAGTCAACAAATCTACTTAAATTAATTTTACATTTACAGAATCTGAGAAGAGTGTATACCAATGTAAATATACTTCCATTAGATTATATTAATTCAGAGAAAATGTTTCTCTATAAATAATTTTAATGTTCCATAATACCACCCAAAATGGAACTCAAATCTTGCCTCCTTTCTCCATAGAACTCAATCCACTCAAAATTCCCTCACTAAACTCTGTCAAGAGCAATTATTTCATTATGTTTTGCTAGCCAAACATTCATTGTAAATGAAACTAATATAATATTTGTATTAGGAAACAAAATTGGATATAGCCAATTTTTAAAAGCATGTTAAATAAATATTACAACATTAGAAGGAGCTGAGGGATTCTCTGGCACAAACAGAATAAATAATAAAGTGAAAGCTTTGTACAGAATATTTTTTGGTTGTATTTTAGATGTCATTGTTGTTTTAGCCACTAAATCATGTCTGATTCTTTCGTGACCTCATGGACTCCTCTTCAGGCTGACTCTTTTGTGTCTGGCTCTTTTGTGACTCCCATCAGGCTCCTCTGTCCATGGGACTTTCCAAGGAAGAATACTGGAGGGGATTGCCATTTCCTTCACCATGGGTTCTTCCCGACCCAGGGAATGATCTCCAGTCTCCTTCACTGGCAGGCAGATTCTTTACCATCGGGCTACCAGGACAGCCCATGTAGCTGATCCACTGGTGAAAAAAGGAGTGAGGTATGTACTTAAGTCCCCTTCCTACATTTCTTTTCACCAAATCTGAAAATGAATCAACTATGAAGTTCATTCAAGACTTGTTACATCTTAGGACAGCACTCCAGATTAAATCACTAACCACATCATGGAGTACAGGATGTAGAATGAAGAAAAGTAGAACATAAAATCAAACATGTGTTAGAGTAGAAAAATGTACACACTATTGTTTAGTTTTCAAATAGATATGTTTTATAGCAGTTTTAAATTCACAACCATAGTGGGCAGAAGATAGATAGATATTCCATATATTCTCGACTCCAGTGCATGCAAAAACTCTTCCATGTGGATGTCGTCACCAGAGTGTTAACATTTGTTACAACTGATAAACCTACATTGACACATCACTACCATTCAGAGTCCATAGTTGACTTCAGGGTTCACTCTTCCTGTTACACAGTCTATGGATTTGAAGAAACGTATAATAATATATGTCCACCATTGCAGGATCACACAGATTAGCTTCACTGCTCTAAAACTTCTCTATGATCCACCTACTTATCCCTCCTTCCTTTCTAACCACTGTCAACCACTGATCTTTACTACATTAAATTTTATACCTTTTTTCTTAAAGTCATTTACTTGGAATCACATGGTATGCAGCCTTTTCAGATTGCCTTCTTTCAGTTACGCGTGTTAGGATCCTCTGTGACTTTCCATGGCCTAACAGTGCCATTCTTTTAAAAGGTAAATGACATTCCATTGTCTGGATGTGCCACATTTATCCATTTATTCACTGAAGGATATTTTAGTTTCTTTCAAGTAATGGTAAATGTGAATAAAGCTATTACAGGTTTTTGTGTGGAAAAAACCTGTCAACTCTTTTGCATAAAGACTCAGCCAGTTTCCAGTCAACCTAATTGACTAGAGGTTGTGCAAATCCAGCCTAGATTAGTCACTGGGGACTTAGATTGAAAAAACTACTTTGTCCATCCATAGAACTGTGAGGAATGATAGTTTATGTTTTACCCGAGTAATTATTGGGACAGTTTTTTGCATAACATTTTTGTGGAAATTCAGGACTAATGCAAGGAGAAATGATGAATTGTGAAAAAAGTATTCAACATTATTTTTATTCTACCTGTTATTAAAATTAGGGTTCTAGATTGCATATTCCGGATCTTCCCTAGTGGCTCAGATGGTAAAAGCATCTGGCTACAATGCAGGAAACCTGGGTTCGATCCCTGGGTCAGGAAGATACCCTGGAGAAGGAAATGGCAACCCACTCCAGTACTCTTGCCTGGAAAATCGCAAGGACAGAGGAGCCTGGTGGACTGCAGTCCATGGGGTCGCAAAGAGTTGGTCATGACTGAGCACTTCACTTCACTTCAGATTGCATATTCCAGGAAAACTCAGGCTCTATATGGTATGTAGAGTACTTGGGTCTTTTACACAATATAGAACTATGCATCATTCCATGTTAATCATTTTACCAGATTATGTTAAATTAATTAACAACAAATATATCATGATGCATTAAATTATTCCATTATGCAGGGACAATCATATGACAAAGTTCCTCTGGATAAAATGTTGACTGCAGTTTCTTTTCCTAGCCTAAAATTGTCTGCCAATTCTGGTGTATAACTTCATACCTTCTAAGCATTACCAGAATTCCACTAATAATATTAATGGATTTTAGTTCCTTCTATAACCCAACCTGGACAAATCCTCACCAGAATATATTGCTTATTCTTTCTTGATAGCCCATATTCTTACATTTCATAGTTGTTCTTGGAAAAAGGTAGAAATAGGTTTTTTGGATCCAGCTCAATGAATGTCCTTTTCCCTCTGATCTGTTTCTGAAGCCATGTGAATCAGCAGTCCACAGCTGTGGTTTTAGCTTCCTGATTTATCATGACAAAAGCAACAGACCCATCGGTGGGTCACTTAAACAGCTTGATCTGGTAGGAATTCCTGCAGGCTCAGCCTATATATTGCCTTTTCCATCATCCATCCAAACACTTCAGTGAGCAAGCTATAATCCATGATAAATCTTTTTTTTTTTCTGTCTTTACACAGGTTAGAATGGATTCTCTTTTCTTTAACTAAGAGATCTGAACTTTAAAGAAGGATCATAATTGCTTGATATCCTTGATCATATCTAGATACATATTAATTGCTTAATAAATATAGAAGATTAAACTTCATAGCTTTACTATTCATAACAAGAGTCCAACTCAGTTATTCAAGATTTAATATTAATGTAAAATTATGACACACATTTTTTCCCTATTATTTGGCATTCATTTGTTGTTCAGTCACCAAGCCATGTTCTACCTGTTACAACTCAATGGACTGTACCATGCCAGGTTTCCTTGTCCTCCACTATCTCCCATTCACTCAAACTCACATCCACTGAGTCCGTGATGCCATCCAGCCAACTCATCCTCTATCAACCCTTCTCCTCCTGCCCTTAATCTTTCCTAGCATCAAGGTCTTTTCTAGTGAGCTGTCTCTCTGCATCAAAGTATTGGCTAAAGTACTGGAGCTTCAGCTTTAGCATCAGTCCTTTCAATGAATATTCAGTGTTGATTTCCTTTATGATTGACTGGTTTGATCTCCTTGCTGTCTAAGGGACTCATAGAGCAATAAGAATTTTATCCAATCTCTCCTCAATGTTAATTAATGTATTCAGAATATTATAGCACTTCCTTAAATAAAGTTTAAATAATAACCCTTAATAAATAGCTGGAAGACAAAAAAAGAGGAAAAGAGGAAAAAAGAAGAATCTGTGATGCTCTTTGCACTACTTAGTAGCTGCTGAAATTAACATTGTCAGAGTGTAATCATTCATTCTTTTCTAAAAAGAAACTTCCATATTTGAAATGAATTTCTGAAATATTAAACATAATATTATAAATACTGATCATATGAAATATCAATGAGCTATAGAAAAATTCAACAGATATATAAAAGTATAAGCTCAGTAAATTCTTGAACAATACACAAATAAAGATCAATTTTTAAACTTTCATTGCTTTTAAAAATGCCATTATGTTTTCTCTCCATGTTGGATTAAGCTGGACTTTTTCCCCATCTTGTAGAATTTAGTTTCTTTTTATTACAGGGGCTCTCAATAAGGAGCTTCCATTGCTTGCAAATATACACACGTACCTGCCATGTGCTCTCATTTCATGCTTCCCACACCATCTTTATATCATGTCCTAGGGAGATACACTGGAGAAGGCAATGGCACCCCACTCCAGTACTCTTGCCTGGAAAATCCCATGGATGGAGGAGCCTAGTGGGCTGCAGTCCATGGGGTCGCTAAGAGTCGGACACGACTGAGCGACTTCACTTTCTCTTTTCACTTTCATGCATTGGAGAAGGAAATGGCAACCCACTCCAGTGTTCTTGCTGGAGAATCCCAGGGACGGGGGAGCCTGGTGGGCTGCCGTCTATGGGGTCACACAGAGTCGGACACGACTAAAGTGACTTAGCTATCTAGCTAGGGAGATACACACACACATACACACACACACACACACTTCATTTTCTATCCCAAATTAATACTATTTTTTGCTTCATTGAAAATCTTTGAAGTTTAATCAATATATAATGACTGCCAACATTCAAGTGACATCATTTTCCTTCACAACTCCTCATTTAAATAAAATTCTGGGAATTCCTGAATATATGTGTCATTATCCTTGAAAATCATTGATAAAGCTGTTAACACAACAAAATATCTGTGCTGTGCTAAGTTGCTTCAGTTGTGTCTGACACTTCTCAACCCCATGGACTGTAGCCCACCAGGATCTTCTGTCTATGGGGATTCTCCAGGAAAGAATAGTTGAGTGGGTTGCCATGCCCTTCTTCAGGGGATCTTCCCAGGCCAGGGATCAAACCTGTATCTCTCACATCTCCTGCATTGGCAGACAGTTTCCCAACTACTAGCACCACCTGGGAAGCCCAGCAAAATATCTATATTTAGAACATGCATTATTATCCCACCTCATAAAATAATGAAACCTAAGAACATATCTCCCATTCTCTATAATCCACAAGGAACAAATATAGGAGTGAAAACTTAGCTAAACAAGGCAGCATATTAAAACAATTATCAAAACAATGATGGAGCTTCACTATAATCATCACTACCAACTGAGCAACAAATCAAACACTGAGGTAGCATAATAGAGAAAAATCAGTGCTTAGGGACCAAGGCAGGTTACAGTCACAATGGGATTTTGCAAAAATATAAGTCAAAGTAAAAAGGCTGTTCTTGAATACAAACAACACAGTTCTTTTAATAATCAGCTAAATATTAATGTTTTGAGATTCAAAACTTTCAATAAAATAAATATAAACATTATAATTTATATATCCATAAGCCACATTTGGAACTATTTTTCCTAGAAGTCTAGATGTAGTGATAAAACATATCTCTTGGGAACGTCTTTTTCTTTTGTTCATAGATATTATTACCAAAGAAAAACCTGAGTTTACAAACAAATCTTTAGGCTTCCAAGAGACTTGCATTATTTTTTATATTGGCTTATTAAATAGGACAATAAAATAAAACAGTTACTTTAAAACACATCTGATTAGTTTTTGTGCATTTTTATAATCTATGAATGATATTAGCAATAGCAAAAATATATTAGCTGCAGAGCAATTATTACTTAATATGCAACTTAAGGCCACGAAATAATACCACAGTTCTTTTCAAATCAAATACCTAACAGAATAGCAGAAAACCCTTCATTAAAACACTAATTTCTTCTTATTGATGGGGACACGAAATAGCTATATAACTATCATAACTGCCAGAAATCTGAGCTTATAGCCAGCTAATTTAAGAAATAAGATATGAAATTAGTACCCTGGGGCTGAAAACAAGCACTTAGAATTGAGATGTGACATTAATTAAAGTAAGGAAAGAACTATAATATTACTGTGAAGTAATCATTATGCTAAGGAGGACATATAAAAAGAATTAAAACTGAAGGATAATGCCCAATTATCTTGCTCTGAATGAAGTTCAAATGCAGTATCATAATCTTCCAAATGAAAAATTACAGAACTTTTGAAAAGTAATCCACAGTATGCTCAAAATGAAATAAAATGAAAAACAAGGTAACAAACACAGAAATCATAAAATGAAACAATAACAAAATGAAATAGTGAGATGAGAATGACTAGAGGTAACCTAACATTAGTAATCACTAGTCCAAAAACTTAGTAGTTCATAATAAACATTGTTATTTCTTGCCAATATGGACTTATAGAAGCATTGAGGAGGGGTACTTATCTTTTTATTTTAGAAATTAAGGAGTGTGGAGAGAGTGAACATGAACTTCTCAAACAGCCTAAATCCACTGGTGCAAAAGGGATTGTTTGTTGGAGGTGCAGAGGGAGAAGGGGATATGAATTAGTGAAAATGCTGAGAAAGAAAAGAAAGGATGAGATAGGGGAAGAAAAAGATGGAAGAAGACAGAAGGAGGAAATAAATAAAATAAAGAATGGATGGGGGAAGAAAAAAAAGGAAAAAACCAACAAACAAAAGCCTTTCCTTCAGCCTATGCACTAATCAGCATGGCTGCTGAGCAGTGCAAATGCATAGAGTATGGAATAGGGCATGTTGTTGAATTTGTTCCATCTACAATGTCTCTCAACTCTTGCTCTTAGCTTGTCTGAATTGGCTAAGTCTTCAAGATTCAGTTCAAATCACTCAACTTGCAGGAAGATGGGATAACCTCTCCCATAATGATTCCTGGACTATTCAGGCATTTGTTCTTCAACTTATTGTGAGACTAAATCATATGGTGCCTCCTTTATGTCTGGGTGGTTGTTTATAACAAATAATGAGGACTTGAACTCATTTTCTGTTGATGAAGCAATTCATTTATCCAGTCAAAGACACTGAGCAAGTAAAAGGAAAGTGATGGTACTTCATTTTGAAGAACATCATCACAAGAACTTTATTATTTGTTGCTGAAAGTTTTGGTAGGCACTTTAATAGGTAAGCACATTAACAAAGGAAAACGGAGGATTTTTCCCAATTTTAGCATTTCTGAGAGATTTTTTTCCATTTAGATTTGAAAAGTTATTCCTAAAAATAATGCAGTTATTTCTAGTTCTATCAATAAAATAAAAGTCATGAATACCATACAACTTAATTTTATTCATCTATTCATTAGTTCAGTCATTAATCAGAATTGGGATAAGTTTTTATATGTGCCGTATATTGAATCGTGTCCTTATTTTAACTGTCAATTAAATAGAACACAGGCTTTGTCTCCTTAGAACTTAAAATCAAGTGAAGAAAATGGCCATTAATCAAGGAAACACACACACTTAAATGTGAATTCACAAACTGAGTACTTGCAAAATGTACTCATAAAGTATGATATTCTTTGAAGTTTAAGCACCAGTTCCACTGATCCTCAATAAGTCTTCAAAGGTTAAAGAAAATGATGAAGAACAGAGTTTATATAACTAATAGTACGAGTAGCTGTTTAAAGACTATGGCCTTGCAATTTTAATTTATTTATCTGATTTGTTTATTTCTCAAGTATGTGTTCAGTTCAGTTCAGTCCCTCAGTCGTGTCCAACTCTTTGCGACCCCATGGACTGCAGCATGCCAAGCCTCCCTGTCCATCACCAACTCCTGGAGTTTACACAAACTTGTGTGTTGAGTCAGTCAATGAACAATTATTTCTTGAGCACTCAGGAGGCTAAATGGGCCAAACAGGTACAAAGATAGTAAAAAACAAACAAACAAACAAACAACAAAAAAAAAAACCCTGACATAGATTTAAACAAAATGTATAAAGTGAAGTGAAGTAAAGTTGCTCAGTCGTGTCTGACTCTTTGAGATCCCATGGACTGTAGCCTACCAAGCGCCTCTGTCCATGGAATTTTCCAGGCAAGAATACTGGAGTGGGTTGCATCAAAACAACAATTACCTAACTGATGCTTAAGTGATAGGAGGAGCGCATGGCAACCCATTCCAGTATTCTTGCCTGGAGAATCCCCCTAGACAGAGAAGCCTGGTGGGCTATGATCTCCTGCTGCTAAGTCACTTCAGTCATGTCCAACTCTGTGCGACCCCATGGACGGTAGCCCACCAGGCTCCTCTGTCCCTGGGATTCTCCAGGAAAGAACACTGGAGTAGGCTGCCGTTTCCTTCTCCAATGCACGCATGTATGCTAAGTCACTTCAGTCGTGTCCAACTGTGTGACCCCATAGATGGTAGCCCACCGGGCTCCTCTGTCCACAGGATTCTTCAGGCAAGAATACTGGAGTGGGTCACCATTTCCTTCTCCGGGGCTATGGTCCATGGGGTTGCAAAGAAGAGCGACCAAGCACAGCACATATTCAGGAAAATAATGTATAATTGTTGAGATGATTATCGAAATAATGAGAAATTAAAGCCTAATATGGGAGTATATTATAGTGATCTGGGAAAGGTCATGTCAGCGAAGATTTTCTTAAAAGACCTGTAACCAGGAAAAGAATATTCAGGAACATTATAGGAACCTATCCAAGGAGCTGGTAACAGATCTTAGTCCATAGGGCCACAAAGTTGGATGCAACTTAGCAATTGAACAACAATCTGTGACAATAGCAGTTGTAACCACTAACCTGGCCATTAGAACAAGAATGAATCTAATATTCTCACTTCTAAGACAGATGTAGTTAAGAGTTAAGTACAGAGAGGAATTGAAAATAGTTAAAGTTTTTAATATTTTAATTAACTTAACACCAAGTCCTATAGAATCTGTATCCTGAGTATAAGGTCTGTCTAGTCAAGGCTATGGTTTTTCCAGTAGTCATATATGGATGTGAGAGTTGGACTGTAAAGAAGGCTGAGCGCCAAAGAATTGATGCTTTTGAACTGTGGTGTTGGAGAAGACTCTTGAGAGTCCCTTGGACTGCAAGGAGATCCAACCAGTCCATTCTGAAGGAGATCAACCCTGGGATTTCTTTGGAAGGAAGGATGCTGAAGCTGAAGCTCCAGTACTTTGGCCACCTCATGGGAAGAGTTGACTCATTGGAAAAGACTCTGATGCTGGGAGGGATTGGGGGCAAGACGAGAAGGGGACGACTGAGGATGAGATGGCTGGATGGCGTCACTGACTCCATGGGCGTGAGTCTGGGTGAACTCCGGGAGTTGGTGATGGACAGGGAGGCCGGGCGTGCTGCGATTCATGGGGTCGCAAAGAGTCGGACATGACTAAGCGACTGAACTCAACTGAACTGAAACAATAAAGATGCTAAATGGTGACTGAGCATGCAGGGGCAGAAACTGAAGAGCAGTGTCGCAAGGATAGAATAGAATTTCTCATACAATGTCATTTTTACCTGCCATTAACTAGCAGGTATTCCCAAGCAATATCTGCTTACTTCATAGGTCGCTTACCGCAGCGGTTTAAGGGGCTCTGAAGGGCTGGAGAAACCATGCATTCAGAAGGCCTGTGTGCAGTTTACCAGACCAGTGACATGCCTTATGAAGGTAGTCGGAGACAGATCTGTAGGTTTGCTTCTTCACATTCTGATAACCATGAGTTAATGGGAACAAGGTTCAGGGGGTCTTAGTATGCTAATGGGCTTCCCAGGTGGCTCAGTAGGTAAAGAAACTGCTTACAAGGAGACATCAGAGATATGGGTTCGATGGCTGGGTCGAGAAGAACCTCTGCAGGAGGGCTGGCAACCCACTCCAGTATTCTTGCCTGGAGAATCCCAAGGACAGAGGAGCCGGGAGGGCTACGGTCCATAGGGTGCAAAGAGTCGGACATGACCGAAGCAACTGAGCCCAGCATTGAGCACATTCCTAAGCAAATGTAACACTGACCCGGAGGAGTCATTATTCCAGACTTCCTTCCATCTTTTTTTTTTTACATTTTTCCTGCAGCGAAATTTTGTCTTCAAATTAAATCAATAGACAGAATGAGTAAAGATGGTTATTAGTAAAAAAGAAAAAAGGCAGAGGTGCTCTGTGAGAAGGTGTGGAAGTCCTGGGAAACCCTCTGCTCTTTTTGGCCTGCTCTTCACTGTCCCACTCTCCCTATCCCCCCAGAAGTCATTGCTCAGAGGTTCACTGGGACAGCTCCTGATAAACCACTCTTCCGTTCTCTTAGCATCACTGAGGTAGGCTAACCCACATCTTGTGCCACCATCGTTAAATTTGAAAGTCAGCCTTTGGCACAGATGAAACCTCCACTGTTGTTACTAACCTGTTCCTACAACAGAGCATTAACACCGACCCTTGTAAACTAAGGGTTATATCCCAAGAGATCCATTAGCACATGATTACATTTGTATTCCCAAACAACTTTAGAAACAATCATGTGACAACCAGCTACAATTTACAAACGATATTTTTAAACGTGTGATATAGAACAAATGATATATTGCTTATCAAAGCCAACATTCTGTTTAAAGAATGGAGGTTTTACACAGGATAAAGGACTTTTAAAGAATAACATCAGAAGAAGAATAAGAGAACAGATGTTTGATGTTGCTCTCAAGTTTGTATATGTCGGAGATTCTCAAGGGAAACTTGCCACACTTCTCTCAAAATTTGAGCATAGAATCAGGATCTTGGGGAATTAGGTGTAATCTGAAATATATACTTAAAGGATAAATACTATGGGATTATATTATGGCACTATTTATTATAGTTTATAAATTATCATAAACTGGGAAGTGTTTGGTTCATAGGAACTCATAAACTATCTAGTTAGAATATATTATGGAAACACAGACTTTAAAGGGAGAAAAGTGAGGGATGAAAAAAAATAGCAAAATTAGCTAACTTACATAAGTGATTATAACTCAACAGTAAAGTCAGAGAATGAGGTGGTACCTTTATACTGTCTCAAGTCTAAAATAAAGCAAGTAGTATAAAGCTGATGTCATATAAGTTGAAGTGAAGGCTATCTAATAATATTATTATTCACAGAAAAAATAAAAAAACAAGTATTTGCATTGACTTTCCAGAAGGTCAATCAAAGCAAAAGAGGCATTAATTTAAGACTCAAAATCAGAGATAAATAATTGGACAAAAATTCCACATCGTATTCATAACGCAGTCTAATTCTCACTGTTTAGGATAAACTGATTAAAAGCACACATTATATAAATTACAACAAATTCTGTCAGCAGTAACTCTGAGTAGTTTTCCTGAAGTGACAAAATACCTTATTTCTGGGATGAGGGAACAGGGAAGTCTGATAAATACTCAAATATGAATAGCAATACTTTATCAGTCATTTTCCAAGTAAGAACAATATTCCTATTACAAACAAAAATAGAAAAGCTAGTTTAGTTCACAAGCTACCTTTGTAACTCACAAGCAAGCTACCCTTGTTACTTCCTCAAGATAATTATTTTATCTTTGTTTGCAGCAGAAATGATTTGTACATATTATAGTTTTAACTTTGTTACACTGAATATTAAAAATGTATAGTCAAGTGTTGAAATACGAAACTATACTGTATTTTACTGCTTCTTAAAAAACATTCTTAAATTAAAATTGCCTTTCTTCTCCCTGAGATTATATGTAGTGAAGAATCAAGTGACCACAAGAACAATTTCACACCATTGTTTGATTCCTGCTTAGGGGGCCAGTTCTGCCCACCTCTGCTTTGTACCACTAGTGAAAAGATCAATACACTGAAAAAGTCCACTTACTGTCTAAGTATTATTATGAATACAGCTTCTCTAACTCTCACATCCTTGGAAAGTTTTAGGCCATGGATCTAGAGTATTTCCTCAATGTGATAACCACTAGATAGGTTTTCAATTTTAAAAGCTCCAATATCTTATACTAACTCAGAGTAAAGAAGTTTTGTGGAAGAATATTCATGTGCAGTAAAATAATGTTCTAAGTTCAGAAACATGTATAGGAAAGCAACAGAATGCATTGTATTCTTTATAATCCTATGAAGTCAGTTATAGTGTAAGTAGCTTAAGGAGGTCTCAAAATATATATTTTATTAATACCTGTTATTGATTCTAGAGTGTACAGATGAATCCGAGGCGACATGTTCCATCTTTATGTCCAATCTCCTACCATAATCTGCTTTGGGCATTCTTTATGATCTGCACTATTCTTTAAGCTTGACCACTTGCTTGCAGGTGATAAGGCCTGATGGTGACAGACTGATACAGCTATCTCTTCATACATTTCTTAAATGGAGTTTCTCAGGACCCATATCATCTGGCAATCAGTGTCACAAAATAACTGCCAGAGAGAAGTGCCTGCAGCCTTTGAAGTATGAGAAGGAACTGAGACATTTCAATTCACTTTGAAGTGTATTTAAGGTACATCCCAGCTGCCTGTTATCGTTCAATTTTATTTCATATAGGAAATCAACACTATCGATAGAAGTTGTAAAAGAAACAGGTAAGAGAAAAAACGAGAAGGACGGGTCAGGCCTTCAGAAAAATAGTCATGTTTTTAAGCTGCTTGTTTATTCTCCATAAGCAAATATATATATAATTTTCTAAATACAAAATCCAGAATTTAGGACAGAATATAAGGGGAGAAAAGCAAAATATATTTTAGGTAAGAAAGAGGAAACAGATAGTAAGGGAGAAAATAATGGCAATGTAAAAATATAACACAATGACTCATTACACAATACGTCTTTAAAACGGGCAAAAAATCTTCTGATGTTAAAAACAGTGAATTTTGTAAAAAGAAAATTAAATTTTTGTGTGACATGGAATTACATTACATGAAGTGATAATGGAATGTCTATACTATATTAAAGTTGTTCAGCTATTTAAGATATTAATAAAACAGGCTTGAAACAACTACTGTGTGATTCATTAAATTAATGGTTCAGTAATTCACACAATAAACATTAATCTACTAAGCCAGAAGACATCTATCACACTTTATGTCCAGTGATTACAGACCTCAGTTTTTCCTTTAGAAATTGCACA
This sequence comes from Aepyceros melampus, assembly GCA_006408695.1. Lineage (NCBI taxonomy): Eukaryota > Metazoa > Chordata > Mammalia > Artiodactyla > Bovidae > Aepyceros > Aepyceros melampus. The sequence goes on from SJXQ01003998.1 coordinate 246,112, forward strand.
AGCCAATGAGAGAACAGAGAATCCCCTTAGACCACTTGAGCTCTGGGTATTGAATTCTCCATGCCTTCCTCACTTTCCTCAAATCTCAAACAGTCCTCACCTCCTTACAATTGTCTGATGAATATGCCTCTAAAGTTGCAAAAGATGGGAAACATGTGTGTACTTGTGGCAGATTCATGTTGATGTATGGCAAAACCAATACAATATTGTAAAGTAATCAACCTCCAATTAAAACAAATAAATTTATATTTAAAAAAGGAAATAGTAAACTCAGAAGAAAACGTTTGCCTTCACCATCCATCCAATCTATCAGCTATCTGGTTTCTGAACCGCCTACTTTGGCTCTCTCCCTGTTCCAGCTCTGTATCTGATCCACCATGACCTGTACTATAATCTGCAATTTCTCCCTCCTTGAATCACTTTACTTCTGGAGCAATCCTCTCTTGCTTCTCCATTTCAGTCTTCATTGCTCTTGTGAAATGATCTTCATCTTCCAGACCTCCATGTGCTGGAATGTCCTGAAACTTAGCCTGGGATCTCTTCTGCCATTCATTTTTCCTCTCACATCCAAACCCACAGCATTAAATAAGGTCTCTGTGTTTTTAATTTTTAATGTACAATTGTAGTCCAAATCTCACTAGTGAAATAAAGATTATATTTAAAAGAGCAGTACTGTATGAACCATAAAATAAAATAGAATAATTGACATTTGCAAAAACATAATCACTACAATTTTTTATTCTCAGGTGGCTCAGTTGTAATGAATACACCTGCCAATGCAGGAGACTTGGGTTCAATCTTTGGGTCAGGAAGATCCTGGAGAAGGAAATAACAAACTACTCCACTATTCTTGCCTGGAAAACTCCATGAACAGAGGAGTCTGGTAGGCGACAGTTCATGGAATCACAAGAGTCAGCCACGACTGACCCATTAAACAAGACCAATTTTCTTTCTCAGATCAAAGTAAGTGTATTCTTTTTTTTTTTTTTCTTTTGGAGAATAATCCTTTCCTTGAAACGGTAGTTTATGAATTAACTTTGTTGCCTTTTAAACAAAGCACACACTTTTTTTTTCCTGAAATAATATCTGCATTGGATTTCCTCTTTGTATAGTACTTAGATATACCCCTTTATTCAATTGTTGTTATAAAACACACACTATACCTGAACACTTTTTTCCTAAATTTCGATACTCTAATCAGTTCTGTGATTACTGCAGTATGTACTCAGAGAACTGAGGCTACTAGTTTAAGGTATTACATTTGCTCCATCCATAAATATTAAGAGTCAGTATTCAGTCACATATCCTTTTCCCCCATCTCAAGAACAGTGTTTAATGATACTTTGTTGTAAAAAAGATGCCATCTCCAAGTAAATGTTTTAATAAAATCTTAGAACATAATATTTTCAAAAAATAATTCACAGAAGATATTCCCCAGTACTTTTATGAAAAGTCTAGAATTATAATAATTTGGTGTTTTAATACCATAATTTATAAAACATGTTGGAAAATATTTTTTTCATTACATTCTTGAATTTGAAGAATGACTGAATGTGTGTGATTTCATGCTTAGTATGAATTTTAGACAAGAAATACATACTCTATTTCTCCTTTACCTATCCTAACTGGTATTCTGTGTTTAGAATTCTTTGAATTTTAAGTGAGATTCTATATGCAAATATTGTGTTAAGAGCTGGGGAATAAGGAGATGAATTCCTGTCCTCAGAAAGTTAATAAAAATGGAAAACAAAATAATACTAGGATTGAATCAATGGATTGACTATGCATTTATCTGAAAGTTCAAGCTTAATTAGTAAGCTTTCAGATGTTCAACAAGTTGTTAAAAATCTTACTGTCATGTGAAAAATGAGATGAAAGAAATAATTCAATGGAAGGAGTATTTATACTAAATTTTAACAATCACTTCAACAAAAACTAAAATAAAATAACAAGGAATAGAATGTTAGTGATTAAAAATAGAATTACTGTAATTTGCCTCTATTCAGGAAAAAAAAAAGTTCACTTTCATCTTGTGAAAGGTAACTCATTAATTTAGAAAATATTTATATTAAAATATTATATACATATAGGCTTCCCAGGTCATAAAGAATCTGGCTGCCAATGGTAAAGAATTTAAGAGAAGTTGGTTTGATCCCAGGGTCAGGAAGTTCCCATGGATTAGGGGATGGCAACCCATTCCAGTATCCTTGCCTGGAGAATCTCATGGACAGAGGAGTCTGCTGGGCTACAGTCCACGGGGTCTCAAAGAATCAGACACGACTGAAGCAATTTAACACACACACACACATATAATGACACATTTCAAATATTTGAATTGCCTTTTTCAAGAGTTTCCTATAAGAGCAGAACTATATTTAACTGGCCATTCAAATGATTAATCTTAAACAGTAGAATGGTATCTTACTCATACCATGCCTATCATTAGAAAGTATTTTAAAAGCTAGATGTTTTCTTTCCAATTAAATGTAATTATATATTTCAGAAATTGCAAAAAGCATTCTTATCTTTTTTATAGTAGCAGTGAGCCTAGCAACTAAACAGTCTTCACATATACGTTATGTTACTTTCATACTTAGTCACCAGAAACAGATACTAAAAATAAAACTAGAAACTATAACCATAGGCAAAGACATTATTTTATTTATTATTTCTGAAATTTAATAGACAGTCCTCCAAACCAACTGAAAATAAGAAGTTTCAAGAGCTATGCCAGTAAAGAATTTCAGATCCAGGCAGAAATGTCCTTATCCCAAATTCTATGCTATCTTCACAACAAGTTAGAAATTAGAAAATCCATCTACTGTGTGACTTTCAAATGTTGGCCCACTTATACAACTTAATAATTTAATTCACCTTAAAATCCACCTTTTTTATAGAGTTCTTATCTCTGCTTGATAAGAAAAAAAAAAGCTACAGCACTTAATTTCATAGCTAGAGATTTTCAATTAGCATACTCATTTTTGACAACCATTTGGATAGCAGTTTGACGGCTTCAGTATAGCTTCAAAATTAAAAGTGCCATTGATGGCCAAATGTATTCTAGATTGCTGTTTTTCAAGTTTTACAAGAGAAATTAAACTGTGAAAGTAATTCAGTTGTCTAAAAATATGGCCTGACCTTGCAGAATTTCTGAGTAAGACTTAAAGCTTGCACACAGTACATTTTAATAAATGTCCTTTGAAAAAAAATTATGAGCCAAATTACATTTGAAAAATATGTGATTCTGAATCAATTAAACAATTTGACTTTTCAAACATAAGGGCATTTTTTGTGAGGTGATATTAAAAAATGAATAAAATAAGTACACAGGATTGAAATAAACTACATAATTATTCATAGACTACAGGTGCTTTACTTAGTGAACAAGGATTTCCAATCACCATGTGCAATGTAGGTGTTCTAAGGCCTTATAATATATGTTGGGAACACTGAAATGTTTGTTCAAAACACAAACAAGCAATAGAACAATACTAGGTAATACCTAAGTGGTACGTTATGAATAAGATTCTGAAGAGACCAGATTAAAGAAAATAAACAGAATTTTTACTACAACATATATATTTAAATCCTAGGAATTTACCAAGGTTGATGCAAAGTCAGTTCATACCATATCCACTAGGTAGTGCTAAAGAGATAAGGCTCAAAATATCAATTATGAATGCACTTGATTAAGAGTTTGCCTTTCTGGTGAGCATTTTCCTAAACTGCCTTATATCCACAATCACTGCTGTAAACTCCTTAAAACTATAGTCCTGCCTTAAATGCTTATGTGAAGTAAAAACAATGTATTGGGACTCTGATAAAGTTATTTTTACACTGAATAAACAAAGCCAAGTTCCACTCAAACAGAAACTAAATAGAAAACACAGCAACTAAGAGGATTACTATGTTGGGGGAAAAACGCAGGCTGAGAACCTGGGCTGCAAAGCTCCTTTTCAAACATAATGTGGTTGTGGTGCATTAGTTGCTAAGTTGGATTCTTGTGAACCCATGGACTGCAGCCCACCAGGCTCCTCTGACCATGGGATTTTCCAGGCAAGAACATTGGAGTGGGTTATCATTTCCTTTTCCAGAGGAACTTCCCAACCCAGGGATCGAACCCATGTCTCCTATATTGCAGGTGGAATCTTCACTGCTGAGCCACTAGGGAGGCCCTAAGACAGAATGCTCTGTCCCTAGTCAACAGTGGAATCAAAAGGGACATGATGTTACCTCATTGTGGGTTCTGTATATTTCTGCTCCACTACAGACTAGATTTTAATGCTGGACAAGTCATTCAACCTTTCTGAGCCTCACCTGTCTTATTTTTCAAATGGAAAGGATTAATCAAAGCTATCCCACATTATGGTAAGTGTCACATGAGACACTGCATGTGAATGAAGCACAAATTAGACTAATAAATGCAAAAGTAAGACATTTTGAAAGTGAAAGTGAAGTCAGTCGCTCAGCCGTGTCCGACTCTTTGTGACCCCATGGACTGTAGCCTACCGGGCTCCTCTGTCCATGGGATTTTCCAGGCAATAGTCCTGGAGTGGGTTGCCATTTCCTTCTCCAAGACACTTTATATGGCTGTTATTGTTAGATATTTTAAGACCTCCAGTAACCCCTAAACAAGATAGATTACTATAAAATAAATATGAAAAGTAGAAGTGCCTCACTGATTTTAGATTTTACCCTTAGCCACTAATTTTTAAAGCAAAAATGATAAAGCAATATTACAGGGATATAATTTTCTTATTATTACTACTTCAGAACTTGAATAAACTAAGATTTACTGTGAGAATAATTTTTGAAAAATAGTTTTTAATCCAACCAAATTGTTTTGCAAAGATTGACTCAGAACAAAAACATCATTTTAGCAATTGCAATGGAACACTTGTGAATAGCCCATGATTTATTTGAAAACTAGAGAATTTGATATCTAAATCTGTAGCAGAAAGTATTTATCTTTTTCTGTATTTTCCTTTTTTATTACATGTCTTGATATCTTATTTTCTCCTCAATGATAAATCCTGTTTTAATTGTTTCTTATTATTCTTACGATATTTTTTCTACTCTAATTAAAAGCAATAAAAGGAAAGTTTTCTAACAGACTCAAAATTAAACACAGAGTACTAAGTTTCCAAAAGTATCACTATAAATAAAATACTTAGAGGAAATGACTAGTGTAATAGAGCTACTTCATAGTTATTTGTTATAATAGAAAATTATAACAAAGGCAGTTATTTTACCTTTTTTTTTTTTTTGGCCATGCTAAGCTATGTGGGATGGCAGTTTCCCAACTAGGGATTGAACCTGCAACCCTTACTATAGAAGTGCAGAGTCTTAACCACCGGGCTGCCAAGGAAGTCTAGATAAAGGTAATATTTTAAAACACTATTCTCCTCAGTTAGCTTTTTTTTTTTTACTTTTTACATTTCTGTGAATCATTATGGATTATTTTTACTTGCAAAACTAATATATCAGATCAAAGGCACAATCTATAAAAGAAAGAAGGGATAAACTGGACCTTTTTAAGATTAAAATTTCTGTTCTCCCAAAGGCATTGTGGAAAGAGTAATAAGAAAAGCCACAGACTTGGAGAAAAATTTGCAAAAGACACATCTGATAACAGACTGTCATCCAAACTATACAGAGAAATCCTCTAAGTCAACAATAATTAAGTGAACAACCCAACTAAAATATAGGGCAAACACCTTAAGAAATACTTCACCAAAGAAGATACACAGATAGAAAATAAGCAATGAGAATTTCTATACTTCCTAGGTCACCAGGAAAATGTAAATGTTCAGTCCTGTCTCTGCAAATCCTGTACTGTAGCCTGCCCAGGTTCCTCTGTCCATGGGATTTTCCAGACAAGAATACTAGAGTGGGTTCCCATTTCTTCTTCCAGGGCATCTTCCTGGCCCAGGGATCCAACCCACGTCTCCTGTGTCTCCTGCACTGGCAGGCAGGTTCTTTACCACCAAGCCACCTGGGAAGCCCATACACCTGTTAGATGGTCAAAGTCCAGAACACTGACAACATCGATGCTGGAGAGGATGCATAAGAAGTGACAGGAACCTACATCACTGTCGGTGGCAATACAAAAGAGAATAGTCACCTTGGAAGACATTCTGGGCTCTTTTAAAGAACTAAACCTACTCTTACAATTTGGTCCAGTAATTAAACGTCTTGGTATTCATAGAAAAGAGTTAAAAACTTATGTCCACACGAAAAGTTAAACAGGAATGTTTATAACAGCTTTACTTACAACTGCCAAAACTTGTCCTTCAGCTGATGAATGGATGAACTGTGGTAAATCCAGCAAATAGAGTGTTTTTCAGTGATGAAAAGAAGTGAGCTATCAAGTCATGAAAAGTCAGAGAGGAAACTTCAGTACATATTCTCAAGTGAGAGAAGGCAAGCTGAAAAGGCTACATACTGTATGCTCGCAGCTACATGACAGTTCTGGAGAAGGCAATACTATGGAGACAGTAAAAACGTCAGTGGTTGCCAGTGGTTAGTGACAGGGGAGGAATAAGGAGGCAGAGCACAGAGGATTTTCAGAGCAGTGGAGATACTCTGCATGCTAATAAAATGATGGGTATGACAGGGATTGAATAGGATGGTTATACACATTATCCAGGTAGTTGCAGAAGTCCCAGTAAGGGCTTGTAGATAGAAAGGGAAACCTAGGGAACACTGGGAGACCACTGTAAGTTAATGATCACTCAAGAAACACTGCGGAATGAAGCAAGATTGCTTAACTGTAAAGCACAAGATCGCCCTAGGTCATTAAGTGAAAGAAAAATGCTACCACTCTTCTATCAATTTGCATAAAATAAGCTTTATGACAGTCCTAGTTTGACCGCACAGGGTCAGACATTCTCTTGTCTGATAAGAAGGAGGAGCTAGTGATGTAAGTCTGACAGCTCCTCAAAGAATGAAGATGAAGGTGGTCTTTTCACCCTACCCCACTTGCCTTTGATTATAAAATTGTAGCCCCCACTTAATCCTCAGGGCAGAACCCCCTTGCCTACCCACCTGCATCTCTCCCAGCATCCAATACTAATAAATCTACTTCTTGACACTCACTTTGCTTCTTACTGAATTCCTTCTTTGCTGAGACACAAAGAACCCAAGCCTCAGTAAGTCCAGATACCCGGTCAGTGATTCTAACGAAAGGACAGTGGGTTCAACTCCTCACCTGAGTTTCGACTGGGTTTGAGTCCTGGCACATGAGATCAAATCCCAATTGGAGGTGCATGGTTTTAGATAGATGTCATTAAATACTTTTCCAAACCCACAGAAGGTACAACACCAAAAGGGAATCCCTTATGTAACCTACCAATTTGGGTGATAATGATCTGTCTGTACAATAGGTTCATGAACTGTAACAAGGGTACTGTTCTGATGAGGGGTGTTGATAATGAAGGAGGGCATGTGTTTATGGGGACCAGGGATACTGTATGTGGGAAGTGTCAGCACCTCTGCTCAACTTTGCTGTGAACCTAAAACTTATCTTTTAAAAAAAATGTCTGTTTGAGAAACATCTTAAATAATATACTGGCAAAGCACCTTTTAACAAAGAAAAATCTAAATATGGTAAAAAATCATATCCAAATCTACTATTCAAACTATTGATAATTGCTAAACATTCTTCCAAACAGTTCTATCTCCTCCTCCTCTCTCTCTCGCTTTTTCTCTCTTCACTATGTCTCAAACACACACACACACACACACTCTCATGGGAATATGGTATGCATGTACAGTTTTACATACATGGATTCAAGATAACATACCATTTGATACCCTTATTTTACCATAAGCATGATTCACTAGATATAAGGTAAAAATCCTATCAATTTTCCACTAATATAAATAATTTCACAATGAAAAATGACAATTAATATTGCAAATATCTCTTTAAGGTAAATTCCTAGAAGTTGAGTCCCTGGAACAAAATGTATGTACATCACAGACTAGCTTCAGAGAGTTGATGTCAATTTACATTCGCATCTATAATTTATGAGAGTGAATAGTTTTCTAGTCTTGTAAGTGAAGAGTTGTATTGGTTTGTTAAAATCTGCAAGATAACAAATGTTGTTATTGCTGAATTTTGCCAATAATAATGAGATGGAGCATCTTTTCGATGGACTTTTATAATTTGTTTATTCATTAATTACTGGCCATTTATTTGTCTCACTGATTTCATGCATTCATGTAAACTGAGGATATCCCCATCATTGGCATTTATTGCCAGTTCTATCTCTATGTGCAGCCCAGACACCATGAATCACAGCACACCAGGCCTCCCTGTCCATCACCAACTCTTGGAGTTCACTCAAACTCATGTCCATCGAGTTTAATATAATGAGGGGTATGACAGGGATTGAATAGGATAGTTATACACATTATACAGTTAGTTGCAGAAGTCACAGCAAGGGCTTATAGACAGAAAGGGAAACCTAGAGAACTCTGGGAGAGGGGTGCCATCCGGCCATCTCATCCTCTGTCCCCTTCTCCTCCTGCCCTCAATCCCTCCCAGCATCACGGTCTTGTTCAATGAGTTAACTCTTTGCATGAGGTGGCCAGAGTATTGGAGTTTCAGCTTCAGCATCATTCCTTCCAATGAACACCCAGGACTGATCTCCTTTAGGATGGACTGTTTGGATCTCCTTGCAGTCCAAGGGACTCTCAAGAGTCTTCTCCAACACCAAAGTTCAAAAGCATCAATTCTTTGGCACTCAGCTTTCTTCACAGTCCAACTCACATCTGTACATGAACACTGGAAAAACCATAGCCTTGACTAGATGGACCTTTGTTGCAAAGTAATGTCTTGCTTTTTAATATGCTGTCTAGGTTGGTCATAACTTTTCTTCCAAGGATTAAGCATCTTTTAATTTCATGGCTGCAATCACCATCTGCAGTGATTTTGGAGCCCAGAAAAATAAAGTCTGACACTGTTTCTACTGTTTCCCCATCTATTTCCCATGAAATAGACCAGATGCCATGATCTTCGTTTTCTCAATGTTGAGCTCTAAGCCAACTTTTTCACTCTCCTCTTTCACTTTCATCAAGAGGCTTTTTAGTTCCTCTTCACTTTCTGCCATAAGGTTGGTGTTATCTGCATACCTGAGGTTATTGATATTTCTCCCGGCAATCTTGATTCCAGCTTGTGCTTCTTCCAGCCCAGCATTTCTCATGATGTATTCTGCATAGAAGTTAGATAAACAGGGTGACAATATACAGCCTTGACATACTCCTTTTCCTATTTGGAACCAGTCAGTTGTTCCATGTCCAGTTCTTACTGTTGCTTCCTGACCTGCATATAGGTTTCTCAAGAAGCAGGTCAGGTTGGCCTGGTATTCTCATCACTTGCAGAATGTTCCACAGTTTATTGTGAACCATACAGTCAAAGGTTTTGGCATAGTCAATAAAGCAGAAATAGATGTTTTTCTAGAACTCTCTTGCTTTGTCCATGATCCGGCATATGTTGGCAATTTGATCTCTGATTCCTCTGCCTTTTTTAAAACCAGCTTGAACATCTGGAAGTTCACGGTTCACATACTGCTGAAGCCTGGCTTGGAGAATTTTGAGCATTACTTTACTAGCATGTGAGATGAGTGCAATCATTGTGGTAGTTTGAGAATTCTTTGGCATTGCCTTTCTTTGGGATTGGAATGAAAACTGACCTTTTCCTGTTCTGTGGCCACTGCTGAGTTTTCCAAATTTACTGGCATATTGAGTGTAGCACTTTCACAGCATCATCTTTCAGGATTTGAAATAGCTCAGCGGGAATTCCATCACCTCCACTAGCTTTTTTCCTAGTGATACTTCCTAAGGCCCCTTGACTTCACATTCAGGGATGTCTGGCTCTAGGTGAGTGATCACACCATCGTGATTATCTGGATTGTGAAGCTCTTGTTTTGTAAAGTTCTTCCATGTATTCTTGCCACCTCTTCTTAATATCTTCTGCTTCTGTTAGGTCCATACCATTTCTGTCCTTTATTGAGCCCATCTTTGCATGAAATGTTCCCTTGGTATCTTTAATTTTCTTGAAGAGATCGCTAGTCTTTCCCATTCTGTTGTTTTCTTCTATTTCTCTGTATTGATCGCTGAGGAAGGCGTTCTTATCTCTTCTTGCTATTCTTTAGAACTCTGCATTCAGATGCTTATATCTTTCCTTTTCTCCTTGTTTTTCGCTTCTCTTCTTTTCACAGCTATTTATAAGGCCTTCCCAGACAGCCATTTTGCTTTTTTGCATTACTGTTCCATGGGGATGGTCTTGATCCCTGTCTCCTGTATAATGTCTAGACCCTCTGTCCATCATTCATCAGGCACTCTATCAGATCTAGTCCCTGAAATCTATTTCTCACTTCCACTGTATAATTTAAGGGATTTGATTTAGGTCATACCTGAATGATCTAGTGGTTTTCCCTACTTTCTTCAATTTGAGTCTGAATTTAGCAACAAGGAATTCATGATCTGAGCCACAGTCAGCTCCCAGTCTTGTTTTTGCTGACTGTATAGAGCTTCTCCATCTTTGGCTGCAAAGAATATAATCAATCTGATTTCAGTGTTGACCATCTGGTGATGTCCATGTATAAGTATCATAATTTCAAGTTCTTTGGTAACTTAAGTTTAGTAACTTAATTCAAACTCGGCCAAGGTTTGTGAAGTCCTACATCACATCATTTCTGACCACTCTTCTTTTGTATATTCATTATTCACTGTTGTACAAAAGTATCACCAAATATGAGCTCTTAATAACAAGCTATTATTTCACCCCATTTCTGAGTGTCAGTAATCTGGGAGGACCTTAGCTGAGCAGTTCTGGCTCAAGGTCTTTAAAAAGTTTCAGTCAAGCTTTGGCTAGCGTTATAATCTCAGACTAGTGTGGGAGTAGAGGACACACTCAAGACTCCCTTCTGTGGTTGTTGGTAGGAGTTTTTACTTCCTCTTTACTTCCTCTCCATGAGAGCATCTCCATGGGCTGCTCACAATGTGGTTTTCCCCAGAGCAAACGATCCAAGAGAAAGAAAAAATAGTAACCGAGAAGGAAGTCACAGCATCTTTTAAAAGTTTATCTCAGAAGTAATGTACAAAAAAAAAAAGAAGTAATGTACATTAGTTTTGCTGTATCTTACTGGTCATATAAACCAATCCCTGCCCAATACAGATGACACAGCAGGGGTCATCAATGATCATCAGGGATGGTGATAATCAGGGGTCATCATCAATGGCAGCCTATTAACACCCCTTTCTAACATATTCCCATGGCTGGACCCTCTTTCTATTCCTTACATATCCCAAGCTATTTCTGTTCTTAGGAACTTTGCATTAGCTGTTTGTTTGCCTGGGTCAATTTTCCTCCGGTCATAACATGATTTCTTCTAATGTATCATTCCGTTCTTAGTTCAAATGTTGTTGTTGCTGTTGTTCAGTCACTAAGTGGTGTCTGACTCCATGGACTGTAGCCTGCCAGGCTTCTCTGTTCCTGGGGTTTCCAGGTAAGAATAAAGGAGTGGGTTCCCATTTCCTACTCCAGGGTATCTTCCTGACCCAGGAACTGAACCTGCAACTCCTGCATGCATCTCCTGCATTGCAGGCAGATTCTTCACCAATGAGCCACCAGGGAAGTTCAAATGTAACCTCCGTGAAAAATATTTTTACTACTCTAATTTTGTTTACTTATTAGATTTTTAATTATCTCTTTAGTAGAACAATGTATCAAGAGAGCACTAATGCCTAAAAGAAATAGTTGGCAAAAAGTAAGGACTTCTGTAAAAGCATATACATACATGCATAAATGTGCATATGTGCTAAGTCGCTTCAGTCGTGTCTGGCTCTGTGGGAACCTATGGACTCTAGCCCGTCAGGTTCCTCTGTAATGGAATTCTCTAGGCAAGAATACTGGAGTGGATCTTCCCAGCCCAGGGATTGAACTCATAGCTCTACATCTCCTCCACTGACAGGCAGATTCTTTACCTCTAGTGCTACGTGGGAAGCCCCACATACATATAAATATATATACACACACACACACACACACACACACTCATACTGTGAGAAAAAATAAGTGTTAGGAAATCTTTTAATGTAACATGTAAGGCAAATAGTTTTCTTGCTTTAATTTTTCCATTTTACATAATTTGCATTTGAGACACATATGTACACAATATACTACCTAATACTGCATATGTGGGTGTACATATCAAATTATAATTACTGCTTATAAAAGACTTAGTTAAGTCTGTATGTACACGAGGAGAATGGATGATAATAATTTACTGAAAAGTTACTATAGCATCACCTCAAAAAAAAGCTTTTCTAAATCCTTCTGTGGTTTATAGTAGTAGTATTTTCATATAAAGAAATTGTAAAGTAAAAAATAATAATAATAACCTCAAAAAAAAGCTTTTCTAAATCCTTCTGTGGTTTATAGTAGTAGTATTTTCATATAAAGAAATTGTAAAGTAAAAAATAATAATAATAAATAAACACCAAAGACAAAAAAAAAAAAAAAAAAGAAACTGAGTCAAAGAACCGTTCATTAACTTTCCCAAAGTCCCAGAAATAACAGGAAAAGCAGTTTTTGACCTAGGTTTGGTGGATGTCACAGACATTCTCCTTTGCTGTTTCACTGCATTGTGGAAAGCATGGGTCAACATGTTGAAAATCCCACAAGCGTATTTATTTTCTCAGTTGTTATTTCTCCTGTCCAGGAAATATTTATAAAATTCAATTTTTCATCCTTAAATCTAGCTTGTTTCTCATCAAGATCCATTAATGTGAAGGATTCATTAACGCAACAAACCAAAATGAGTAACACTTGGCAGTGTTCATCTAATTACAAAAACTTAACTTTCCCAAGAAAGCAAAATGCATGACCATCTTCCATAGCAGCATGGCTTGTAAGACACAGGCACACATTTCTAGAAGCAATATTCCATTAGCATCCAAAAGAGAACATAACCAACAGAGTATGCTAGATACTTACAAAAGTGTAAAAAGTATCATAGAGTGTTTTTTTCTTGATGACAATTTTGAAGTTCTTTTAGCTCAAGCTCTTAATTTCATGGAGAGAAACTGATGATTTCATGTATTATTAATTTTAATATTTAATATTTTGAAATACATATTTCTCTAGGATGTATATGTATTTTTCCTAATTAACTGCTATTGTACAGCCTCATTAATTATTCTGTTTGTGTATACTGGATTTTTCTAGTATTTGATGACCATTTCCTTCAAATAATCAGCCTTTTGTTAATTTTTCTGAGTTTACTTGCAGTTCCACACAGATCAAGTAAAAGTGTCCAATTTCAGTTTTGCTCATTTTTTTTTAAATTCATGTAACAAATGGCAAACCATAAATACCATGTGAGTATTTCTTAGACTAAAATTAAAAATAAGGTGAGACTGCAAGGAAGGCTTCCTTGGAAGATTTTACCCCCAATAATAGCTGTTTTGTAAAACTTGGACTTTCTACAGCTGCTGAATTTTTGAGTTTCCTAGGAGACTGTAAGCTAGCGTCACTTTCTTAAAAACGATGAAAGCTCTCTTTAGTCTGGGTCTAGGGCTTGTTGGTTCACAAGAATGAATCCTTTGATAAAAAGACTAGACTAGAATGCATACATTAGATGATGGGACTTAAAATTATCTATGACAGAAATTATATAGAGTGGTGAAAATCACAAAAGACATCCAGATAAATACATAATTATATGTGAGATTCAAGAAACATTTTCCTTAATCAATACCTTTCAGAAAAATAACATCATAAAGAGAATGGTGTCCTTTCCCTTTCTCTTCTCCTCTTTCTCTTTCTCTCTTACTTTCTTTTAGTCACTTTAAATAAATCCCCAAACTAAAGATAGGTTGATTCACAGAAACACCTTTATAGATTCTTTCACAATACATGAATGATGGTTCTATCGGAGTTCTTATAACTCAGGAATATTTAATTATGAGGTCATGATATATGAGTATCTCATTTCAAGTATTTTCATTTAGTTTTTCCTTCAAAAAATTATCACAGCTTTACCAACACATGACACTTGACAAGTGTTCTTGAATTTCATCAAATTTTATTGTAATTGTTTTCATTCATATCTACATGTCATTAGCTAAGTACCAGAGAATCTTATAAATGCCAGTTCATCTGCCTTGGAAACACCATTAAACTTAAAGCTTACTGTACTATACTGAAGCGCATTATACACAAACTACCACCTGAGAAATTATATACTTTGAGGGTTTAAGAAATTAAACAACATTAAATTATTAACTGCTCACAATCTATTAAATTGAGAACTCCAGGTGAGTAGTGTTTCTAATGAAAAATTTTCAATTCTATTAAATATGTTTATAATTTTAAATGTAAAGAATGACTCAAAATCTAAATAAATACTGTGATAGGCAGGATAGTTAAGGCAAGTTGTAGTTACCTACAATCCCACAGCGTCATACTTGTAACACAAGGTTTGGTTTTGCTTTTGCTTCATCTCCAGTGATGGTCAGCAGGGGGCGCTCTCATCACTGTCACCCAGAGACAGGATGCTAGACTCGTCCCCTCAACCCACAATCAAAGTGAAAGGAAAGGAAAAAAAAAAAAAAAGGTTAAATTGCCTCTTCTCACATTTCATTGGCCAAAACTTGTCACATGCCAGACTAAATTTCAGAGGCAGGCAAATACAACTCTAGCACACATTCAAAAAAGGGGAGAGCTGGAAATGTTCAGTTAATACCTTGGAAAACTCTCAAAGATATGGCAACAGGTAGTAGTCTTGCATAAACTAAAAAATAAATATATGATCATGTAATTAAAGATCATACATTAATTTTCCTTCTTTGCTTCTTTCAATTGTTTGTGCAAGAATCTAATTCTACTCTCCATTCCAGGCCACTTTTGTTCTGGTACACTATTCTGACTTAGTTTGAAAATCTTTACATGATTACACTACATGGCAGTATTAATTAGTGAAGCATAGATAATTTTTACCTGTCAAAAATAGTAAAGTGTTTTACTGCAAATCAAAATTATAAATTGGGAAATAAAACTTTATATTAAGTATCTGTAACAAGAATAATCCCTAAGAAAAACAATTTTTTAGTCCTTACTAGGGGCTTTCCATTTCCCTGTTCAATCTTCACAGCACAATAAATAATATACTGCACTCATCATTTTTCAGATTACAAAACCAAGGCATGGGCAAATTCAAAAAATTTCCCAAACAACCTGTAAACAGTGAAGATGGCATTGCTATGTGGGCAATTTGATTCCAGAGTTAGAAAACCAGGAATTATATTGAACCCACATAGGTTTGTTTGAGAACATGCATGTTTCAATAGAAGTGGGCTACTGCTTATGCTTTTGAAATTAAAAAGTGGTATCTAAGTAATCATTATCATAGAATGAAACACACAAGGGAAATAAAACATAGTGTCTATTTTATAATTAGCTATGATTATGTGTTTGTTATATTTTTCATACACATTTTCCCATGTTCAATCAAAATATACTCATTGTCTATTATTTGTACATCTTATGGGTATGTTTTCCTTTGCATATTATATTTTAGGGAAAACTGCATCATGTTATTTATTTGCATAATTCTAAAGGTAAAATTAGATGAGTGTGAATGTATTTTATAAAAATTAAAAACTATATACTCAGCTTATTGTTATTCTCTTTGTAATTTCTAGAAAAATGATGATATGGTACATTACAATCACAGTGGGTCCCCATATACCACCATGATAATATTTATATTTCACTGAGGGCTAAGGTTAGGAATATTAGAGCATAGCCAGTAAATCAAGGTCACAGATCAAAAGAAGTCTCGATGTGAGAAAGGCTAAAGGGTAAAATGAAGAAGAATGAAGAAAAAATGAAAAGAGGAAAATAAGGAAAAAAATATAGCAATAAATACAATGCTTAATTCTTTATCTGTGATGGTCAGTAGACACAACACGTAGAAATCATGCCAATTACACCTAGAGCAAAAGAAATGGGAATACAGGTGACTAGAGACTGGACAGATTTTTTTTTTTTTTTTAAGAAAAAAAGAATTGCAAATAGAAATGCCTTATGATCCAGCGATCCCACTGCTGGGCATACACACCAAGGAAACCAGAATTGAAAGAGACACGTGTACCCCAATGTTCATTGCAGCACTGTTTATAATAGCCAGGACATGGAAGCAACCTAGATGTCCATCAGCAGATGAATGGATCAGAAAGCGGTGGTACATATACACAATAGAGTATTACTCAGCTATTAAAAAGAATACATTTGAATCAGTTCTAATGAGGTGGATGATGCTGGAGCCGATTATACAGAGTGAAGTAAGCCAGAAAGAAAAACACCAATACAGTATACTTACACATATGTATGGAATTTAGAATGATGGTAATGATAAACCTGTACACAAGACAGTAAAAGAGACAGAGATGTATAGAACGGCCTTTTGGACTCTGTAGGAGGAGGAGAGGGTGGGATGGGTTGGCAGAGTGGCAGTGTAACATGTGTGATATCATAAGTGAAACGAATCGCCAGTCCAGGTTTGATGCAGGATGCAGGATGCTTGGGACTGATGCACGGGGATAATCCAGAGAGAGGGTGTGGGGCGGGAGGGGGGAGGTGGGGGTCGGGATTGGAAGTTCATGTACACTCGTGGC
Organism: Aepyceros melampus; assembly: GCA_006408695.1. NCBI lineage: Eukaryota > Metazoa > Chordata > Mammalia > Artiodactyla > Bovidae > Aepyceros > Aepyceros melampus. The sequence goes on from SJXQ01003998.1 coordinate 262,801, forward strand.
TGATCCATGTTGATGTGTAGCAAAATGAATACAGTATTGTAAAGCAAAACAAACTAAAAAAATAAAAATTAATTAAAAAATAAAAATAAAAAATAAAAAAAGAAAGGAATGTGGAGGGGGTGGGAAGAGAAGGGGGAAGGGAAGAAGAGGGACAAAGGGAAGAAAGAATGGAAAAAAATGGCAAGATAAATGAAAGTGTCATGACTGAAGTACAGTCAATCATATACAAGTAATGATGCTATAGCATGGTAGTTGGGTTTAATTTGAATAACTTTTACAAATTTTAGCCTGAGGTAAAAGAGGAAATGAGGACTACTCCAAACATTGCTTTGACACTTGAAAACAGTCTAAAGCTAGAAACTTTCACATTTCTTTAGGCCTATCTCATTCAGTTCAGTTCAGACGCTCAGTCATATCCAACTCTTTGCAACCCCATGAATTGCAGCACACCAGGCCTCCCTGTCCATCATCAACTCCTGGAGTTCACTCAAACTCATGTCCTTCAAGTTGGTGATGCCATCTAGCCATCTCATCCTCTGTTGTTCCCTTCTTCTCCTGTCCCCAGTCCCTCCCAGCATCAGAGTCTTTTCCAATGAGTCAACTATTCGCATGAGGTGGCCAAAGTACTGAGAGTTTCTATTTCAGCTTCAGCATCATTCCTTCCAAAGAAGACCCAGGACTGATCTCCTTCAGAATGGACTGATTGGATCTCCTTGCAGTCCAAGGGACTCTCAAGAGTCTTCTCCAACACCACAGTTCAAAAGCATCTATTCTTCGATGCTCAGCTTTCTTCACAGTCCAACTCTCACATCCATACATGACCACAGAAAAAACCATAGCCTTGACTAGACAGAACTTTGTTGGTAAAGGAATGTCTCTGCTTTTGAATATGCCATCTGGATTGGTCATAACTTTCCTTCCAAGGAGTAAGTGTCTTTTAATTTCAAGGCTGCAATCACTATCTGCAGTGATTTTGGAGCCCCCAAAAATAAAGTCTGACACTGTTTCCACTGTTTCCCCATCTATTTCCCATGAAGTGATGGGACAAGATGCCATGATCTTTGTTTTCTGAATGTTGAGCTTTAAGCCAACATTTTCACTCTCATCAAGAGGCTATTTAGTTCTTCTTCACTTTCTGCCATAAGGGTGGTGTCATCTGCATATCCTGGCAATCTTGATTTCAGCTTGTGCTTCTTCCAGTCTAGCGTCTCTCATGATGTACTCTGTATATAAGTAAATAAGCAGGGTGACAATATACAGCCTTGACATACTCCTTTTCCTATTTGGAACCAGTCAGTTGCTCCATGTCCAGTTCTAACTGTTGCTTCCTGACCTGCATTAGGTTTCTCAAGAAGCAGGTCAGGTGGTCTAGTATTCCCATCTTTTTCAGAATTTTCCACAGTTTATTGTGATCCACACAGTCAAAGGCTTTGGCATAGTCAATAAAGCAGAAATAGATGTTTTTCTGGAACTCTCTTGCTTTTTCCATGATCCAGTGGATGTTGGCAATTTGATTTCTGGTTCCTCTGCCTTCTCTAAAACCAGCTTGAACATCAGGGAGTTCACGGTTCACATATTGCTGAAGCCTGGCTTGGAGAATTTTGAGCATTACTTTACTAATGTATGAGATGAGTGCAATTGTGCTGTAGTTTGAGCATTCTTTGGCATTGCTTTCTTTGGGATTGGAATGACAACTGATCTTTTTGAGTCCTGTGGCCACTGCTGAGGTTTCCAAATTTGCTGACATATCGAGTGTAGCAGTTTCACAGCATCATCGTTCAGGATTTGAAATAGCTCAACTGGAATTCTATCACCTCCACTAGCTTTGTTCATAGTGATGCGTTCTAAGGCCGACTTGACTTCACATTCTAGGATGTCTGGCTCTAGGTGAGTGATCACACCATCGTGATTATCTTGGTCGTGAAGATCTTTTTTGTATAGTTCTTCTATGTATTCTTGCCACCTGTTCTTAATATCTTCTGCTTCTGTTAGGTCCATACCATTTCTGTCCTTTATCGAGCCCATCTTTGCATAAAATGTTCCCTTGGTATCTCTAGTCTTGAAGAGATCTCTAGTCTTTCCTATTCTATTGTTTTCCTCTATTTCTTTGCATTGATCACTGAGGAAGGCTTTCTTATCTCTTCTTGCTATTTTTTGGAACTCTGCATTCAGATGCTTATATCTTTCCTTTTCTCCTTTGCTTATTACTCCTCCTCAAATCTAGACAGTGTATTAAAAAGCAGAGACATCATTATGCCAATAAAGGTCCATAGAATCAAAGCTATGGCTTTTCCAGTAGCCATGTATGGATGTGAACGTTGGACAATAAAAAAGGTTGAGCACCAAAGAATTGATGCTTTCAACTGTTGTGTTGGAGAAGACTCTTGAGAGTCCTTTGGACTTCAAGGAGATAAACCAGTCAATCCTAAAGGAAATCAAACTGATGCTGAAGCTCCAATCCTTTGGCCACCTGATGGGAATAGTCAACTCACTGAAAAAGACCCTAATGCTATGAAAGACTGAGGGCTGGAGAAGAGGGTAGACAGAGGATGAGTTTGTTGGATGGCATCACAGATTCAATGGACATGAATTGAGAAAACTCCAGGAGATAGTTAAGGACAAGGAAGCCTGGCATGCTGTAGTCCATGGGGTCAGGTCGCAAAGAGTTGGACAAGACTGAGCAAATGAACAACAAAAAAATAATTCCTACTTTATACATTTAATGTATTAGCTTAGCTAAGCTAAGTTACCTCCAAACTGATAGTCAATACAGGCTAATATATACTTCACCACCATTCAAGGTAGTGTCCAGAATCTGCCTTCTATGCTCTAGGATTCTGATTACTGATCCTCAAGTTTGACTTTCTTTCTCATTCTGTTCCTTTCATTCCGACCCTAACCCCAAACATGATCCCTACGATGAAGCCTGAAAGACTGTTGTTGTTTGTTGTTTAGTAGCTACGTTCTGTCCAACTCTCTGTGATCCCAGGACTGCAGCCCACCAGGTTGCTCTGTTCATGGGATTTCCCAGGCAAGCATACTGGAGTTGCCATTTACTTCTCCAGGGGATCTTCCTGACTTGGGGATCAAACCTGGGTCTCACGCACTTCAGGTGAATTCTTTAACAATTGAGCCACCACAGAACCCCTAGCAGGTCATTAATACATACCTACTGCCACATGAGAGAACCGAGGACTCCATTGATGGTCTCACCACCCGGGCATGGGTTCCCCATTGGAGTCTTGGTGTTCCTTTCACCAAGTACTTCCACCAAACCTCATCCCCTAGCTTTTCCTATAGCAAAACATTTCAGGCAGCAAATTATCCTTTAATCAGCCTGTTGTAATTGTTTGCTTAAAATTAGTGCCATAGATGAGTCCACTTAGGCCTCTGAGCAACAGTGAGTTAAAAATTTCAATATTGATGTTTATGTCAAAGGTTCTTCTTTTTGTCAATGTTTACATGCTGGAATGTGAAATCAAAGGGCCATAGGGGCATCACTATGAAGAAAGCTAGTGGAGGAGATGGAAATCCAATTGAACTATTTCAAATCCTAAAAGATGATGCTGTGAAAGTGCTACACTCAATATGCCAGCAAATTTGGAAAACTCAGCAGTGGCCGCAGGACTGAAAAAGGTCAGTTTTCATTCCAATCCCAAAGAAAGACAATGCCAAAGAATGTTCGAACTACCCCACAATTGCTCTCATCTCAAACGCTAGCAAAGTAATGCTCAAAATTCTCCAAGTTGGACTTCAACAGTATGTTAACCATGAATTTCCAGATGTTCAAGCTGTATTTAGAAAACGCAGAGGAACCAGAGATCATCCTCCTTTGGATCATCTAAAAACTGAGAAAGTTCAAGAAAAGTATCTTCTTCTGCTTTATTGACTATGCCAAAGCCTTTGACTATGTGGATCACAACAAATTGTGCAAAATTCTTCAAGAGATGGGAATGCCAGACCACTTGACCTGCCTCCTGAGAAATATGTATGCAGATCAGAAAGCAACAGTTAGAACTGGACATGGAACAACAGACTGGCTCCAAATCAGGTAAATAGTACGTCAAGAATGTATACTGTCACCCTGCTTATTTAACCTATATGCAGAGTACATCATGAGAAAAGATGCACTGGATGAAACATAAGCTGGAATCAATATTGCTGGGAGAAATATCAATAATCTCAGATATGCAGGTGACAACTACCCTTATGGCAGAAAGTGAAGAACTAAAAAGCCTCTTGATGAAAGTGAAAGAGAAGAGTGAAAAAGTTGGCTTAAAGCTCAACATTCTCAAAACGAAGATCATGGCATCTTGTCCCATCACATCATGGAAAATAGATGAGGAAACAGTGGAAACTGTCAGACTTTATTTTGGGGGGCTCCAAACTCACTGCAGATGGTGACGCAGCCATGAAATTAAAAGACACTTACTCCTTGGAAGGAGAATTATGACCAACCTAGATAGCATATTCAAAAGCAGAGACATTACTTTGCCAACAAAGATCTGTCTAGTCAAGGCTATGGTTTCTCCAGTGGTCATGTATGGATGTGAGAGTTGGACTGTGAAGAAAGCTGAGCGCCAAAGAATTGATGCTTTTGAACTGTGGTGTTGGAGAAGACTCTTGAGAGTCCCTTGGACTGGGAGGAGATCCAACCAGTCCATCCTAAAGGAAGTCAGTCCTGAATATTCGTTGGAAGGATTGATACTGAAGCTGAAACTCCAATACTTTGGCTACCTGATGCAAAGAACTGATTCATTTGAAAAGATCCTGACACTGGGAATGATTGAAAGTGGGAGGAGAAGGGAACAACAGAGGATGGCATCACTGATTCAATGGACATGAGTTTGAGCAAGCTCTGTGATTTGGTGATAGACAGGGAAGCCTGGCATCCTGTAGTCCATACGGTCGCAAAGAGTCGGACATGCCTGAACATGTGAACTGTAATCAACTGAACTGACTGACATCCCAGTCAAATATAGTTTTACTCTTGCCTGGCAAATCCCATGGACGGAGGAGCCTGGGTGCTGCAGTCCATGGGATCTCTAGGAGTCTGACAGGACTGAGCAACTTCACTTTCATTTTCATGCATTGGAGAAGAAAAAGGCAACCCACTCCAGTGTCTTGCCTGGAGGATCCCAGGGACGGAGGAGCCTCATGGGCTACCGTCACTGGGGCTGCACAGAGTTGGACACGACTAAAGCGACTTAGCAGCAGCATCAGCAAAGAATGTAGTACATTCCCTTTACATTTCAGTGAATATCACAGAAAATACTTTGGAATTAAATGTAACTAATTCCTCAGTCCAAATCACTGGGTCTCAGTTTACTTGTCCATAAAACAGGGATAATAATAACTATCTAATAAAGCCAATGTGAGCAATAAATATCATAATGGATTTAAAGTGTTTAGCACAATATGTAACATTGGTAATAGAGTAAAAAGTAGACAGTATCTCTTTTGTTCTGAAATCCATTTGGGCATTTTTAATAAAATATTATATAAGTAAGAATAAGTAAGACTAATTCGATAAAGATACACAAAGAAATGTATCATATTACAAAATAGGTCACTTATGTAGATAGATACAGGGAAAAAAAGCTAATAAGCCCTAACAGTTAAAAAAATATGGTGATATTATAGAAATTGTAACATTGCATATCTTCAAACTTGATTTAAATAATAATAATAATAACCAGGCAAATCTTTAAAAATATTAGTTCTAGGGAGAGGGTGAGGTGATTTGGGAGAATGGCATTGAAACATGTATAATATCATATATGAAATGAATTTCCAGTCCAGGTTCAATGCAGGATATAGGATGCTTGGGGCTGGTGCACTGGGATGACCCAGAGAGATGGTATGGGGAGGGAGGTAGGAGGGGGGTTCAGGATGGGGAACACGTGTACACCCGAGGCAGATTCATGTTGATGTATGGCAAAACCAATACAATATTGTAAAGTAATTAGCCTCCAATTAAAATAAATAAATTTATATTTAAAAAAAATAAAAAATAAAATACACAGTAAAAATATATATATATTAGTTCTAAAAATTCATGTCCATATGACAAAAGCTAAAGAAACTACACAAACAAAAATATCAAAATGAAAATATTTAGAACAAATTTACTGCATACAAAACAAATTAAAGATACTTTATAACTATGTGATGCAATATATAATTTGAATTTTATAAATTTAAACTCTAAAAGCATATAATAGAAATCACACCATTTTTGCTATATACATAATCACTCTATGTGCATGTCTGAAAGATATTATACTAAGTGAACTCAATCATTTCATTGCACTTTGTCATAGTAAGAAGAAAACCTGAAGTAGTTCACTTAATATATACTGGAATTTTTTCATTGGAACATATCAGATTTTAAGATGTTACAATTACAATAAAGATAAAATAAGGCATATAAACTTATATAAATTACATGTGAATACTACTCTCTGATTATGTTTGGTGTATGTTTATGTGAGTTCACTATAATAGATAAAAAGATTTTTAAAATAACATAGCTGGGATTATAATCCATTGTTATTAAAATATCTACTGAATAATGTTTGATATTGCGCATTTAGTATTGTATGCACTTATTGTCTCCTGAAAGCATACATGCAAAATAAAGTTGCAGATTTCATAACGGTCAGAAAGGAACATTTTGATGTAATATCATTTTTTGTCAACAATTTCTCTCTAGTCTATACTTAAACTGTAGTATTAAACTAGATATTATCTTGTTAGCTAAACATTTATAAAATGAAATAAAAATGACATTGGGAATTCTCATTTTGTAACCTTTATGTCAGAAATATTTTATTGTGGTTGTGTTTTAGTCGCTAAGTTGTGTCCGACTCTTGCAACTCCATGGACTGTAGCCCACTCCAGGCTCCTCTGTCCATGGGATTCTCCAGGCAAGAATAGTGGAGTGGGCTGCCATTTCCTTCTCCAGGGAGAAATATTTTACAGGCTTTAAAAAATTTTAAGACCATATTTTGCTTTTATTGATCACGTTCACCTGTACAAAGATGACAGTCTAAAACAGTCAAAATATTTCATATACTATTAATATTTTAAATTATCAAGAAAATAAGATATTCTCTGTGCTCATAATTGCTTTCATGTAGCATATTCAAATAAAATAATCTATAACACCACAGTTTGATTGTATATGTCATAGTGCCATCTGTCTGCTGCTGCTGGTACTGCTAAGTCACTTCAGTTGTGTCTGACTGTGCAACCCCAGAGACGGCAGCCTACCAGGCTCCCCTGTCCCTGGGATTCTCCAGGCAAGAACACTGGAGTGGGTTGCCATTACCTTCTCCAATGCAGGAAAGTGAAAAGTGAAAGTGAAGTTGCTTAGCCGTGTCCAACTCTTAGCCACCCCATGGACTGCAGCCCACCAGGCTCCTCCATCCATGGGATTTTCCAGGCAAAAGTACTGGAGTGGGGTGCCTTGCCATCTGTCTAGCATATGATAAATACCTTGAATAATTTTCTTCACTTTTAGAATTAGATATGTTTTTAAATTTATTTTAATTGTAATAGTTTCTTATTACTTGCAGACTTCATTGCACAGTTCAGTACCAAAATATCTTAATCTTGGGACTGATTATGATACTTCTCTATTTGGATAAATGTTACTACAGTGACACGCATTTCTTCTGTATACATGATTTTCAAAAAGCTGAAAATTTGTAAAATGATCTTTTAAGACCTGAAATATATTGCATTTTATAAATATTTCTCACATACTTATTGATTATGATACTTTAGAGTTAAGGAAATAGTTAAGATTAAATTCTTTCAGGAATTCCAGTTATAGTAACCAGTAAGTTCAACTGGAAAGAATGATCTACTCTATTACTGAATGAGTATTTTTAGTTCATAATGGCTATTAAAATGACTGAATGTACCATAAGATGAATAACAGAAGATGAATCCAGAGTGCCAAAGGTTAACATCTGCTGTAGAATTATACTCATGGAAACGTATTTAGAAAGCATGGCGAACACACACCTAGTAAAGAATAATTTGATTAATTATAGACAACATGAATTCAGACATGAGAGGTCATGCTTAAGAAATCTATTACAACATTTTGAAGTTTTTACTCCCCAATACAACTCGAATTCAATTCATAAAGTATAGTCAGACATTAAGAAAGCTCAAGATGAAGTGTATCATCAGATATGAATAGATAAATTAAATGTCCACAGAATGGGATTTAGAATGAGTTAGGAATGAAAGGTATCTTTAAAAGAGGAAGCATCAAAACCAGGATGTAAATATTTCAAACTGAAAGAAAATGTATAGCTAAAATAAAACCTCTCCCAAAGTCTCATGTTCTCATTGACTGAGATGAAAGATACATACAGTTAACTATGAATAATATGTTGTTAAAACTACATTATGAACCTAGAAATTGTGAAAAGTAAAGAGACAGAAATACCAGACCATCTGACCTGCCTCTTGAGAACTTATGCAGGTCAGGAAGCAACAGTTAGAAATGAACATGGAACAACAGACTGGTTCCAAATAGGAAAAGGAGTATGTCAAGGCTGTATATTGTCACCCTGCTTATTTAACTTATATGCAGAGTACATCATGAGAAATGCTGGACTGGAAGGAGCACAAGCTCGAATCAAGACTGCTGGGAGAAATATCAATAACCTCAGATATGCAGATGACACCACCCTTATGGCAGAAAAGTGAAGAGGAACCAAAAAGCCTCTTGATGAAAGTGAAAGAAGAGAGTGAAAAAGTTGGCTTAAAGCTCAACATTCAGAAAATGAAGATCATGGCATCCGATCCCATCACTTCATGGGAAATAGATGGGGAAACAGTGGAAACAATGTCAGACTTCATTTTTGGGGGGCTCCAAAATCACTGCAGATGGTGACTGCAGCCATGAAATTAAAAGATGCTTACTCTTTGGAGGGAAAGTTATGACCAACCTAGATAGTATATTCAAAAGCAGAGACATTACTTTGCCAATAATAATTGTAATTATATATAAAATAATAATAACTAAAACACTCATACAATGGATATAATTAGCCATTAATAGAAGTAAACTGAAAAGTTATAGTGTGCAAATATGTTCATGATGAAACAAAAATATGTTGGTGATGAAACTGCCTTTGTTTCAACTCCCTGTCAACAGTCCTGTATGTGTTCCTAGGAAAACATGTCTTGATTTGGCTGATGTAAAGAACGTGTAATCTAACCCAATTATATAGCAATCTGTCTAGAAAGAGTAAATGATGCTGACTGTAAGAAAGCAAAAATGCAAAAGAGTTCAAATATAGAATATGTTTAATAAATTACCTATTACCATTAACACTGTAATAACTAAGGTAAAGTACTTAACTAAACGCTAGGTAAATATTTAAGTGCTTAATATTTTCTACCTATTTACATGTAGCTTTATAGTTTCTAAAAATTATTATTTTCTCCATTTGAAAGACAAGGAAGCTGAGGAGTAAAGGTTTGAAGCGCAGGTCCAATGTCACCCAAGCATATCATGAAGCTGGGATTTTGAGCATATGCGTTCTGGCTCTTGGGCAGTGCTACCTAATAACATAAAGAGAGTCATGAGACACAGTCTTAAACTCTCTGAAGTCACACTGAAAAAACTGTTTAAAAACAAAGAGATGAAATTTCTTTTGATAATGCGTTTAATTTAAACCAATATATGTTAATAATATTGGTTTATTATGAGCAATTATAAACCATATGAGCAATACCAAAATGACTAATGAGATTTTTACATTATATTTCACAGTTGTCTTCAAACTTCAGAATATATTTTACACTTACAACACACCCAAATGTGTAATAACCACACCTAAAGTGTTCAGTAGCCATATGTGGCTACCATACTGGGATACACTGCTGTAGAACATGTGCCTTTAGGTACCAGGCACGTGGTTGGATGGCATCACCAACTCAACGGACGAGTAAACTCTGGGAGACAGTGAAAGACAGGGAAACCAGGCATGATGCAGTTCAAGGGGTCGCAAAGAGGCGGACCCGACTGAGGGACTGCACAATAGTGCCTCTCAAGGGCCTCAGTCAATGGGAACATGTACCCCCTTTCCCTCTAATTCTAGTTCTTACCCCAAGCCCACCAAGTTATCAGCTGATAGTAGAGCTGAGATTCCTATCTGCAAAAGAATGTATTATAAATCCACTGTGACAACTTTCATTCAATTCATGGTTATGTTCATGATTATCAATTCACACGTTTTATTTGGCATATTAACTACTTTTTCGTTCTTTTGGTTAGAATGAATCAATCCCACAGGTCTGGTAAATAATGAGGGTTCTAGTATAAAAGGGTCTGGATCTACAGAGCTGCAGAATCTTCCTTGCAGACACTGGTCCTGGATGGCTTGTAACAGCCAAATAGGCTTATTTCTGTTTACTCAACTGATATCCATTTTGTGCTCAACTTAGTGCAATATATACAGGATCATATACTGAAGTCTACATGCAATTTAAAATACAGAAGGTCTTTTTTAAAATATTAACCCTATGAGAAGTTATGGTGATGTCTCACTGTTTTAAAAATTGAATAATTTTACATGTGTACACACAAGTAATAAAATAATCAATATTTATACTAAATAATAAAAATGCAAGTACCCGCCTTTTGCACAGTTGAAGGTGCATGACTTTTGATTATCAGAGTTTAGTTAAATAATAGCAATTCCCACACCATGATTGAGTATATTGTTACTGTGATACATTCACTGTTGCATAAATTACATAATTTGGTCTAGTTTGCAATTACCCAAATTACTGTGGTCATATATGGATGTGAGAGTTGGACTGTGAAGAAAGCTGAGCGCCAAAGAATTGATGCTTTTGAACTGTGGTGTTGGAGAAGACTCTTGAGAGTCCCTTGGACTGTAAGGAGATCTAACCAGTCCATTCTGAAGGAGATCAGCCTGGGATTTCTTTGGAAGGAATGATGCTAGTTGAAACTTCAGTACTTTGGCCACCTCATGCAAAGAGTTGATTCATTGGAAAAGACTCTGATGCTGGGAGGGATTGAGGGCAGGAGGAGAAGGGGACGACAGAGGATGAGATGGCTGGATGGCATCACGGACTCGATGGACATGAGTCTGAGTGAACTGCGGGAGTTGGTGATGGACAGGGAGGCCTGGTGTGCTGCGATTCATGGGGTCGCAAAGGGTCGGACACGACTGAGAGACTGAACTGAACTGAACTGAACTGAAATTACTTTATAAATAGTAGATGCCTATCACGACCATTGGACAGTAATGTCACTTCTTTCATAGTCTGTTAGTGATTGATCACTGTCAATCAGATGTTCAGTTTATGCACCAAGAGCAAAACCAATGACTGTGTTGCTTCTTTGTCTCCCAGTGATGTAATCACATGACATTTAACAGAAATGGCTAACAAATAGGAATGATTAAGGAAGAACTCACAAGCGATAATATTGGAAGTGAAATTAAAGTTAAACATAAACAGAGTTACAGAAGAAATGATTGACTTCAGAGTGTTGACATACCATGCTTTAAGAGGTTCTAAATTCAATACAAGCTGGAATCAAGATTGCTGGGAGGAATATCAATAACCTCAGATATGCAGATGACACCACCCTTATGGCAGAAAGTGAAGAAGAACTACAGAGTCTCCTGATGAAAGTGAAAGAGGAGAGTGAAAAAGTTGGCTTAAAGCTCAACATTCAGAAAACGAAGATCATGGCATCTGGTCCCATCACTTCATGGGAAATAGATGGGGAAACAGTGGAAACAATGTCAGACTTTATTTTTTTGGGCTCCAAAATCACTGTAGATGGTGACTGCAGCCATGAAATTAAAAGACACTCCTTGGAAGAAAAGTTATGACCAACCTAGATAGCATATTCAAAAGCAGAGGCATTACTTTGCCGGCTAAGGTCCATCTAGTCAAGGCTATGGTTTTTCCTGTGGTCATGTATGGATGTGAGAGTTGGACTGTGAAGAAAGCTGAGCTCTGAAGAATTAATGCTTTTGAACTGTGGTGTTGGAGAAGACTTTTGAGAGTCCCTTGGCCTGCAAGGAAATCCAACCAGTTCATTCTAAAGGAGATCAGTCCATTGGAAGGACTGATGTTGAAGCTGAAACTCCAATACTTGGGCCACCTCATGCAAAGTGTTGATTCATTGGAAAAGACCCTGATGCTGGGAGGGATCAGAGGCAGGAGGAGAAGGTGACGACTTGAGATGAGATGGCTGAATGGCATCACCAACTCGATGGACATGAGTTTGGGTAGACTCCAAGGGTTGGTGATAGACAGGGAGACCTGGCGTGCTGCAATTCGTGGGGTCGCAGAGTCGGATATGACTGAGCGACTGGACTGAACTGAACTGAACTGAGATTCAATACAAAGCTAAAATAACTTAGTTAAAGCAAGATTAGCACAAAAGAAGAAACCAACTGTGACAAGAGGAATGAAAACATTCCAGAGGAATTGATGCCAATGAAAATACCACATTAAAAAAGAAGGAAAACAACAACAACAACAAACTCCTGGAGATACTTAACAATTTGAAGGAGCAAAGAATAAAATGTTGAAATCTGACCCAATCTTTAAAAGAAATATAACAATCTGCCAAGGCAAAGAAAAGATGTTTGCCTATGATATTAACTATAAATTATACAATGATAAGACAAGCACTGCTCAAACAATTCTGTCTAAGTGTTTTTCCAAAGAAGGAAATCATTTTAATTCTCAATATGCCTAAAACTTTTAAACTACTGTATAATAAATAAATACTAGTTGTACTGTTTTTCATGTCTTTATGAACTTATGACCAACAGTGACATGCTAGATGTTTTGACCAAAATTTCTAAATGTCACAGAACAATTCTAACTTTCCATCAAATTGTTTACACAGTTTCAGCTTGTGCTGTCACTTTTACAATTTTGCCCCACTTTGAAATATGAGGACTGCCTATAGGCACTTTGAGATATTATTAACATTGGATTCAGTGAAAATATAAAAACAAATCCATATTAAAAACTTGAAAACTTAAAAAGAAGCAAATTAAAACATTTAAAATCAACATCTTATCTATTTTGAGATAAAGAAAATGCAAGCAACTTGGCAAGCATATTGTTGATAAAGATCTGTGGTATCGTTATCTCATGTACTAAATAAAATTAATACAAATAGGTAATGAGTTTTTGGTAAGATAAAGACAAAACGCAGGGGGAAATAAAGAATCTCCATGGATATTCCCAACGGATAATTAAGATTTGTTTCTGTTGCTCACAGATGTTCTACTATTGTTGTCTTTGCTATGTATCAGCCTCATTAGTTTCTTGTCTCTAACTGCTACTTATTTTAAAAAGTATATCTGTGAATTTCTGATGGGAAAATGTAATATTCAACAGTCAACTCTTAATGAGTCACACTACAATATGTCAGATACTGTGCTAGATTAAAGATAAATAAATTACACCTCTCTGAAAGATTCTATGGGAAAGATGATCTTGTATAAAATCTGAAGAATGAAAACTGACATGATGACTTTCTTTAATACTCAAGTATTTAATATTTTCTTATTACTGATATTTTTCTTTTTAACACTTTGCTAGTATTTATATTTTCACAGCCACACAAAATCTTCATTTCTTATAGAAAGAGGCATATTTTAAAAGTTTCTTATCAACCTTTCTTCCTTAAAAACTTTAAAAAAAATCTCTATTTTTAATTCCATGTTTAGTTTTGGGACACAAAATTCTTCATACTCCACAAATTTTTTTCTTTTCTTATCTTTTTCTAAAATGATAGAATTAACTGTATACATAGATATGTGGCTGAAAAAGTATTTAGAATATTTTATATACTTAACATAACTAATCATGAGTTATACTAGTGTTTCAATTCATCAAGAGTTTTATATATATATTCATTTATTTCCCTGTGGCTAATGGTTCCCTAATGTGATTTGCACCAAAACTAAATCCTCTCCAAATGAAAAGATTAAACCAGAACACACAAGCTTTTCAAAGGAATCTATCTATTGATTTATAATTATTAAGAATAAAGTTGCACTTTGATTTTAGAACTGGTATACCTTTTATTTTTTAAAACACAGACATAACCAGAATTGACTTTATATTTCTCAAGATGTGCAAAAGAACAGTAGTACTTCAGAAAAGCAAACACATTTAACTAATAAACTGTTAGTTGATAAATCTATATAGAGAAAGCTAATGAACTAATTCCATTTTAATAGTGAATATTAATGTTCAGAGAAACTGAAAACTCCTTTAGAAGTCAACAATTACACCTCTAACATGAACCAATATCCTTCATTATTCACTGATTAAGATGAATGTCCCTGTGGAAATTTTGCCAATTAGAAGTATTTAATTTGAATTTTCTTAAATCTTTATAGTTAATATACCCTTTGAGAATTGTCTGTACACATGTTCACTTACACCTATACATAAGCCTTTAATACCATGCCTACTATCCTTGCAGAGAGCTACCTTGTAAAATACATGATTTTTAAAATTCAAACAAAGCACTATATTCATTCATTCTAAGAACAAATTTAGAAATGCTGAAATAAATGAAACCATAAACGATTTTAAATGTTGGTTCACCCAAATCTCAGCTTTTGAAATACATTTGAAATTTTAAATATTAGGTTATTTAGAAGAGTTATACTTAATGATAGAGCATATTCCTTATCTTTCAGATAACAAAAAATGCCCAAAGTTTAGAATTATCATTCTATTACCCTTCTCGAAGTCTATTTTATGGTTTGTTTCCATCTTCTTCCTAAGTACATTTATTTTTTCACCAATCTAATTAATGATTTCTTTGTTATTTGTATGCTTTTAAACCAATTCAATTTCTCTATAAATCACCTTCAAATGTGTGCATATATATTTGACAATGAACATTTGAATTTCATTGTAATCTGTTACCAAATTTCAATTGTCAAGTTGTGGCTTTTTTTCAATACACAACCTTTACAGCCAGTCACAAATCCAGGGATCATATACTATAGTCTGTGGCAAAATGAGGCACGAAATCTCTTCTCACAGAGTTGATAAACATAAGGGAAGGGATGTAAACAAATCTCCAAAAATAAAGATACAAAGAAAAACTACAGAATGGAATAAAAGCTTAGAGAAAAGGCATTTGAGCCATTTAGAAATATTTTCTTGAGAGAAACTCCTCTTTGAGGAAATTATATTATAAATGAAACAAAGAAGTAAAGATGATGGTAAGAACATTCTAGGCAATGAAAGTGGAAATGGTGGAATTACAAAGAAATGAAGTAAGGATAGCAATTGGGAACCTAGAGGCAACATCAGTCAGAGACAGACACTACTGGGTGGAGAGATGGTAAAGATGAGTCCATGCAGAAACAAATCAAAATAAGAGAATTATCACAGTGTTTATACTTAATCCCCAAATTAATGAAAAGTCATTAAATTGATATAAGCAGAAAAAAGGTGGTATAACCATACTTACAATTTTAAAAAGAAGAGGGACTCTTTCTAGAAGAGGGAGTGGAATGGATGGGAACAATTGTGAAATTATTACAACATGAGAGTCTGGTACAAAGTTGAGGCTGTTAAGACAGAACTAGTGGATGATGTCCAAGATAATTTTATTTTAAGTGATCAAACCTGCATGATTTGTTGATGGATTGTGTTTAGGTAGGGGAATGAATAGCAGATGATTTCAGGATCTCTGTTTGGGTAATGCACAGATGTCAATGCAATTATTCACAGACATAAAATATCAGAAGGTTTGAGGATGGGGTTAAAGCCCATAACTGGAGTGGAAGAATAGGAACAAACAAGTAAAGCATATCTCCCTCAGACTTCTCAGATTGGTGAAGAGGAATCCCTAATAAACTCCTGCACACCAGAGGGCTGTATGATTTCTAATGCCTCCTTGGAAACTCTATGTTCATTTATTTATGTTTATTTATCAACTTGTTTGAGTCTAGGCAGACCCAGGAGTGCTTGGATGAGATTCCCTAAGCTAAGACCTGGACCTATATAGGTCTCATTCCTACATTTCTCTGTATCACGATGCTCTCTTCTAACCTGTTTAAGGGATCAATCTTACATCCTCATCCTGAAGGAGGGCATGAAAAACCCACTCCAGTATTCTTGCTTAGAGAATTCCATGAACAGAGGAGCCTGGCAGGCTACAGTCCATGGAATAACAAAGAGCTGGACATGACTGAAGCAACTGAACAGCTACTGATATCCTTAAGATCTTTGAACATTTTATCTCTGGGATCTTCTAGGGACCCAGGAAGTTTCAGGAGGAAGATGGCTTGATGAGCAGCTTATTCTCACTGACCAGTGTAGAAATTCTTTTGTGAAACTGTGCCAGATTGATTCACTAGAATTGTCCTGATATGCTGATTTTGCATGATTCAAATTATTCCTACAGACAAGGGCACTGCATAGTATTTGCCTGAGTCTCTTTTCTCCCAGTCTCTTTTCTCACAGTCCTAGGGGTAGACCTAGAGCCAAGACCATGGGAAAGTTTCTGATTCAGAGAAAGATCCATAAATGCATCCCAAACCAAAGCCAAAAGGGAAAGAAAACTGAGAAGAGAGTTTGACTGTTAGGTTGGAAAGAAAGAGACTGTATTGAACTGAAATATTAAACAACCACTCCCTGATTCATGGTTAAAAACCAAGATAGAACCTTTAAAGAATTGTAAAGTAAAATAATAATAATAATAAATAAAAAAAGAAAGAAGCATAGCAGACCTTGATGGCTTAAGACCTAAGCAGAAGACAAAGCTCGATCATGCTTGTCTCCCAAAGGAGCAGCTTTCTATGAAAAGTCCAGATCTGAGGCTGAATATGATCATTTGCTAGTTGAATGAGCTGGGTCATTATTTATTGAAAATAAAATACTGTGGGTATTTTTGTTTCATTATCCATAATAACTGATACTGAACTTGATGCTTTCTAGCGTCCTTTAATCTTTACATTTCAATTTCCTATAATACATTTGCTTCCTATTTCCTCAGTATCTTAAACTGTGGGTTCAGTAGAGCCAATCCTACTATATAATGTGACCTCAAACAGTATTTCCAAGAGGTGCTCTTACCACAGAAGATGCATTAGTCAGAACTCTGGCTGAGAATTAGAGAATAAATGTAGTTTCAGTCTAAGCAAGAATTATTGGCTCATGTAACCTCATAAAGCAAAAGGTAGTGTGAAACGGAAAATTAATGGAGTGGGGACCTGTGCAAAATCAGGAATTTAATTATTCTTTTTGTTTTCCTTAAAGGGTCATCTATAGAATTTTTCATGTATACCTATTAGCCCATGATCCAAAGAGTAACAGGCTCTTCTCTGCCATTTTCTCTTTGAAATATCTTTTTAACAATGATAGGTGGGACATTGTGGTGAGGTGTGTGCATGTTCAGTTGTGTCTAACTCTTTGTGACCCCATGGACTGTAGCCCACCAGGCTCTTATGTCCATGGGATTTCACAGGCAAGAATACTGGAGTGGGTTGCCATTTCCTACTCCAAAGGATCTTCCCAACCCAGGGATTGAAACTGTGTCTACGGTCCCTCCTTCCTTCGCAGGGAGATTCTTTATCACTGAGTTTATTCTTTATCACCTTGGAAAGCTTAACACTGATTAGATGATGTATAGGCTATGTCCATTTCTAGATTGGTGACAATGTCCACAAATTTCTATCTGTCACTTGGATCCCTAACTAGGGAAGATGGAGAGGCAGTTCGCAAAAGACAGGTATGCTATTCCAGAGAAGGAGAGAGTAAAGAGGCAAAATGATGTCAGCAGGCAGTTGGCAGGATCTTAGTCTATTTACTTTTTGTACCTTAATGGGAGTGGTGGTGGATTAGTAGCGAAATTGTGTCTGACTCTTTGCTATCCTATGGACTGCAGCCTGCCAGGCTCCTCGGTCCATAGAATTTTCCAGGCAAGAATACTGGAGTGGGTTGCCATTTCATTCTCCAGGGGATCTTCCACACCCAGGGACTGAATCTGAGTCTCCTGAATTCCAGACAGATTCTTTGCCAACTGAGCCACCAAGGATGCCCAAACTTTTTTTTTAGCAGAAACAATCTTGATAATGGAAGATCTGTACTTTATGCCTGCACTTAAACACTTTATTTAAGCCTTCACTCAATTCATTATCTCTATCAACTGATTTTCTTGAACATGACCAATTGTCTTCCTCATCTTCCTCTAATCCTTGTATTTCCTGTATCTCTGGACTTCATAAAGTTACAGAAAGTTATTTAAAAGTTATGAAAGCTACAAATGATATCAATTCATTGATATCCTACTCATTGCTACAAAAATCCTGTGGAAGAGTTTTCAGTGACATTGTTATTTTTGTTTTTGTATTTTATATAAATATTAAATAATTTATAAACATTTATAAACTAGTAGAAATAAAGTATTATTTTTTATTATGCATTAACTGAGTTATATATCAGTTCAATAACTGAAGCATGTCAATAGTATGTAATTATTAGTTAGACAAAATAGATAGCTTATGTGAGAATCAAGGAAGTCAAGGTCCTACTCCAGATTTTCCAATATATATCCTTCCTATATACTTCCATATTTTTCAACTTTAAAGCAGAAATATTATGTCTACTAATTGATGTTCACTTAATCTCATACCTCTATTAGAATTGAAGAAATGATACTCATATCTGTGTCTTCTACTAGCAACAATGTTGGGCGGGTTATCATGAGATGTCATTATTTGTAAAATGAAACAAATTATACACACTAATGAGTATTTCTACTAAAACTAAAAGGTAAAAATAACTAATTTACTAGAGCAATAAATTCTTCTAGCCTAGTCATATATTTTGCAGTATAAAAAGTTTAAATATTCAAAATTATATTTAATAATTAAATTAAAATTCAAAAGAGGTTATTAAAAATCCACGAAATATTTTCATTAAAATAGGTTCAATGGTAATTTGAAACTTTCCTCCCTTTAATTTTGTTTGTATACTAAATGGAAATATTTAATAGTGCTATGAGGAGTACATTTTAATTAACTCTTAGTCAAGAGACCTCCTACCAAACACTTATTCCATTTTATATAGAGCATCAGCAACCATTTCCATCATAGGCAAATTCCTCACCTATCACTGAAAATTCAGTGCAAGAACTCACACATCCTATATACACAAGTATGTCTAGGATAAAATCAGTTTTCAATTGATTCGTTTGTTAATAATCAAGTATTTATTGAGCACCTAGTTTGTTAGGCCCTCTTTTATGTATTAAAAAAAGTATCTGAAAACTATTCCCTAATTAATGGAGAATACATAAATGAATACTTTCTCCACATTCCTGTGTACATTATTCAAAACGTCTTACAAAAATGAAAATATTTAAAGGATCTTTTAAATAGACATCATTTCCTGAACTTTAAGACTTAATTATAGTAATGAGTTACACTGTCCATTTTAAGATATTCTATTGAGACTAGTCTTTTCAGGCAAGATAGTTATGAGGCTAACTAGTGCACTTGAGGAAAGAAACACACAGGTTCAAATCTCTTTCTCAGAATGATGACTGAGTAGTAGTTAGAATCATATTTATTATGTTCAACAAAAAGTTTCAAGAAGTAGTTATATAAGGTCATTTGCATTGACACACTGGTTTAGGAAAGAAAATTCTTTCCTAAGAATAACTGATTTTTTTTTCATTTTACTATGTAGCATTTTTTATTTTATTTTAAATTGCATTTTGTTCAAACAAAATAATAAATTACAGTTTACTTCTTTAATTTAGAAGAGTTGATAATTAATGATTAGCATTCACAATTTAAAATAACTTTATTAAAGAAAATATTATGCACCTCCGATTATAGATATTATGCTATAGACACTTTCAGAAATAAGTTAATATAGTTGTAAAATTTCTGAGATGACAGATGAATAAATAACCTGCAGATATATGGTGTATCTGAAAACCCAGAGAATTAAAAATAAAAAGACTTTAATCATAGCTTTTATTACATATACTTACATAATAAAATCACCCTCAACTGTATACTATTATCAAACAAACCAAAAATTTATAGATAAGTGTGTTCTTGCCTGGAGAATTCCAGGGATGGGGGAGCCTGGAGGGCTGCCGTCTATGGGGTCACACAGAGTCGGACACAACTGAAGTGACTTAGCAGCAGCAGCAAGCAGTGTCACATAATTTTTAAGCAAGAATGTAATCCATTCACACCATCTCTACTATTAAGAACCTACTGCGCATATAGGATGAATAAAAGACCAAAAGCCCCTTCTTCCACAGAACCAACATTCCAGTAGTGCGAGACTGGGAATAAACAAATAAATAAAACAACTCACAGAAGTCAGATGATGGCAAATGATCTGGAGGAAAGGCATAAAAGAGGGGAGTATTGAGGTGAGGTGAGGTGAAGTTGCTCAGTCGTGTCCAACTCTTTGCGACCCCGTGGACTGTAACCTACTAGGCTTCTCCGTCCATGGGATTCTCCAGGCAAGAATACTGGAGTGGGTTGCCATTTCCTTCTCCAGAGGATCTTTCCGACCCAGGGATCGAACCCGGGTCTCCCGCATTGGAGGCAGACGCTTTAACCTCTGAGCCACCAGGGAAGCCCTAGGGGTTATTGTTTCTGGTTTTCATCAGAGATGCTCTCATGGTAAAAGAAAAAACAAAACTGAACAGCGCTGGGGTAGGCCAGGGCAAGCCACACATGTACCAGAGTAGAGATCATTAAGACGCTTTCTAGGTGGCTGAATAGTCGACATGCCAGGTAATAGGACATAGATGTTAAAGAGAGAAACGGAAGTGAGAGCCTTTCAACAAGTTTGCAAGGCGCTGGCTTTTATCCCTGAGGACAATAGAAGCCTATGGAGGAACTGATGGCTTCACCTTGATTCTACTCTTTCAGAAGGGATATTATCCTGTTTTACCATTCAATAGCTGCTCTATGAATATAATGGGCTTCCCTGGTGGCTCAGGCATTAAAAAAAAAAAAAAATCTGCCTGCAATGCAGGAGACCTGTGTTCAATCCCTGGGTCAGGAAGAACCTCCTGAGAGGGGAATGGCAACCCATTCCAGTATTCTTGCCTGGAGAAGTCCATGGACAGAGGCTTCTGGAAGGCTATAGTCCATGAGATTACAACAGTCAGACAGGACTGACTGACTTTCAAAACAACTATGAATATAATACTCTGGGGGGGGGGGTGATGACAGCAGGTGGCATTATAGGTAAAGTGAACTCATGGCATTTATTAAAAACTAAATCAGGCTTGGTATATCTACTGATGACAATACTTGAGTTTTTACCATGAGTGAAATGGCAACCCATTCCAGTACTCTTGCCTGGAGAATCCCATGGATGGAAGAGCCTGGAGGGCTACAGTACATGGGGTTACAAAGAGTCAGATACGACTGAGCAATTTCCCTTTAGTTTTACTTAGATTTGTAGATATTACTGCTTCCTGGCAATACAAGATCAAGGCTGCCACAGTTACTGACAGCATGTTTCAGAGCAATTGGCAAACTGGTAGCCTCCCAGACTTAATGATACTTTCAGCTTGCATTCTTGGTACAGAAAATGTTAGAAAAAGGAAAACAATTAAAAAAAACTACACTGGATAATTTTTTTAATTATAACTATTGCAATTAAAAATTCACATATCTTAACTACAAAAAAATCAGGTGATCTGAGAATAGAAAGGAAGACAAAAATAAACAGAGACAAAAGAGCAGTGTTCCTTTATCTCTAATAAGTATACACATGTGTCCGTGCTATGTGGCTTCAGTTGTATCCAACTCTGTGACGCTATGGACTATAGCCCACCAGGCTCCTCTGTCCATGGGACTCTCTAGGAAAGAATACTGAAGTGGTTTTCCATGCCCTCCTCCAGGAGACCTTCCCAGCTCCGGGACTGAACCCATGTCTCTTCTGTCTCCTTCGGATTGACAGATGTGTTCTTTACCACTGGCACCAACTGGGAATCCCAGTGGGTACACACATCAGGCATGAAATCATGAATGGCAAACTCTGAGTACATCTGGAGTATGACCTGAGACTCTATTTCAGACAAGCTTCCAGCAGCTGCTGAAGCTTCTGGTGCTCAGATCAGATCTGGGGTACAAAGGTGCTGAGGGTCAGGAGCAGTTTACACCCTTCCTTCAATCCTCCCATCCCTGCCCATTCACTGTTGTTGACATTGCTGGTATTACCGCACTGACATTTACTGACTTTTGAGTGTTCATTTTCTGTTTAAGAAGATGATTAAAATATATAATAGGATGGCTATTTTAAAACTAGGAGCTGCAATTTAATGTACACAAGAGATATACTAACAAATTCAGGAGAAGAGATATTATCATGTTTTACCATTCAAATGTAATCAGTGGACTTTCAGAAACACATAGACAGCTTAAATACACTGCAAAAAAGCAGTGATAGATCTCAGAGGATGGATGGGACAGGGACACAATAACTAAAAGAAATAAACATAGAGAAAAAAAGATGGAAAAGCAGAGAACAGTTGTTTTAGATGTTGGGGTATCCATGCTTAAATCCCAGTTTCAAACAGATTCTTTCTGGCACAGCTACAGTTAGAAATCGATGTTCACAAATATTCAGCCTTGCCGCATTCATATCTGTAGTGAGAGCATCTCAGGGAACTAACATGATAAAAAAAGTGGTGGTTTTTAATGTGATTCTTTATGTGGCTTTGATTGCCACTAACAGCCAGCAGATGGGAAGATACTTTAGGGAGAGAAAAAGCTCATCGAAGTTTTCTGGCCAAAATAAGCAGTTATACTTGCAAATGCATCAGAACATTGAGAATTGCAAAATTTTACTAGGGAAAGTTTTATAGAAAACAAATAGGATTTGTTTTCTATAAAACAAACGTGACTGATCCTGGACTGCAGCACAACAGGCCTCCCTGTCTTTCATCATCTCCTGACGTTTGCTTAAACTCATGTATATTGAGTTGATGATGCCATCCAGCCATCTCATCCTCCATTGCCCCCATCCCCTGATGCCCTCAATCTTTCCCAGCATCAGGGTCTTTTCCAATGAACCCAAGGGTGGTTATATTTGATTCAGAGTTTTCCTCTCATATGAAAGTTGAGGTAACAACACTGCCATTCTGCTTTTAACATTCTCAAAATGAGAAGAATTCTAACACAATTTTTTTACAGTAAACTATCTTAGAAGGTAGGTTACTTTATTAACAACAATTGTTCCCAAATATTTCTATTCAGGTAATTTCAAATCATATTTTCAAATACAGATTATATTTTCTTGCAAAACATTCTTTCTCTAGTTCTAAAATCCTTGTATTGAGTGGAGAGTTTCCACTGGCCCATTTCTGCTGAAAAACAAAATAAAATGAACAGAAAACTTACAAAAGATAACACAATATGGCTAGCTATCCAAACTGTAAGCACATGATCCTAGAAGTGTAAAAACCACTACCTAGGAAAGCCTCTGGCTGGGAATGGATGTGCTCAATAAAGCATTTGGTAAAACACTGATTGTTAAAATCCTAAATATATCCTGGAGATTGAAGGCACAGAACAGTGATTAGAGCCAATACTATATTATAAACTTCAAGGTTTCTAAGAAATTAGACCTTCATTGTTCTCACCACAAAAAAAAAGAAAGAAAGAAAAAAGAAATGGTGATTCTGGAACATGCTAGAGCTATTAGCTAACATGATAGTGATATCATATTGCAATTTATAAATGTATCAAATCAATATGTGTACATCTTAACTGACACAATGTTATACATCAACTGAATCTCAATTTAAAAAAAAAAACCCTCCCCAAAGCTGTTACCAAAGAAAAAAATTAAGCAGAAAATGAACCTCTGGCATATAAGATTAACCAAAATTTAACTTCATACATTGTGACTGATCTTGGACTGCAGCATGCCAGGCCTCCCTGTCCTTCACCATCTCCCGAAGTTTGCTCAAACTCACGTATATTAAGTCAATGATGCCATCCAACTATCTCATCCTCCGTTGCCCCTGTCTCCAGATGCCCTCAATCTATCCCAGTATAAGGGTCTTTACCAATGAATCTATTTGATTCAGAGTTTTCCTCTCATATGAAAGCTTGAGGTAACAACACTGCCATTCTGCTTTTAACATTCTCAAAATAAGAAGAATTCTAATACAATTTTTTTCTTTGTTTATAGAAAGAAAATCTGTATTCAAAGAATAATTTTGAAGATTATTTCATTTAATATCATGGATATTAATAGTCAAGAAATTCAATATGAATCACAATTTGGGGAGAATCCAATATCTGTTATTCTGGCTTTGCATTATTTAAAATTTTATTGACACGTGTTAGGCTTGAAACGGGTGCAATGCTTTTCTGAAATGATCTGGATGATGCACTTCCTTAATATCTGTATTGATTGCTAATCTGGGTCACATTTAATGATTTGAAAGCTATTAATTTCATACACAATTTAAAAGCACTTTATTATTATTTAACATAGTGTCATATTTTTGCTATAAGACAGTTACAATTCCACATTGCTTTATAGTACCTCAACACAAAACAAAGGAGATACTTATTTCAGTATAAATTTAGAGAGCTTAATAAATTTGAAGAGTGACAATAAGAATAAATTCAATGACATGACTAATTTTGATATACTATGACTAATTTTGATATACTAATCCTACTTAGACCGAGTCCAATGTGTTTACACAATTACTGATTGCATACAAGATCAGGTTTATGGGAAATGATATCAAACAGAGCTTCATCGTTTTGGCTCTCAAAGGTCAAGACTGAAGCTAAATAACAGACTCTCACTCTGAATTCTAAGGCCAGAATCCAAATAGGATACACTCTTGGTACTTATGCAATGTGTGTTAGCTGGTCAGTCATGTCTGACTCTTTTCAACCCCATAGACTGTAGCCCACCAGGATCCTTGGTCCATGGGATTCTCTAGGCAAGAATACTGGGGTGGGTTGCCATACCCTCCTCCAGAAGATCTTCCCAAACTGGAGATTGAACTCAGGTCTGTCTCCTGAACTGCAGGTGGAGTCTTTACTGTCTGAGCCACCAGGGAAATCACTTATGCAATAATCTCACCATTTCCTGTCTCACTGGATTCCCAGTGCAGTCTGCACTAAGCGGAGTCAGTTTCTCCCCTCGGTTCCCACAGGATACAGATGGTACACACAAATGAAGATAACACCTTATTTACAAAGAGACTAATTACAAAGTTGTGAGTGAGGTATAGGGAGACCATAAAGAAGAGTTCAGGGACCAGGGCAAGTAGCAGAGGAATTGGTGTCATCAGTTGGAACAAGAGACCGATGGAAGGAGAGGTTACAGGGTGCAGTTAGGAAAACAAGAGGCATTAGGGCAGGACACAGACCCTAGGAGGAAGACAGGGAAATAAATGATCAGACCGCCTTCTCTCACTGGCCCATCCCAATTGACTAAAATATATGTCAGTTTCTGGGATAAGAGCAGAGTGCGAGGAGGGTGTAGGAATCTAAGAGAACAAAGGAAAGCTATCCAACATAAATCCTCAACGGAGTATGGAAAGCACGCTTCAATTCTTTTTAAACCTGCAATTTCCTTTCTAATGTGAGCAGTAACAGCAACGGATTTAAGGAGAAAAACAACAGCAATGCATAACCTAAGCCTTAGAGACGATCTAAATTCTCATGCAACTCCTGTCATCATTCAGGGAAAACAGTTACGATGTTAGGATGTTAGGTTTATCCCCCAAATGGTAAATATCATTATTAAAAGAATGGATTGATTTTTGTCTTTGAAAAAATTAATATGAAAAAAATCAATAAAACACTAGGATATGGCATTCAGTTGTAAAGATTAAATTAGAGGGAGGAAATCAAACACACTCAGGTACAAATTTAAACTGGAAAATTGTGGAAGCGTAAACTAAAATTTTAACACAGATAAAGCTGTTCTGTCACAATTTCTAGTTAAATTAACTGTTCATTTTATTTAGGACTCACTTTTTGGCACCACCACAGTCACTGCTACACATCCTGTTATGGAAAATCTTTCAAAATGTCTAATTATGCAATTTCTGAGATGGTGACATTTTGCTACACTGAAGCACCCTCACTGTTCTTGGATGATCCTGCTCCTGAGAGCCCCTCAAAATTCACATTATGTATGCAAGCCTTGCATTATATCCAAATGAAATTGGTGTAGCAAGATGAGATAAACCTGTTCTGACCTTATAAGCTATAGCATATATTCTGAACAGCTGTCTACTGTGTGCATGCAATTTTGCCAACCATACATTCCCTTACAAGCACAATGTAAAGAGGGCAATTGTATTTATCTCTTGGTTTATAAACAGAACTTCGTATCTGCAAAGTGAGTTTTTTAATCTAAAGAGAAAACATGCTTTGGGAAATTTTTCTTTCTTTTGTTTCCCTCTTCATCACTGAAGTCCTCTTCTGTTCTGTTGTGAAATTCTCTTTCATGTATCATGGCCATTGAAAAGCATCCTCAGATACTTCAGCATCAGTGATACTAGGTGTCACTTCAATGTCCATACTTCATCCACTTATCTCATTTATGAAAAATGTATTGATAGATTACCAACAACATTCTATCTCATTTAAAGAAGACGTCCTCATGTTTTTAACTTTAGGTCATATAAGAAAGGCTTCAATGTATTCCGATCAGAAGGTCATTCTTCAAATGAATATTCAAACATCCTTTATATTTTCTTTTAAATAAGTCTAGGCACAATTAAATCTGAAGGTTTTTATTTTTATAGTTTTATGATAAATTAATTTCCTCCTATGAATTCCTATCAGAGTAACAATCTGCTCCCAGACTTAAAGCAATAAGCTAATACTAACTTACAAGAAAACAGCAACAGAAACTAGAAACTCATCTTTATTCATCATACTAGAGGTTTTCAAAACTTCAGGTACTACAATCATATCTTCAGAAATGTACCACCACCCAAGCCCTAGCAGGAAAGGCACACCAGTGCTCTGCACACAGGTGCCCAGCTCTCCAGCCACGACAGCACAACCAGCGGTGAACATTTGATGAGAAAGAGCCCATCTGATGTCTGGCCAGCAGCCTGAGGATTATAAACCCAGATGCAAGTGGGAGACATCAAACCAAACGGCCGTGAGATAGTCTGGGCTCGAACTGGAACACAAGAGGCCAATGTAATCCGAGGAATGTAGCCAGTGGAGAAAGAACTGGCTCAGATGTGCAAAGGAGAAAATTCCATGTCAGAGAGCGTGGAAAGAAGAGACTGCCCAGTCCTGAAAGTGCCCAGATAGTAAGTTTTTCCACCCAAGTTCCTTAACAAATGCATTCGTTCAAGAAACTCCTTTTTGCATGAAGTTAAATTAAGACTCTCCACTCCTTGCAAATAAAAGACTTCCAGCTAGAAAAGGCATAATAGTTAACAACAAAAAATAGAATAAAACAAAAATAATAGTAATATGTTGATAATAATAACAATACATTCATTTTATAGGCTTTAACATCACTACAAATAAAATATATTTATAAATAAATATATAAATATATATTTATAAATAAATAAAGTATATTTATTTTTAATAAAGAAATTCAATTTTAGGCTTTCAGAACCTATTCCAGGAGTTGGTGATGGACAGGGAAGCCTGGCATGCTGCAGTCTATGGGGTCGCAAAGAGTTGGACATGCCTGGACTGAGCTGAACTTATTATAATGAAAAAATTTTAACCATTGATAGAAGATAATAGCTAAGGAGAGGAAGTGGAAACAGGATGGGTGCACTGATGTCTCTAGTACCTATAAAAATTCCACAAGTACAATATTCAACTGCTACATCATAAAATTTATGTATTATAGATTATATTACAATATGAGTACATGAGTGCTAAGTTGTTTCAGTCATGTCCAGTTCTTTGTGACCCTATGGACTGTAGCCCACCAGGTTTGTCTATCCATGCGATTCTCCAGGCAAGAATACTGGAGTGGGTTGCCGTGTCCTCCTCCAGGGATCCCAGGTTCCCTCCTCCTTCCCTACACAGGGATCAAACCCACACTTATTATGTCTCCTGCACTGGCCAGTGAATTTTTCACCATTAATGACATCTACAATATTGCAGAAGCCCATATTGCAATATAAAACATATTTAATTTACATGAGTGATGATTATCAAACATGCAAAGATACTATTTTCACTATAAGCCCAAAGCACAGAGCTTTATAATTTCCAATACAAAAAGCAATTTATTTATCACTTGGACAAATATTATTGAGTATCAACTATATGAAAGTGAAAGTGTTAATTTGTCAATTGTGCCTCACCCTTTGTGACACCATGGACTGTAGCCCTCCAGGCTCCTCTGTCCATGAAATTCTCTAGGAAAGAATCCTGGAATGGGTAGCCATTCCCTTCTGTAAGGAATTTTTCAACCCAGGGATCAAACCCCAGTCTCCTACATTGCAGGCAGATTTTTTACCATCTGAGCCACCAGGGAAGCCCATGCACTATATAGCCTGTGCTAAAAGGAAAGATGTGAAATGGTAGAGCTGGAGAGAAAGACTTAATAATCCCTGCCTTCAGAGCATGGAGAGGAAATACTAAAATATGACAATCTCCTAATCTATGATATGTATGACATGCATATATGAAATTAAAATTTTTTTTTCAAATTTTGTTTGTTTCCTTGTTTTTAATTTTTTGGCCATGTTTCAGGGCACATGGGATCTTAATTCCCTGACCAGGGACTGAACCAGCCCCTCTGCATTGGAAGTGTGGAGCCTTAACCACTGGACTGCCAAGGAAGTCTGAAAGTAAATTATTATTAATAATATAATGATATTATTACTACCACTTTATTGAATTATCACATATTTTAAGTTGGAAGAAGTTTAAAAGATTATATGCTATACAATTCCATTTATATGACAATTTTGAAAATATAACATTTTGGAAATGGAGGGCAGATTAGTGACTGCCAGAAAGTTGAGACTGAGGGAAGGTGGGAGGGGAGTAGGTGAGGTTATAAAAGGTCTATATGAGGGATTCTTGTGGTGTTGGAACTGTTTATTCAATGTCTTAACTGTGGTGATGGATACAGTAACCCAAACAGGAGATAAAACTGTATAGAACTGACCATAACCCAGATACACACATTCAAACGAGTGAAAGTAAAATGAGGAGAAATTTGACTAAGATAGGTGTGCAGACTTGACCTAAGACAGGTGTGCAAATATCCTAGTAATGGTATATTTTAACACAGTTTTGTCAAATCTTAACAATGGGGTGAAATGGGCAAAGTGTACAAGAAATTTCCCAGAATAACTTCTTATAACTACATGCAAGATTGTTAATTTTATATATCAACTCGACAGGGTCAAGGGATATCTGGACAGTTGGTTATACACTATTTCCAAGCGTGTGTGTGTGCACGTGTGAGTTTCTGGAAGAGACTAGCATTTTAAATGGTGGACTGAGTAAAGCAATGGCCTTCCTTCATGTGAGTGGGAGCCACCCAATCCTTCAAGGGCCTGATAAAAGAGGACTGACAAGGGCAAGAATTCACTGTCAGTCCTAGTGTTTGAGCTGGGACATCACTCTCCTTCTGCCTTCAGGGTTTCTGGTTTTAGGCCTTAAATTTGGATTAGAGTCTACACCATCAGCTCTCTTAACTCTTAGGGATTCTAATAAAACTGGCTCTTCTGGGTCTCTGGTTGGCAGGACCCAGATCACTGGATTTTAGGCTCATAACTGTGTGAGCCAATATCTTAAAATAAATCTCTTTCCTGATTATCTATCAATCCATCCATCCATACATTTGCTATTGGTTCTGTTTCTCTGGAAGGCCTAATTAACATGTGAATCTACAATTGCCTCAAGAAAAATTTCAACTAATAAAAAGAAAGTGGATTTTAGTGTTCACTGGGGTCTAGATTCCAAGCTTAGCTTAAACTATCTGAGCCTCAGTTTTCTTTCCTACAAAATGGAGATAATAATTACCACTGAGGTATTACTCTATTTACTGATGCATTCATTCATTCATTTATCCACTCAAATGCGTGCAAACAGAACTCAGTTCCAGTTGCTATACTAACAAGTTGAAAATAAAAATTCTATTATTCTTAGTACTACTACTGTTGCTACTGTTAATCTCACTACTACTAATTATAATGGGGATTCTTGACCTGAAAGAATGAACAAGCAGTAATAGTGACAAACTAAGAGATATTTTGTTTTGATAAATGCCCTGGTAGAAGGAAAGGACATCTAAAGGAGCAAACAATAGCCCTCCCACTTAGAAGAGGATTGGGAGATTTCTACACTATGTTTAGATATTTACCCTCAACACTGAAGCTAGCTTTTCGGAAGGAGTCAGGAGAAAGGCCAAGGATCAGAGACCCAAGAAACATGACGAACTGGTGAAAATCTAAGGCACCCAGGACAACTGAAACACAGAGTAGAGAATGGGAAAACTGCAGTTCTATTACAACGACACACACCATATAAACATGATCATACAAATCAGTCTAGCAAAACCTTCACTTGACATCAAAGACTCAGATAAGATGCTCTGCATTCTCTAAAGATAAGATGCTCAAGATTCTCTACAGTTCACAGCAAATATAAAGCACTTTAGCTATTATCAGTGGTAGTATCAGTAGGTATAATAGCAATGGTAATAGTAGCAAGAGTAGTAATAATATTTAGTATCACTTTTAATAAGGCCTTTTTTATATAATATTTTTATATAATAAGGCCAGTTTCAATAAAGCCTAATTTTTAGTGAGCTAGCTACTTTTCAAACTAAAGTTAATTACCATCAAGGTAAGGAGATGAACTATTCTGTGAAACAAGACACTTCAGCACCACATGTCAATGGTCCAATGAGGATCTATATTTTATTTTAGAAAGTCAAAATTGTGATCTATTTATCAGTACAAAGGACGTTGAATTCATATGGCACTACACTCCTTATTACCATCAAAAAGCCTTTTTGATATCCAACAGGTGTAAACCATGGGAAATTCTTAAAAAATAATACACTGCACATTCCAGGAGCTGATAGATAGTGTAAGGATAGAAAAGTACCTAAGGGACTCCCAAATAATTCAAAAAGTAATACATGTGACGGATACAAATCAATGTTTTATAGTGGTATTATCAATTCTGACTTAGGAAGTGTCTGGTTAAACTTTAACAACATCTTTAAAGATAATCATTATTGTTCCAGGCAGGGGCACCAAGGAAGGGTATTCTAAGCACAAGAAAAATAAAGTGTATGAAGTTAGACACTGGATGTCTTGTTTGGCCAACAGTGAAAAGCACTGAATGTTTGAAAAACGTGACCCAGTGTGGCCAGATAGTGAAGCAACGACTGAGGAAACGAAGGAGCAAAATGTTCCTAACGTCAAAAACATGAAGGGCCGTCAGTATTTTTAAGGAGACAAGTCTTATTCTACTGAGAGTGTGGGGATAGACTACATCAATAGGGAATAGAAAAAAGGTGATATAAAGGGAACTATGGATTCCCAGTTGGCACAGTGGTAAAGAATCCACTTACCAACGGAGGAGATGAAAGAGATGTGTTTGATCCCTGGGTCAGAAAGATTGTCTGGAGTAGAAAATAGCAACCCACTGCAGTAGGTATTCTTGCCTAGAAAATGAAAAGTTAGAGGAGCCTGGCATGCTACAGCCCATGTGGTAGCAATGAATCAGACAGGACTGAGCCACTGAGGATGCATGCAAAAGCAAACTAAAACAACAAGACAAAGATGAAAATAGCCTGATTGGGGAAAGAGGGCAGTGCGTAGAAAACTCACAGAGCAAAAGAACAAAGCAAACCAAAGCAAAACAGACGAGTTACAGTGGTCATTTTCTCAACAATTATTGCCGCATTTTGTTTACACTCTTCAAAATGCACATCATAAGCAATCGTGAAGCATTTGACACTCTTATTTCCCCTCTGAATATAAACTTCTTGAGGTCAAAGAAATATTTCCATCTGGAGAATATCCATAAGTACTATCACAGTTTCTCATTTATGTTAGTGACTTGCTAAATCTATTAAATGAATGAAATTCTCTATGAATTAAGAGGAAAGTGAATTTTATATCTAAAATGAAACAAGAAGTCAGAATAATGAGTTATTTACAATTTCATCTTACAGAAGAAATGAACATTTTATTCTGTACTTCTCTTCAGTTTTTACATATAAAAATCTTCATTTTCAATGCAAAAGTAAAGGTCCTAGGTTACTTTTTAGGGCGTTGATTACATGTAGCATTATCATTTATACCTTGAGCCTTATTAATATGAGACTGAGAAAGAAGATTGAAAAATAGGAATTTGTTATTTTTATTACTGTACAGTGTCCCATAGATGACTCTTTCTCAGTGATCCTTCATTTATTTATCAAAAGTAATTGAGAAGCTATATAAGAAAAAAAAATAACAATCCAAACCTAAAATCTTCAACAGAAAGAAAATACATTCTTTCTTTCCTTGCTTTTTTTAGGTTTAAGTCTTCTAATGTGGAGACACTGGGTAGAAGTAAAATATTAGGCCAATTCTGATGCTACGTTTAATCTACCTTAAATGATTGTCACCTGGGTTCCAAATAATGGCATCACTAATTAATGACTAGCACTTCATCCAAAACATCTTGTCATAAAGGGTTCTTGAAAAATAAGTGCTATCCCTCATTTTCCTAAATAAAAATCTGAAACTAAAAGAATTTGAGTAACTTGCTCTGAATCACAGATTTTACATACAGTGGAAAATTATTCAACATCTTATTTGTCTGAACTCTCTACTCAACACACTGCCTCCTTTTACATGATCAACTATCTCTGATAATAGAAAGAAATCAGCCTCAGCAATTTGACCAAGGTTGCAGTCACCTCACACTCCTTGACAATGTACTCACTCTGCCAAAAAAAAAAAAAAAAAATGTCCTCTTTAGTTCTCTGACCCATCCTGGCCAGATGAAGGAGGAAAGCTGAGAAACGGTTTGTGCCTTATGGGATTCTCGTCATTTTGCTCCAGGAAAAAGGATTAGTTGTAGCAGAATTATGCTGTTTTTCACTGGGCAAGGAAAAAATAACCAAGCAGAAACCTACAAAGTTTTTCATACACGTATACATTTTTATGAGAACTTTACAAACTGTATTTTGTGAATCATATGTAATATCGAATATCAGGGAGCTTCTTTATTTTAGAACCAATAATCTTTTGAAAAAAAGGAAATGAAATCAAAGTAGACTGACCCAGTTTTAAAACAAATGATGGTTAGGGATGAAACAAAAGAAGGAAGAGGGAATGGCAAGTCTCAAACTTAACTGACAGAGCTATAAAGATCTTTAAAAGAGAAAGCTAGACAAAGCAAATTGTGCACAAAGGAAAACAGTTTTAAAAAAATTAAATGACTCTAATTTTCTAACAATTTTTTGCAAGTATAAGCCTGAAATAATTACTTAGCAAAGCATTCAAACAGATCAGAGCTGCAACTAAAGACATCCTTTCTGTATTTTTTTTTCAGTAAATTATAAGGGTCCAAGTTTCATTAGATGCTGCATTAAATGCATAGTCAGCTTTTTAAAAACTCCCATAAAAGCACTAGAGAAGAATGTTTTCAGTTCATCTCCCCCTGTAATACAAATAATACTTTTATCAAACTTCTTTTGAAAATGCTAATTTTTGTGATCATATCCTTAAATCACACCATCATAAACAATAAAGTTTCTGATTTTTAAGCAAAAGTTTCTCAGTTTTTCTTTAGAGAAGATTTTCATTTTTTTAATCAAGTTTTTCTCATTTTATATTTCTGTAATGAATCATCTTCAAATGGATTTAAACACTACCTATTCCAATAAGAGACATGAACAGTCACATCAGGGGTTGTGACTTTGGCCAAAGTAGACATTTATTGAAACTGCATGCTGAAGATTCAAGGAACTGCATGAATATCTCCTAAAACCTCTCTCCCTGCAGCAAAGATAGGCTTATCGTAAAGTCCCTGATTTCATCTAGGCATTGAGAAACACAGGTAGATACAAAGGCACCACACTTTGAACTGATTATGAATTAACAGTAGCTAGTAGCTGTCTTTGAATAAGTTCTTGCTTTTATCATTTTCTTGTCATCGTGCCTAATACTGACTGATGTTCAGAGGCTTTAAAACTATTCATGTAATCCTGTGGAGTATCCACTTCCATTGACTGAATACCACCCATCAGCTACTGTGTCCAGTACATACTGGTTTTATCCATCTCAACAAACATTTCTGAAATTGGCCTCCTAGTTAACTATGGGCATATGATGACTCTTTCTACAGTGAGGCACTCAACCTAGTTCAGGCAACAGAATGCGGCTCTGTCACCAATTGCTAAAAAGAGAGCTGAGTTTCACCTGTGTAATAGCCACACAAAAAACAGGCATGACCATCAACCCAGACATGGCGCTTTAACAGTTTCCCTGAATCAATTCTGTTCCAGAAATCTCTTTAATCTGATTTTATTAAAATCAATATGGACAAGGAGAACAGAGTGAGGAAGCAAAAAGTAAGTGTTAACTGAACTCCATCTGGTCGCAGATGTGGTTCAGTTTGCCTACAATCAAACCCAGGCTTTTCACGGTCTCCACCTACCAGATCCTGGCCTGCTGGTGAATTACAGCTCCTGACCCACCAGTTAATTGACTGGGATTCTAAGATTAAATCCCAGTAATCTTTTTTTTTTTAAGTGATCAAAAATTTGTGGGTTTTTTTGTTTGTTTTTGTTTTTAGTTTCTTTTTTTTTTTTGGCTGCACCATGCGGCATGGGAGAATCTCAGTTCCCCAACCAGATCAAGGATAAAACACATGTCCCCTGCGGTGGAAGCATAGTCTTAACCACTGGACCACCACATAAATCCACATTAATCTTAATGTAGATTAAATCAGCATTCTGATACTGAATATCAAGGCATATATGCAATTTGTGTATTATCATTTACCATAAAAATCAATTAAGTAAATTTATTTAAATATATTAAATATCTTAAATTATATATTGTATCTTTTTGTAATATCATCAAATTCATGACAATTAATTACATTTCTCTATATATCATATCTTAGACAGGAATATGCCTTACTTGGACATTTTTCTAAGCAGATAAATTATTAAATAGAGTTTTAATATGATAATTTCAGCACACAGGGAACTATAATTAGATCAGACCAAGGCTAAGGAAACAATATTGTAATAAAAATAATACATTAGCAACAACAAAGAATCCTCTAGGGCTAGATAACCAGGATATACTTCTATTCCTTGCTCTGACAGAAGTATCTGACCCTCAACAAATCATTTACATCCTCATTCAGTTTCAAGGCCCTCTTCTACAAAATAAGAAAGATGTACCTGCTTAATATACACTGTGGTCACAGAGACCAGGAACATAGGCACATATGTGACTCATTGATCATATTAAGTGGCCTATAAGCGTCTGCACGTGACAAGCTAGGTGAAGGCTACCTGGAGTGATTCCAACAAAATGCTGCACTAATCCACCATGTGGGAGTAGTACGGAATTTGCTAAAGAATAATTTGCAGAACTCAACTGGACAAGATGGTTATATAGAATAGGTTTTAAGCTCCCAAATATAAACCCCTAATTACTTAAACTTGGGAACACTAAAGGTGCAGTGAAAATCAGAGACACAACTCATCTGTGGTTCATAAAATAACATGCGCAGAGACTTAGGGAAACGCTGGGCTATTGTATGACATTCACCACAATTTTCATGATATATTGAAATATGCATTATAAGTGAGGGATAACACACTCAACATACTGTAGCACAATGTCATTAAACTTTACAATTTCATAGTCACCCTATGACTTTATTCATATAAATAAAATGTCCTCAATGAAACTTGAGGACATTATGCTAAGCAAAATGACACTAGGAAAGAACAAATATTGTATGATTTCACTTATATGATGTATATACAATAGTGAGGGATTCCCTGGTGGCCCAGACATAAAGAATCTGCCTGCAGTGTGGGAAACCTGGGTTTGATCCCTGGGTTAGGAAGATCCCCTGGAGGAGGGCTTGGCAACCCACTCCAGCGTTCTTGCTTGGAGAATCCCCATGGACTATCAACAACCAATATAAAAAAAAAAATATTTCATTAAATATTTCCATCTCAATCTTACAGTATTTTATATTCTCTTTTATCTCTGGATTCGTAATTGTATATCATCAAATTTCATGACTTGAAAATATTCACAGAGTATTCACAGTGGTACAAATAAAAAACTTATAGAATTTAAAAGGGAAAGCTTGATGAATAAAAATATAAAATGTGCCATCAACAGATGACTGCATATATAAAATATGCATATGAAAACATACATATAATGAACTATATTACTCAACCTTTTAAAAGTGAAAGGAAGGACTTCCCTGGCAGTCCAGTGGTTAAGACTTTGCTTTCCAAAGCAAGGGGTGCAGGTCCAATCCCTGGTTCAGGCGCTAAGAACCCACAAGCCTTGTGCCCTCCCCCACCAAAATAAATAAATAAGCAAATAAAAGCCAACATAAAACAGAATCAGTACTGTAACAAATTCAATGAAGATTTTTAAAAGATGGGAAAAACGCTGCTCTTAAACAATTCTGATATATGCTACAGCATGCATGATACTTGAGGACATCATGCTAAGTGAAATAAGCCACTAAGAAAGGGAAAATATTACACAGTTTCACTTATATGATGTATAGACAATAGTGAGGGCTTCCCTGGTGCCTCAGACAGTAAAGAATTTGCCTGCATTGCGAGAAGCCTGGGTTTGATCCCAGGGTTGGGAAGATCCCTTGGAGAAGGGCCTGGAAATCCACTCCAGTGTTCTTGCTTGGTGAATCCCCATGGACAGAGGTGCCTGGCGGGCTACAGTCCATGGGGTTGCAGAGTTGGACACAACCGAGCAACTAAGAACATAAAATAGTCGAACTTATAAAAACAGAAAATACAATGGTGGTTGCTAGTGGCTGAGAGCAAAAGGGGTTGGGAATTATTGCTTGATGTGTACAGAATTTCAGTTTGGGAATACAAAGAAAGTTCTGGAGATAAATAATGGTAATGATTGCACATTAGTATGAATAAGGCCAGTAGAGTATACACATAAAAATGGTTAAGGTGGTAAATTTTATCTTAGATATATTTACAATAAAATGCCATAAATAAATGTAAAAAAATGTTCAATATATTTTTTACAGAGCCTTCCCTGGTGGATTAGTGATGAAGAACCCACCTACCAATGCAGGAGATATGGGTTCAATCCCAGGTCCAGAAGATCCTATGTGCCATGGAACCCATATGCCAAAACTATTAGCCTGTGCTCTAGAGTCCAGGAGCCACAATACTGAAGACTGCACACCCTAGAGACCTTGCTCAGCAACAAGAGAAGCCACCACAGTGAGAAGCCTGTGTACCGCAACTACAGAGTAGCCCCGCTCGTGGCAACTAGAGAAAGCCTGAGCACGACAATGAAGATCCAGCAAAATAATACATAAATTAAACTTTGAAAATATACTTTGACATTTACATTAAAATGAAATAAATTCAGTATATTAAAGCAAATGTGATACCAATAAATTTTCTGCACCTTAAATTAGTAATAATGACTATTCAACTATTTAAAATTATTATTTTGCTCCAAAATCACTGCGGGTGGTGACTGCAGCCTTGAAATTAAAAGATACTTACTCCTTGGAAGAAAAACAATGACAAACCCAGGCAGCATATTAAAAAGCAGAGATATTACTTTGCTGAAAAAGTTTATCTAGTCAGAGCTATGGTTTTCCAGTAGTCATGTACGGATGTGAGAGTTGGACAGTTTAAAAAGGCTGAGCACCAAAGAACTGATGCTTTCAACCTGTTGTGCTGGGGAAGACTCTTGAGAGTCCCTTGGACAGCAAGGAGATCAAACCAGTCAATCCTTAAGAAAATCAACCATGAATATTTATTGGAAGCACCAATGCTAAAGCTCCAATACTTTGGTCACCTGATGCAAAGAGCCAACTCATAGAAAAGACCCTGATGCTTGGAGAGATGGAAGGTGGGAGAAGGGGAGGACAGAGGATGAGATGTTTGGATGGCATCACTGACTCAGTGGACATGTGTTTGAGTACACTCTAAGAGATGGTGAAGGACAGGGAAGGCTGCAGCTCACGTGGTTGCAAAGAGTCATATATAACTGAGCAATTGAACAATAGCAACAACAATCGCTTCTTAAAACACAACTTGACCATATTTATCACCACTACATTTTAGACCAAAATATGTTGTTCTACTTCTTCATTCAGTCTGTAGTTGGTCACTACATAATTACTCACATTTTCTCACTCTTTTGCCCCCTACTTCATCTATCCACTCAATTTCACAGGATGTTGACAGTTTGTGAAAGAGATTTTGCATTACTATTTCACATTATATTTTTTATATCTCCTATCTTCGCCAAGATTACTCATAATTTTATCATATATAATATGTAATCTCTATACTCTCATAACTTGTAGTACAGGACATTTGTTGATCAATATTATTATGTTATGAGTTACCAATAGGGTGCCTATTTTACAGATAATTGAAACTCAGGATTTCAGAGAATGGTTACTGAAATGGACAAATACTAAAATGTTGATTAGATGGGTAAATAGAATGTAATATACATAAAGTGGTAAAATGATTCTATTTTAGCTTTGATAAAAATCTCATAAAGCTATAGATGCTTTCCTAGCTTACTGGTTTTACTTTTACTTAGAGGAACACATATAGAGTAACTTTTTGTATTCTTTTTCCATTAATTTTTATAGCCATGTTTTTCTTTTTCTCTTACTGATACTTGATATTTGAATCTGTTTGCAATTTGATTTTTGTAAGTTCTCCTAGGTTCCATGAAATGTAACGGAATCATATTTTCTGGTACCAGGAAAATAACTCTACTGGTTCACTTTGCCAGTTTTGATTTTGTCACATTTTTAGTATCCAAAAGAACATATTTATAGGCCTGAAGCCATTATAACATTGTTAATCAATTGTATCCCATATAAAATCAAAAGTTAAAATATAAAATAAAATCACATCAGTAGAATGATATATATATATACATAGTATATGTACACAGTATATATACATACCATATATATATCACATAGTATAATGTATCTATATATATGTATAATAATATATATATTATACATATATGCACAGAATCCATTTATGTCCCTTAATACACCCACATATACAAACACATTCATACACTTTCCACACATGCACAACTGCCAGTGTTTACAGAACATATGAAGAAGTTAATTGCAAGACAATGTGTTAAGAGCAACATTAGAAAGCTAAGAAAGGAAGAAAGGTACAGGACGCCATAAAAAAGAGAATAGTGAACTCTGCCTTAGGTTATCAGAGAATGTCCCTATGAAAGATGTCTCTGGACTATTTAGAAATCAGAAATTTCTTCAGGTAGACACAGGAAGACTGGATATTATTAAAAAATCCAATCTGAATTGTCTTATTTTATATCTCTTATCTCTACTCCTGGAAGTTTTATTTTATCACCTACCATTTTTTCAGGCCTTAAACAATAGCAGCAACATGGACTTTATTCAGATCCATATTTTATATCTTATATTCCATTTTGAAAATTCCTAAAACACTGTTGAAAAGAAGTATATGTAGAAGTGTTTGAGTGGGTACATAGGTACAGTATTACCACCAGATGTTATTATAGATCTCACCTGTAGCAAGGAAGTACAATTATAGTACTGCTAGGCTAAGAAAGAAAACATCCTCTTTGCAATGGGGAAGAGAATAAAACCTTTTTGGGATTTTCAATTATTACTATTGGTAAATGTTTCAATTAAGAATGGAGATAATGTGATAGCTAACCTTAAAGGATAACTTTAACCTTAAAGTGAAGTAGTGTCTCTATAATTGTCAAGGTTGAATAAATATTATATTCATATGTAATTCATATTCTCATACCCTCTTTGCTCCCAGAAAGTGATCTGACACAGCCAATAATAAAAGACACATCAGTATTGATTAAGTAGCAGTAATTACCCAAAATTTAGTTTCGGATATAAACTAGTAAATTCAATTGTTTTCAGGTAACATCAGTGCCTGGGGCTTCCCAGGTAGAACAGTGGTTAAGAATCTGCCTGCGAGGCAGGAAACATGGATTCCATCCCTGAGTCAGGAAGATCACCTGGAGT
The DNA here is from genome assembly GCA_006408695.1 of Aepyceros melampus. Classification (NCBI taxonomy): domain Eukaryota; kingdom Metazoa; phylum Chordata; class Mammalia; order Artiodactyla; family Bovidae; genus Aepyceros; species Aepyceros melampus. The sequence continues at coordinate 303,132 of SJXQ01003998.1, forward strand.
AGGAAATGACAACCCGCGCTAATATTCTTGCCTGGAAAATTCCATGGACAGAGCAGCCTGGCAGTTTACAGTCCATGAGGTCACAAAGAGTTGAACACAACTGAGCGACTGAGCACGCACGACATCAGTACATAAAGCATATCACTCAAAGTAGGAAAAACCCACCTGAGTTTCAAGGAGTTTCTGAACATTTTCCATAATGAATATATGATTACAACTGTATTTTCATATGCAATATTTAGAGTATGTCTTCTGATGAAATCAGTTTTTAAAAAGTCAGGTAAATATGTATCCCTTTTGAAATTACCAAGTACATATTTCATGGAGTAATTTGGGGATGGCATTTGTCCATGGAAATATGATAGTACTCTACCTTTTATTATGACCTACCTGTTTAAGCTAGTAGTGAAAATAATGATGAGTGGTATGAAAATATGTTCTATAAATACATAAATCAATGTTACTTTACAAAATAAATTATTAACAACTTAAAGAATTTTGGGAGCACTCATTAGCCAGATAATTATACAGAAAAGGATATGAAAAAAAATTGTCTTTGGCTCACTGCATAAAAATACGCAATATCACAAATATCATAGGACAAACTTCAGTTATTACTTTGGAAGGGGACAATTATTTAACCTTTATTTGGTCATGCATTTTTATTTTCTGGTTAATGCACCTTTATGATGCAAACCAAGTCTTATTCACCCTTGCACCCCAACCTTGAAGCATGGTGCACTGCACCTTGACTGCCGAGCAAAAATATAATAAATCAATATCCATTATATCAAAATGAAATCTCTCAAATATTCAAAATATTTTCTATGATTGAGCTTTAAGTTATAATTAAACCATTCACTCCCTTTTTCCTTTTCCAACATCTTTGTTTTAGGACAAGTTCAACCCCTATGTATATTTATGTTAGCATTTAAAAATGGATGCCAAATACCTATTACAGTACCTTTTAATCTTGTAACTTTATAGGATAAGTTCTAGTTGAAAAAGCTAAAATAAAATGAGCAATCATGGAGAAAGTAATTTAAACAAATACAATGAAATAAACAAACAAGTAAATAAATCTCATGTGTTTATACTGATGCCTCTCACACATCCACTGTAGGTTGGAACCACCAATTCTTTAATTCAATAAAACTGAATGCTACTTTATACATGTAAATTATGTTATGCAAGTATTTTAAAGAGTGTGGAGTGGGATATGTTTACATGCTTTTGTGAAACACTCTGTTTTAACTTCTTTCACTGAACACCAAAAAGCATTCATCTTGATTACTTTCATAAAGTGCCAATTTTAAACACACTTTTGAAAATTAAAGTAAAAATAAATCACATTATAACCAATCATTTTCCATTATCTTTGAGAAGGAAGTAATTTGGATTAAGCTGTCACAAATTCAAATTCTTAAATGCCAAGAGAGAAAATTTTATCTTATAAATTCTTATATTCTCCTTTCATGCTTTCTTTACCTGCTTTTCTCCAAAATATTAAGGTTCTTGGTCCAAATCAAGTCTGTGATAATCTATAATTGTTAATGTTTTCTAATAATGATACCCTTATAAATAACAACATACAAGTTTCTAATATTTATAACATACCACAACAAGATTCAACTAAAGGCCAAAAAAAAAATCCTATAATTTCTCAAAATATGTCAATAAATCTGTTACAAATTATCTTCATCATTACTTAAAGTGAATGACTTAAAATGACAAAGTGAATCAGTACTTATCTAGATGTTTACATAGGTATCATTATAACTAATAGATACCTCATTCTTCAATTAATAATCCATATTATGGACAATAGTTTTACCAATACAACAGGCCATGTTATTAAGATGAGTTGTAGAATTTATTCATATTGTCCTGATAGTTGTTGATCTCTGAGGAAGGTTAATACAGATAAACTTATACTTGAACAGAAGGAAACAAAATAATGACTTTTGGAGAAGCCTTTAACTACTGATACTATGTAAACTCCTGATGAAAAATGTTTACTCCACTTTAATCTTCTTGAAATGGAAGCATAACAAGTGGATAATAGAAATACACATTTTCATCTTGCCATAATTTAGTCAAGGCACTTATGTTACAAATATTCTTTCTACCATGATGATGGGGGAGGTCTGAATATATGTAAACATATTTTGTATTAATTTATTGTATTCTAGAAAGTTAGAGACATGATAAATACACCAAAATCAAGTTAGAAGATTGATTTTTTTTGAGAAAGTGAGCTTTACAAATATAACATGATTTTGAAGACAAAGGAATTAATTTGTTTCCTTAAATATCCCAAACACAACTCCACAGTCTCTACCCAATATACATAATACTAGTACCCCATTAAACCAATATTAACAAGTTGTGCTATATAAGCCCAATCTCCATTATCAAATAAACATAAACACAACAAATACAAATATGTATACCAATTGTGTTTATTAAAATATAATTATTTTACAGATACAGTAATTTCACTCAACTATGTCTCTTCTATATCATGAATATGTTCTCAAGTAATCTGTGGAAGTCAGCTTTTTACTTGTTTTCAAGTAATTTAAGACATTTTTATATAATTAATGTAAACAGAATCAGATTTATACAGGTAAAGATTTATGCCAGTGTTTTACAAATTGCCTGCATAAAGATATTATGATGCAAAAGTGTATACAGAATGTTTTAGATTTAATTTATGAGTAAGATCAGGGTTTAGATGTTTCTAAAGGTTTGCACACATATTGAGAAGAACTGAGTGAAATATTACTGGAAAATACTCATCCTTAAGATCCCTGGATAGGGAAGATCCCCTGGAGTAGGAAATGGCACTGCACTCCAATATCCTTGCCTGGAAAATTCCATGAATAGAGGACTCTGGCAGGCTACAGTCATGGACTCACACGGAGCTGGACATGACTGAGCAACTAAAGTGCAGGGGCAATATCAGGGTTTGGATTTTCCTAAAGTTTTCTGCACATTTTGAGAAAAACTGAGTGAAATATTAGAAAATGCTCATCCTTAAAATGATCCCCATCATTCCAATGTCTACACATCACACACATAATGTAAAATTTATACTCACAATATTCATTAACTTAGTTATCATATTTTACATGGAAATATGGTACACAGTTCCCTTTTGATATATGTTTATAAAGAGTTTATCTTTTCCTATAAAAAGTATTTTAATTAATCATTTTAATTGAATACTATTCTCCCTCTCACGCTAGCTTGAAAGGTAATTATATCTGATTATTAAATTTTACATTTATACATATCATCTACTAAAATGCATACTGCCTAGTAAGTTTACATGTTTAATTTTTTATTTCACAAATATATTATAAAATTTACTACCAATTTGTATATGAAGATAACTCCTTTCTTGATAGTTTATATTTGAGATAAACTTAACATGATGCACATACTTTTAATGATTTCTGAAAGCAAGAAAACATTTAGACAATAATAAAAGAAAAGCCTCAATAGAGAAGATCTATAACATACGCTACACTTAGGCTGTGGTCCTCTCAAAGTGCTAAGATCAAATGAGCAATTTCAATCAATAACAGAGTAATTTTGGATTTCCACAGAAGCATTAAAACCATCCAACAGTGTGTAAGTACATTAAACACATCACCAAATTTCATACATTTGTTACAGCTTTCAATTGAATATATATATATTTCTCTCTCTATATATATATATATATAATACACACATATATCTTTAAAATATAACTGATTCTAAAAGCATGCTAAATTCCTAATTATTTTTAAGTAAAAGACTCAGAACATGAGGAAAGCCAACCTAAAGTATATCATTAGAAAATTAATTTTACAATGTTATTTTACATTGAATTTTCCTGTACACTGAGATACCGTCAGTAGTATGACAAAAAGTTAAGCAATTTTTAACAGCTACATTATTTCTTAGCTGACAGAAAACTATGCCACCCATAACAAGAGCAGAAGCAGTGGCAATAGTAACAAAAACAACTGTCTGAATGAAACCCCTTAGAAACATATATATGTTACGGAAAAACAATGCATTTCAAGTCATGAGTACAAATAGGGTGCAGTTCAAATCGGAAGTCATTTTAAAGTGTGCTAATATTTACAAATATGAACTTACAAAGTAATCTCTATTGCCAATAAAGTACATCCTAATAAAAAATATTTCAGAGATTGAAACTTGAATATAAAATCGAACATTTACTGACTTGTAAAGAAAATGATAAATTCATCAGTAAAAGATGAATCTTTAGTATCATTCTGAATTTTTCCATCTGCATAGAAAATATCTCATGAGAAAATACTGTCCTTGTGTCCCTAATTTGAAATTCATCTACTCTTCATAGGGACACTAAAACAAGGACACTCCCTGCTCAGTAAATCTGGAGGCAGGTCATAGAGGCATCTGTTCTCCATATACCTATTTAACGAGGTCATTTGGTACACATGACATGCATTGGGGAGCTCTTAATTTTTATTAGTAACATCAATCTAGCTAAGAGTTAGTGAATTAAAATTATCTTTGAAATGAAATAGAACACTCCTTTGTCTAATTTGCTGAAATTCACTGATATATAACTTACCAATAAACACATTCCCATCAAAATAATCAAGCATTTTTGTGACCTTGAACAACAATTAGAACTCAACAGACTTTAAAGTATTAATATTGAATATCGCCTAGTGATAGCCATCCTCGATGACTTGGGAATCTGGGACCTGCAGTGTATACTGATTATAGAAATAACATTTCAAGCCATCATTTTTAATAACAAGTGAGATTTCATGAGTAGAAACACTGTAAAGAAGAGGCACCTATTTAAAAATGAAGAGAATTTAGAAGTATTCATGCAATGTAATCATAGTTCATGATGTTTGTGGACAGTGTTTAAAAGTATCTGTTATTTTGGTGGTTGCCGTTTAGGGGCTTTTGTGGTTCACAGATCGGATTCAGATGGAAGCAATAAAGCATTAGTTCTTTAAGTCTGGGGTTTATTTAATTAAAATGAAAGAAACAAGGCCCATATGACTTGAGATTTTCAAGGTAATATTTGCATTGAAGGGAAATCAAGGAACAAAGTCCTCTTGTGCTCTAATTTAATTTTCTATTATTTGGAAGTGACATGGCCCTAGAAAAGAGGTGATGGTAGAGTAATCAAGTAGTCTAAAATAACCAAGTTCTTATCTCATATGATGTCTAGGTTAACATACAGGAAAATACAGTACAAATCCCACCACTACTCAAAGTTCCATTAAGTTAAAAACCATGTGCAGAGACCTGAGATTAACATTTCTAAATTTTGTGGAACATGATTTCTGATTTTAGTACCAGAAACCATCACTGTGAATTTCTAGTGAACAAACAATCAAAGTGACACAAAACTACACTTCTCAGAGAAACTGCAGCCCACCAGGCGCCTCTGTCCATGGAATTTTCCAGGCAACACTACAGGAATGGACCACCATTTCCTTCTCCAGGGGATCTTTCTGACCCAGGGATCAAACCCATGTCTCTTGTATCTCCTTCACTGGCAGGTGGATTCTTTACCACTGCACTGCCTAGGAAGTCCCAGAGGGTTCAGAACCTATAGTAATTCCTAGAATGGCCTAGCATGACCAGTGTTCACTTGCACGTGGGTGGCAGGGTGCTCTTGGTGGAGAAAAAGGAAATAAATAATAATAAACCATAACAGGGCAGGAGGCAGAATCAATACATCAATAAAAGGAAGCAAGTGAAATTTTTAATGAGTGCTGTAATTGAGAAATTTTGGAGAAAAGACATCTAAGCGGCTTTTAGCACAGCACATTCCATAAAGATCCTTGACCTGTTTTCTCAGAAAGCCCAGAAGAAAGATCAACACTGTTCTTCAAAACACCTGGACTGGATCTCGTTTACTACACTGATGCTTAGACTGAGAATTCAAGGCTGATGAAAGTTATGACTTGGAGTAATGTCACAGTTTTTAACTTGTCCTTGAGGGGCTGGTATAGCCTTAGCCCTATATGTATGTCCATCCTCAGAGTCTCCACAGTCACTATGCTGTAGCCCCAGGGTCTTTACTTCTAACAGGTACTAACATTTAAAAATTCAGGGCCTTCATCAGTACTATTCCTTCTGCTGAGATTTGTTTTCCCCCAAGTTCTTTGCCAGGCACCTCCTAGAACCCTTCAGTTCTCAGGGAATATATCACTTCCTGATGTCCATCTACCTGTTATTATCTCCCTCATATCCTTTATTTTTGCCTTCTTCCTGGCTGATACCAAAACATAATTATTTGGGCAAATACCCCATGTCTGTATCCAGACCAAGCCATCCCGTGGCTTCTGCTGATACCCCAGATCCCTACCTTCATCTTCACGTGGTTTTCTTTTTGTGCACCAGTCTGTCTCTAAGTTTCCCCTTTTTATAAGGACCCTATTCATACTGGATTATGGCCCACCCTAATGACCTTATTTTGACTTGATCATCTTTGTGCTGTGTGCTCAGTCCCTCAGCTGTGTCCGACTCTTTGTGACCCCGTGGACGGTAGCCAGCCTGGCTCCTCTGTTCATGGGATTCTCTAGGCAAGAATACCGGAGTAGGTTGCCATGCCCTCCCTCCAGGGGATCTTCCAACCCAGGGACTGAACCTTTATGTCTCCTGCACTGGCAGGTGGGTTCTTTATCACTAGGGCCACCTGGGAAGCCCTGATTATCTCTGTCAATACTTTATCTCCAAATTAAGTCACATCCCAGGGCACTCGGTTAGGATTCAACACATGAAATTTGTAGAGAAACAAATCAATATATAGCAGGTGTGTTGGGATATCAATAGATTATGTTTCATTTTAAGATATCACATTACTTTATAGGCCATAAATTGGAATGTGCAGAAAAATCAAGAAAGATGTTACAAATAAATTAATAAAAGTAAAAGATATTGCAAGTTAATATTATGCAAAGGTAAACAAAGTCATTGTCAAAAATTATTGGGGAAAAATATGCTGACAGCCCTATTTAATACTTATAAAAAATAAATGTTAACTATATTGGGTAAAATAAGTTAAAACATAATTAAATATATTTAATTACTATGAAAACTCGGAAAAGATACTGGCTGTGGAACCAGAAAAGGAAAAGTTTTGAATTCCAATTTACTTTTTACTAGTCTCATATCCTGCTGCTGCTGCTGCTGCTGCTGCTAAGTCGCTTCAGTTGTGTCCGACTCTGTGCAACCCCATAGATGGCAGCCCACCAGGCTCGCCATCCCTGGGATTCTCCAGGCAAGAGTACTGGAGTGGTGTGCCATTGCCCTCTCCAGCCTAATACTCTAGGTAGAGTCAATTTTTCTCCCTGAATCTCAGTATCCACATAAATAAGAATTATATCATCTACTTCCCTATTTATCACAATATTCTAATCATTCAGGTATTTATCTCCCTTAGCTTCCTCCCTAGTTACTATTTTGAAAGAACAGGAATGCTGCTGTTCCCATCTTCCTAATACACAACAACACTTAGTAGATTTTAGATGTATACTGTAGTCGGATAATGAAATTGTGTTTAAGTTGCAACTCACCATCCAAGTGTTCTTTTTTATGATTTTATTACTGTGGTTAAAATATATGTTCTATGACTATGATGTTATGGATGAAGCTCCCACTTCTGTATACTTAGGGAAAAATAACAACAACAAAAACCAAATAAAGACTTGAGATGCTGACATTCACCAACTTTCTGCAGATGGAAATAATTGTGTGTTGTTGTCTAGTCGCTAAATTGTGTCCGACTCTTTTGTGACTTGAAGTACTATAGCCTCCAGGCTCTTCTTTCCATGGAGTTTCCAGGCAAGGATACTGGAGTGGGTTGCCATTTCCTTTTAGAGGGGATCTTCCTGAGCCAGGGATCAAACCTGTGTCTCCTGCATTGGCAGATGAGTTCTTTACCACTTAGCCACCTGGGAAGCCCATACTTAGAGAAACATAACAACAACAACAAAACAAATAAAGACTTGAGACACTAATTTTATGTCTCCCCAACAACCATCCTTCATCTCTGCTGACACTTCTCTATAAACTGATGGCCAAAAATAAAACAGATCTTCTCTCTCCTTCAAGACATTTCCTCACTTAAATCTCTTCTTCCTTCAAATTAAATGCTGTAATTTTTCATGTGACCACTTCTGATAACCAAGTAAACATATGAATGACACTTCACTCCGTCATTACCTGAGAACTGGACTCTTATCTGGAATAAAGGTGCCTAGACAAGCTCTACCTTTTAAAGTTGGTTCTAACTATCCTCTCTATTGTATCTGCTCTCCAATGTAAAATACATAATGAATACCAGTATTGAACTAAAGTACTAGTCATATTTCAGCAATATTACAGAACTTGAACATCAGAACACTTTAAATAATTATTTTTAGAGTTCCTCATAAAAATTTAAAATATGGATTAACATTTCAATAATAGCAGTCCAGACTCTGTACAAAGGCAACTTTTAACAGATAACCACTTGTCCAACCAAATTTATAATTTAAACATCCAACGAATCCCAATACTATTTAATTTCTACTATTTTGCCCCAGTACAGGTTTCAAAACAAATAGAAGCTACAAAATAGATTCTGTGATTTAAGATAAGCAGTAACAACTGTCTAAACTCCAGCTCATCAATGAATGAATTAATTAAATGTTTCCATTCAGATTGTCTACGGAGACTTTCATTTTCTAAGCGTAGTAAGCTCTCTCTCTCTCCTTCAAGTAAGAAAGGCATCATGAATGTTTATTCAGTTTAGTAGTATAAAATGCATATAAATCAAAATGGTCTTGTTCTTTATTTTTAAAATAAGAAAAAATAAAAGCAGGTTTCACAATAGAAAAAAATAATGTGTTCAGTATCTGTAACTGTGGTTGTTGACAGAAGCCTACTAATAATCAACTCAAGCTTCAGCAATAACTTGAAATGACACCTAAACTGCATTTTCAAAAACACTTTGAAAGAGACTGTTTAATATTTAATATGCCCTTAACTCTGTTTTAGAATAGAAATATCAAACAGTCTGCAGATTATGTAGATCGGTACCATTCAGGTGAACTCTTCAGCCTTCTAGTCAATGTCTACAGCTGGCTTCTTTGCTCTGAATAGCTACTCTGAACTTTCACACCCTTTCAAACCTGAGAGTAAACTTACTCCCTTTACAGTCAGCATCTTTATACCTTCGAGAGAGGAGAAAGAAGCCAGTGGATAATATCCTATACATACAGACCTAATTTGAGGCCCATCAGTTGGATTCTTACATTCCCCCCAGCACTTCTAGCTGCATTTATACTGCATATATAAGAAAGACTCTTGACTTGGGCTCTGGATAACTCACTCACCTTCCATTTATGGGCATTCTCCACTGGGGCTTCCCTCGTACCTTGGTTGATAAAGACTCTGCCCCAGTACAGGAGATGCAGGTTCGATTCCTGGCTCAGGAAGATCCCCTGGAGAAGGAAATGGCAACCCACTCCAGCGTTCTTGCCTGGAGAATCCCATGGACAGAGGAGCCTGGTGGGCTATAGTCCACAGGGTCCCAAGAGTCAGACATGACTTGTGCCTAACCTGGCCCCCTTCCGTTCAGATTCCCCTCACTGAATGACTCCCACTGCTTGCCCTCTGCATGCTCTAGTGTCCCAGTTTGTCACATTACTGAAGTGAGTGATGTCGCTCAGTCATGTCCGACTCTTTGCGATGCCGTGGACTGTAGCCTACCAGGCTTCTCCGTCCATGGGATTCTCCAGGCAAGAATACTGGAGTCGGTTACCATTTCCTTCTCCAGGGGATCTTCCTGACTCAGGGATCAAACCCAGGTCTCCCGCATTGGAGGCAGACACTTTAACCTCTGAGTCATGTGGTATGCCAAAAAGCAGGCAAAAAACCTTCTTCTCCCTCCCAATAAGAATGTGTATACACACACACACACACACACACACACACACATACATGTGCGCATGCACACTGAGTCACTTCAGTCATATCTGACTCCATGCAACCCCATGGACTGAGACTGCCAGGCTCCTCTGTCCATGGAATTCTCCAGGCAAGAATACTGAAGTAAGTTGCCACACACTCCTCTAGGGGATCTTTCCAACCTAGGTGTCAAACCTGCATCTCCTGCGTTGGCAGGCAGGTTCTTACCACTAGCACCACCTGGGAAGCCCCATGTAGATACCACTTTCCCCTCTTTAAGCTTTGAGACATATCTCAGTATCCAAATGTTTCTCACTTTCTATCTTTGCTTAATATTTTGTGACAGATTCATGCTTTGTCATGAGAACATACCTTAAAATTCTTGTTTCTCATAATTTTTCAATGCCTGAAATTATCTGCTTAAGAATGCATTTTAAATATCTGTACACAAAATTAAAGGAGACAATTGAACATATTTCAACTGACTTTTTTTTAAATACAGTAATTTTTTTGAAGAATATGTTCCTAAATCTATAGGATTTAGACAAAGACAATAATATATTAATGAACAGACATCATTATGCATTTATCCTTAAATTCTAGAATTAATATTAAAATGTCTTTAGTATTGGTGATTATTTTCACTGATGATATGATCATTTTTTCATTTTCCCTAATGTGGTAAATTGAAATGTATCAAAATATTACACATAAGAAATTTACTAAATTTATTACAATGGAATAAATATACTGATATTAGCATTTAAACAGTAGCCATTCATTTAGAAATATATGCCAAGCATATACAAACACCACCCACACCCTATAATCAGATTAATTCAGATAACTGAATGGCATATTTCACATAACAAACTATAATTATGCAGAATCTGCAAAGTTGGCATTTTCATGTTTGAAAAAACATATTGATAAAAATAATTATTCACACATTACAACATTTTAAATTCTAGTGCAGAATTTCTCAATGTTGGCCCCACTGACAAGTTGCACTAGATAATTCTCTGTTGACCACTGTGAAACTATACATGTAGGAAAATTAGCAGCATCCTTGGTCTTTATCCACTAGATATAGCATCACCCCCACATTCATGCACAGTGAAAACCAGAAATATTTCTAGACACTGCCAAACATCTTCTGGGGAAAAAACATCCCCATTGAGAACCGCTATTTTAGAGATTGAGAATGTGTATTATTTTAAAATCAAAGAGGATACTGTGCAAAACCATTTTTAACTTGTCAATAAAATGTAGCTTGTAAGAGAAATGCTATGTAAAAGATAAAGACTACATTAATACACACAATAAGCTTTTATAGTCTAAATATAAGAAAGGTTCTTAGGTTAACATGATCCCAAAATAGTGTGATCAGTTAGCTCATTGTTTCTATTTATAAAACACTTGTCATATACAACTTATCAGACAAAGTCTATAATGAAATATTAATTTCATTGAAATTATGCTTTTATTTTTTGTTGTTTTGTTGTTGTTTTCTTGTTTTAAGAATACTTATGGCAACCCACTCCAGCACTCTTGCCTGGAAAATCCCATGAATGGAGGAGCCTGGTGGGCTGCAGTCCATGCGGTTGTGAAGAATCGGACAGGACTGAGTGACTTCACTTTCACTTTTCACTTTCATACATTGGAGAAGGAAATAGCAACCCACTCCAGTGTTCTTGCCTGGAGAATCTCAGGGATGGCAGAGCCTGGTGGGCTGCCAACTATGGGGTCGCACAGAGTCGGACACGACTTAAGCGACTTAGCAGCAGCAGCATGAGACTTACCCTTGTAACAAATGTTTATAAGTGTATATAATACATAGACTGCTGGTTACTATAGGTGCAATGTTGTATAATCTTTAGAACTGAACTCCTCAGGCTTTACTGAAATGTTATGATCCTTGTTGAGTAATTTCCCATTTCTTTCAACCCCTAGTTCCTGGAACCACCATTCTTTTTTTGATTCTAGCGAGTGAGTGAAAGTCGCTCAGTTATCACGGAGTCTTTGCAACCCCACAGACAGTAGCCCGCCAGACTGCTCTGTCCATGGGGATTCTCCAGGCAAGAATACTGGAGTGGGTTGTCATGCCCTCCTCCAGGGGATCTTTCCAACGCAAGGATCAATCCAGGTCTCACACTGCAGGCAGATTATGATCTGAACCACCAGAGAAGTCCCTTTTTGATTATGTATTTGACTATTTTAGAAGTCAAGAACCATACAATATTTATCTTTCTATGACTAGCTCACTTCACTTAGAATAAATTCCTCAGAGTTCCTCCATGTTGTCACATATTGAAGAACCTGCTTCTTTATTAAGGGTAAAAACCATCCCATTGTACGTTGCTGTTGAGTTGCTGAGTCTTGTCCAGCTCTTTGTGACCCCATGGACTATAGTCTGTCAGGCTCCTCTGTCCATGGAGTTCTCCAGGCAAGAATACTGGAGTGGGATCCAGTATTCCTACTATAGGGGATCTGCCCAACCCAGGGATCGAACCCACATCTCCTGCAAGTTTTCTGCATTGCAGGCAGATTCTTTACTGCTGATCCACCAGGGAAGCCCCATGTATAGATGCCATTTTCTTTACTCATTCATCTGTTGATGGGTATTTAGAACGCTTCAACTTCTTGGGAATAGCACTACAAAAGCACTACAAATAGCTATCCAAAAGCAAGTCTTCTGGATAAATACCCACAAGTGAAATTACTGGATCATATGGTAGTTTCATGATTAATTTTTGAGTAACCTCCATATTGTTTCCCATAACAACTGTACAATTTTCAACCTTACCAACAGTAAGCCAAGCTTCTGATTTCTGCATATCCTTGCCCACAACTACTGTCTTTTTTTGGTTTGTTTTTTAACAAATAATTGTCATCCTGACTGGTGTGAAGTGATATCTGACTATGGTTTTAAATTAAACTAACCAAAATCACTTTCTCTGAAATTTTAAAATGCTCTGTGTCCACACTTTTTTTTTTCATTCAGTATAATGTCTCATCAATGTCCCCAGGTCTCTTAGAGTCAACTTCAGCTTTAAACAACCTCTTCTTGATCAAATGACAGAGTATAAAGATTTTTCTCTGGCTTAGACCTAACACTTTCCCTGCCTATATCTATATTTTTCTATTTCAAATAATGTGCATTGATTAAAATATAAAAACTCAAAGACATTTATATACATAAGATAAAGGGAACATCACTTTGATTCAATTTAAAAATCCAACATGTGACATAGTGGATGAAATAGCTAATGAAAACCAATGTTTCATTAAAAGAATTAATGTCCATGCCACAGAAAGAGAGAGATACTCTCACCCACAAATATTAAACTCAGTTTTAAGTGTCATATTTTAAGCAGCTACTGGAAACTGATGACCACAGATGGTCTTTCAAATAGGGCACTAGAAAGTCTGAAAATAGTGTAATGCAAATGAATGTGCAAACAACTGGTTGTTTGAAGTAAGAAACACAATGAACAATAAAAAACTATTTTCAAATACTGAAAAAATGGACTGTGAGAGAAAAAAAACATATTTCTTTTGTTTACATGCATGGAAAAACATAGGTCAATGTACACGTGAAATGAACGAGAAAAAAATATTCTCTGTGAATTTAGATGTAAAGCTGTTTCCACAGATAACTGAATCTATATCTTACAAAACAAAAGTATTTCAAAGTCCATGTAAATCTTATCCTCGGCATAACACTCTTCTGACTCTGAGGCAATTCACTGTGTGTTTTTTTCCTTGAAAGTGTCAGCAAATGTTTGGTGATGCCTTAAATTGACAACAAAACATTAGTTTATTTATTAAAGAGTAGACGTGTAATTCAGAAAAGGCAATGACAGTCCACTCCAGTACTCTTGCCTAGAAAATCCATGGACGGAGGAGCCTGGTGGGCTGCAGTCCATGGGGTCGCTGAGAGTCGGACACGACTGAAGCGACTTAGCAGATGTGTAATTAAGGTGATCTTAATATAGTACATGTGAAAACTGCTCTTACGTGCCCATGACTACAATGAAATAACATCACACAAAACAACACACAAACACAAACACTCAGCAACGGGGCCCTGGCAATTTAAAAAACTTCTTTAATTGGGGGAAAAAAACAACAACTACTATTTAATATTGTGGATATTTTTTCCATTTTATTTTGGTTCCTATCTAAAAGCTATTTTTTTTTTTTTTGAGTAAGATACTTGGGAGCCACTTTTGTACATATTTTTTTTTGCTAAGCATAATGTAATCAATCCATGAGAGCATTACTGGTCACTGGTGTAGATGGTTCTTGATGATGTGTTAAGCATTAGGTCCAATTATACAGATGTTTTAGCTGGGAGCAGGACATTATTCTCAGGAATATCATGTTCTTTCTTTCCTGGTGGCTGAATTATAGAGGAGAGAGGAGCTGGAGTTTCTGGTCTTGGTAAGGCTTACATCTGAGGGGTATTCAATAAAGAAGGTGAGGGTCTGAGGACAGAAACTGCTGTTAAAGGACTCTAGGGGAAGGTGAGGGGCCTGACACATATAGGGGCAAAGGCAGTTGATACCGAGTTTCAGCTAATCAATGTTGCTGTTCAGTCGCTCAGTCTTGTCTGACTCTTTGCAATCCCCTGAATGGCAGCATGCCAGGCTTCCCTGTCCTTCACAATCTCCCCGGAGTTTGTTCAAACTCATGTCCATTGAGTCAGTGATGCCATTCAACTATCTCATCCTCTGTTGGCCCCTTCTCTTCCTGCCCTAATCTCTCCCAGCCCCAGGGTCTTTTCCAACGAATTGGCTCTTCACATGAAGTAGCCAATGTATCAGAGTTTGGGCTTTAGCATAAGTCCTTCCAGTGAACACCCAGGACTGATCTCCTCTAGGATGGACTGGTTGGATCTCCTTGCAGTCCAAGGGACTCTCAAGAGGCTTCTCCAGCACCACATTTCAAAAGCACCATTCTTCAGAGCTCAGTCTTCCTTCTGGTCCAACTCTCAGATCCATTCAAGACTACTGGAAAAACCATAGCTTTGATCATGAGACCTTTGTTGGCAAAGTGATGTCTCTGCTTTTGAATTTTCTGTCTAGGTTTGTTACAGCTTTTCTTCCAAGGAGCAAGCATTTTTTAATTTCATGGCTGTAGTCACTGTTCTCAGTGATTATTTTCTCTTCAACCCTTAGAAAGAGTCTTTTTTAAATGACATTTTAAAAATATTTTGGTTAAATGTTACAGTGTCAATTACATGGAGATGTTCCCAGGAAGGCCAGCTATGACCAGGGATAAATATGAGAAAGACTAGGTGACAATGGGCAATAAAAGTGGAGGTTATTCCTCTCAAGTTTGGAAACTTTGAGAATAATGGGTTTATATACATGATATCTCAGGCTTCCCAGGTGGTGCTAGTGGTAAACGACCTGCCGGCCAATGCAGAAGATATAAAAGAGACGACTCAGGTTCAATCCCAGGGTCAGGAAGATCCCCTGGAGGAGGGCATAGCAACTCCCTCCAGTATTCTTGCCTGGAGAATGCCATGGACAGAGAACCTGGTAGGCTATGGTCCATAGGGTAACAAAGAATTGAACATTATTGAAGTGACTTAGGTCATCATGGAACACATAATATCTTTAAAAAGGAATTGCTGTTTCACAGAATATATAAATATTTAGCTCATTGACAAATAACTGCACCTCTTTATGACATCTCAATAGTTTCACTGTTGCTGTACAATAATCTTTCAACTTTCCTGTAACTGCTACTGTGAATACTTTGTAATATTTTCACCAATATTTAAAGGTAGAAATCTACAGTGTTTACAAAGAAAGCATTTTAACTCCTTCTAGAAGTCTGCTTTTAAACCTGAATTTAGACACCTGGACCTTTCTTTCAATATTATGTTTATTATAAGTTTGGGCTTCCCTGGTGACTTAGATGGCAAAGAATCTATCTGCAATGCAGGAGACCTGGGTTCAATTTCTGGGTCGGGAAGATTCCCCTGGAGAAGGGAACAGCTACCTACTCCAACATTCTTGTCTAGATAATTCCATGGACAGAGGAGCCTGGAGGGCTACAGTTCATGGGGTCATGTAAGTTTAATCCTATAAGTTTTGCTCTTTGAGGTTGTTTTCCTTAAAAGGGTATTTTACAAAGGAGTAGGACTATGTATAATAAAACACAAATATTCATTCTAATCTGTTCTTAAAGAGGTAACATAAAGCCCCAAAACAATGGGGATGAAAGAAGTACAAAGAGTCAAGAGCTGGGTTTCTTTCCTATTACATGATTCATCTGTAGCTATTGAAAGGTATCCTTCCAAATCTGCAGGTTTCCCTTGACTTTTTCATCACGTTGTTCTTATCTATCTCTGCTGATTCTCAATCTTAAATGATTTAAATCAAAACTACACTTCAAGTTTCTGTAGCAAGAACAGTTCAGTGAGTTAAGTGACCCTGAACAGTACTGACCTCTCCTTGTCTTTAGGGTCAGTCTTTCCTTCAGGAAGAGAAACAGTAAGTCTTTTGTGATTAAGACAACACATCTCTTTGTCACTTGGCCCTCCATTGACACTTATCCACTTACTTTAGTATGTCTCTTGAGAGATTTTTTTCAACTTGATGAACAAGCTAGAAGAATGAGAAACATAACCCTACATGTGTAAAATAAAATGATGCCATAGATAAAAAAAAGAAAAAGTCAAGTAAAATAGATTTCCTCGTTAATGTTAATTGGAAATACACAATGTTCTTGCCACTTTTTCTCAAAGTCATATTCAACACAGGTTGTTAATCAAGGTGTATACTATTGGAAATTTTCATGAATAAATAGGACAGTCTGACCCCATGTTTAGACCTGATATGAATCCTGTCAGTATTCTGTACCATTTCTAATACATAAATACACACTGACTTTTGTTCTCTGATTATTTTCCTACCATGTGTACAGACAGTGGTTGATTCAGTGCAAATAAAAATGCTTAAGCCAGAATTTCTATCCCCAGAGAGAAAAATTTATTGGATACCAAGCTATTGCTAAAATGAGGTGCTTTAAGAACAGGTGAACTATTCTATCTTTTACTCATTTTAATGGACTTTTAGTCCCATGGAACTGTGCATTATACACTTAGAAGTGTGTTCAGTTCAGTTCAGCTCAGTTGCTCAGTCGTGTCCGACTCTTTGTGACCCCATGAATCGCAGCACGCCAGGCCTCCCTGTCCATCACCAACTCCTGGAGTTCACTCAGACTCACGTCCTCGAGTCAGTGATGCCATCCAGCCATCTCATCCTCGGTCGTCCCCTTCTCCTCCTGCCCCCAATCCCTCCCAGCATCAGAGTCTTTTCCAACGAGTCAGCTCTTTGCATGAGGTGGCCAAAGTACTGGAGCTTCAGTTTTAGCATCATTCCTTCCAAAGAAATCCCAGGGTTGATCTCCTTCAGAATGGACTGGTTGGATCTCCAAGTGTTATCATAATGGTAAAACAGTGATATGAGCTAATAATTACTGAGCTTGGGATGTGCCAGGCATTGTATTCTCATGGATTTTGTCTTTCAATTTTTACATCAAATCTGTAAATTAGTTCCCATTATTGTTATGGTTTTACAAATGAAATTAAAGTTGAGGAAGTGTAAATAACAGATCTAGAATGATGAGGTTATTAGTCTAACCCCACCTGTGGTGCTCCTGAGCTGTTTCCTAACCATTAACTTCTACCAGCACCCCTTCCCCTAGTGCTTTCCATTTTGTTTTGAGATGTGATATGCTTTTGTACCTATAAATTACTAAGGAACTGTTCATGCTTCTGAGAGTTCATTCTATCTCAAATTAATGAGCACAGACCAAGAAGACAGTGGTCAAGCAGAATTGTTTTCAAAGTATTTTAGACTCTCATCATTATACTCTACTTAAAAAGTATTTTAAATACATTAAAACTATCATTTTTAGGAAAGGAAACTGTGAATGTGGTTTCCTGTTTATGACTTACTGGATATCATCTTGCTAGATCCAGAGAGATAATAAAGTTATTTTTAAACTATCCTTCCAAGGAGTTCAGTGGGTATATCTATCTCTTTCTTTCTCTCTGTCTCTCTCTCATACACACACATGTACACAAACAAACATGTAAACAAACACAAATTATTTGAAAGGTTTCACAGGATGATCACCCATCAATGTCTGTGCTATGGAGATAATTTAACAGACTTTAGAAGCTCCTATGTTCTAACCTCCTTTCTCAGTTTATCCAAGCAATATCAAATATATAACAATACTCAACAATAACAAAGCTGGTTGTCCAAAAATAAAACTTGTTAAAGAAATACATGTATTACATTCTCAGAGATGATGTCATTATGTTCCATTTTTGTTAATGTATTTGTGACATACATTTTTCCTGTCAATGTTGAAATAAAAGAAAATGGTCCCTAGTTAAGGGCTTAAGTAATAACTCCTTTATTTTTGCATTTAAAAAGTGTCATTCAAGAAAGAGTTTAACTATAAATATTTATGTGGCAGAAACAATATCATGGATTATTTCAACAAGGTGAGTAGACAAGTATCTAAAAAAGATAAAGATTAGTTTCTAGTCAGTAGTACACATTTGGATGCCTCCAGTTTTCCAGGTGACACAGTGGTAAAGAATTTGCCTGCTGATGAAGCAGATGCAGGAGACTTGGCTTTGATCCCTGGGTTGGCAAGATTCCCTGGAGTAGGAAGTAGAGACTCATTTCAGTATTCCTGCCAGGGGAATCCAGTGGACAGAGGACCCTGCTGGGCTACCGTCCATGGGCTCACGAAGAGGCTGGATAAGCTGAGTACACATGCCCAGTACACATTTTAGGCTTTTTCATGGTTTTCCACATGAGAAGAGCACTCATAGTTCTCTTCAGGGCGATGCTCAGAATCTAATTTAGCAGGCTGATTTGTATTAATTTTTACAAAAATGCATTATGCCAATTTTTTCAATTCATTTTCTCTACTAAAATTTAGAATAGAGCTTAATGTGACTTCTTTTGAAACCATTTATTTGCACTCAAAATTGCTGCCATAGAGTCACTAGCTATAAACTAACCTGGAGAGAGTAACTTCTCTCATAGTTTGAAACTCGGAATCAATATTTATTAAATTTACTTGTTTTTTAATTTAATTCAGATGAATATTATATCTACTACTGTGGGCAAGAATCGCTTAGAATAAATGGAGTAGCCCTCATAGTCAACAAGAGAGTCTGAAATGCAGTGCTTTCATGCAATCTCAAAAACTACAGAATGATCTCTGTTCATTTCCAAGGCAAACCATTCATATCACAATAATCAGAGTCTTGCCCCAACCACTAATGCTGAATAAGCTGAAGTTGAATGATTACATGAAGACCAACAAGATCTTCTAGAACTAACACGAAAAAGGTGTGTGCCTCATCATAGGGAACTCAAATGCAAAAGTAGGAAGTCAAGAGATACCTGAAGTAACAGGCAAGTTTGGCCTTGGAGTACAACATAAAGCTTGGCAAAGGCTAACAGGGTTTGGCAAGAGAACGCACTGGTCACAGCAAACACTCTCTTCCAACAACACAAGAGAAGAATCTACACATGGACATCACCAGATGGCCAATATGGATATCAGACTGATTATCTTCTCTGCAGCCAAAGATGGAGAAACTCCATACAGTCAGCAAGAACAAGATCAAGAGCTGACTCTGGCTCAAATCATGAGCTCCTTATTGTAAAATTCAGATGACTTAAAATTGAAGAAAGTAGGGAAACCTACTAGACCATTCAGGTATGACCTAAATCAAATGCCTTACGATTATACAGTGAAAGGGACAAATACATTCAAGAGATTAGAGCTAATAGAATGCTTGAAGAACTATGGATGGAGGTTTGTGACACTGTACAGGAGGCAGGGATCAAGACAATCCCCAAGAAAAAGAAATGTAAAAAGGCAAAATGGTCCTCTGAGGAGAATGTAAAAATAGCTGAGAAAAGAAGAGAAGCAAAAGGCAAGGGAGAAAAGGAAAGATATATCCATCTGAATGCAGAGCTCCAAACTGTAGCAAGGAGAAAGATGAAATCCTTCTTAAGTGAGCTATGCAAATAAATAAAGGAAAACAATAGAATAGGCAAGACTAGAGATCTCTTCAAGAAAATTAGAGATATCAAGGGAACACTTCATGCAAAGATGGGCACAATAAAGACGGAAACAGTATGGACCAAATAGAAGCAGAAGATATTAAGCAGAGGTGGCAAGAATATACAGAAGAACCAATCAAAAAGATCTCCATGACCCAGATAACCATGATCATACGATCAGTCACCTAGAGCCAACATCTTGGAGTGTGAAGTCAAGAGGGCCATAGAAAGCACCACTACGAACAAAGCTGCAGGAGTTGGTGGAATTTCAGATGAGCTATTTCAAATCCTAAAAGATGATGATGTTAAAGTGCTGCACTCAATATGCCAGCAAATTTGGAAAATTCAGCAGTGGCCACAGGACTGGAAATGGTCAGTTTTCATTCCAATCCCAAAGAAGGGCAATGCCGATGTATGTTCAAACTATCACATAATTGCACTCACTGCTAGCAAAGTAAGACATAAAGTTCTCTATATCAAACTTCAATAATATGTGAAGTGAGAACTTCCAGATTTTCAAGCTGGATTTAGAAATGGTAGAGGAACCAGAGATGAAATTGTCAACATCCACTGAATTATAAAAGGCAAGAGAGTTTCAGGAAAAAAAAATCTACTTCTGCTTCACAACTACACTAAAGCCTTTGACTATGTGGATCACAAAAAACTGTGGAAAATTCTTAAAGGGATGGGATATCAGACCACCCTACCTGCCTCCTGAGAAACCTATATGCAGATACAGAAGCAAAAATTAGAACCAGACATGGAAGAAAGGACTGGTTCCAAATCGGAAAAGGAGTATGTCAAGGCTGTATATTGTCACCTTGCTTACTTAACTTATATGCAAAATACATCATGTGAAATGCCAGGCTGGATGAAGCACAAGCTGGAATCAAAATTGCTGGGAAAAGTATCAATAACCTCAGATATGCAGATGATACCATCTTTTTGGCAGAAAGCGAAGAGGCACTATACAGCCTTTTGATGAATGTGAAAGATGAGAGGGAAAATGTTGGCTTAAAATTCAACATTTAGAAAATGAAGATCATGACATCCAGTCCCATCACTTCATGGCAAGTAGATGGGGAAACAAGGGAAACAGTGAGGGACTTGATTTTCTTGGGCACCAAAATCACTGTAGATGGTGACTGCAGCCATAAAACTGAAAGATGCTTGCTCCCTGGAAGAAAAGCTATGACAAACCTAGACAGCATATTAGAAAGCAGAGACATTACTTTGCCAACAAAGTCCATACAGTCAAAGCTATGGTTTTTCCAGTAGTCATGTATGGATGTAAGAGTTGGACCATAAAGAAAGCAGAGCACCAAAGAACTGCTGCTTTTGAACTGTGGTATTGGAGAAGACTCTTTCAAGTCCCTTGGTCTGCAAGAAGAGCAAACCAGTCAATCCTAAAGGAAATCAGTCCCGAATATTCATTGGAAGGACTGACGTTGAAGCTGAAACTCTAGTACTTCCGCTACCTGATGTGAAGAATTGACTTATTGGAAAAGACCCTGATGCTGGGAAAGACTGAAGGCAGGAGAAAAAGAGGATGACAGAGGATGAGATGGTTGGATGGCTTCACTGACTCGATGGACAAGAGTCTGAGCAAGCTCCAGAGGTTGGTGATGGATAGGGAAGCTGGCTTGCTGCAGTCCATGGGATTGCAGAGAGTCCAACACGACTGAAAGACTGAACAGTAACAACAACTTCTTCTTGTGCACAAACTTGCAGGTGGAACTATCATATGCATCTAATAATTATTTGGCTAAAATAATTAATCATGATCATTTGAAGTACTAACATATATTTTTCCTATATGCATGCTGTAATACTATTTAGGTGATTGGTGGTGGTTTAGTCACCAAGTGGTGTCTGATTCTTGTGACCCCATTGACTGTAGCCTGCCAGGTACCTCCTTCCATTGGATTTTCCAGGAAAGAATACTTGAGTGGTTGCCATTTCCTTCTCCAGGGGATCTTCCCAACTCAAGAATTAGGTGATTACTCTGGCAATATATCTTATCAGATATGTTTACAAATCATGCCTCTAATTTTATTATAATCACTACACATTAGTATAACAGTATTTATATATTGAATCAAAGTTATAATGTTAACATTTTAATCTACAAATTTAGATCAAGGGAATAAATTAGTGGCAAAGATTTTCAAATTAAAGTGAAAATGTTAAAATATATTTTTAAAAGCAAACCATATCTCTGAGTACTGTACACCTTGTTAGTTGGAAATATTGAAAATGTTGAAATGTTGAAGATATACTCAATGGTCAATTTATATTACGCCTAGATTTCTAGTATGTAATAGTCACAAAAATTTGTAATTCAAATTATATAATAGTGCAAATTTATAAAAAAGCTCTTCAATGACATTTGACCAAGTGGGAATAATGTGTGGTTTATAGTGCTTATCTGATCAAAATTAGAGTTTCTAATTCTTCAGTTAAACCAATAAAAATATTAAGTTTCATTTTAGATGCTGGTTGGGCTGAGTAATTAGCTTTACCAGGAATCATCTTTTAAATCTACATGAGAATCAAGACTAAGATTTAAAATTATATGAAATTGCAGAGGTAAAAAAAAAGGAACAGTTCAAACCCATGGGATAAGTTACCATTGTACTTGGAGAAATTTTCAAAATAGTAAGTTTCATAATTAAAAAGGAACATAAATGTGCATGTGTGTGTGTGTGTGTGTGTGTGTGTACATGTATACAGGCTTCCTAGGTGGTGTTAGTGGTAAAGAAAATGCTTGCCATTGCCAGAGACATAAAGACTTGAATTTGATTTCTGGGTTGGGAAGATCCTCTAGAGGAGAGCAAGGAAACGATTTTAGTATTCTTGCCTGGAGAATACCATGGAAAAAAGAGCTTGGTGGGCTATGGTGCAGAGGGTCACAAAAACGAGTCAGACACGACTAAAGTGACTTAGCACACACATACACACACACACACACACACACACAAATGCATAAGAAAAAAGTGAGCAACAAAATACATGAAAATATATTCAGGAGAGCAATATAATATTAATTTAATGAAACAGAAAACAAAAACACAAAAAGAACATAAATCTAGCCATTACTTTATATAATTTTAAATGATATATAATCTATAAAAATATTAAATCATTATACAGATATACATTAGTATATCTGAAACTAGTATAATATATTGAATTATAATATTATAATTCAACTATTCTTCAATTTAAAAATTAAATAATAAAAGCAAGGTTTTTAAAAAAATGCATTTGTGACATAAGAGAAAAATGTACAGCATAGAAATGATATGAGAATATCGACATATATATGGTGATTACTATTTTATAATATAATATCATACAAATAAACAGCAAAAAGTTAAACTTAGAACATTTTTTATATATATAAAATGCAGTCTGTAAGGTTAACCTCCAGAACTCAGAAAACTGAAGTAGGCAAAAATGTCTTAAAAAATTAATGAAAGTTAACTATTTAAAATGGTATCATTCTGCCTTGTCCCTTAAAAGGCCAAGACTTCTATGCTATATTGTCTAATATTATCTCCTTTTATTTTTACTCTTGAGGAAAAGAGTAAGCAGGATACTACACAATCATTTACTTTCTAATTATAATGGAAAACCCAGCCAGAGCCTAAATTGTGTTCATTATAAGGTTTCCAACTTGTCTGAACTTGTCTGGTTGGCAAGATTACAGTGTAGGCACCAGAGATTTGTTTGCCTAAGGGACTGAGAGCCTTCTGGAGAACAAATCATTCTAAGGAAGATGGAGTTTCTGGATTTAGTGGAAGGTCTGATTTTCAGTGTTCACTGTTCAGACAATGCCTTAGATTCTTACTACCAAAGGCCTCATGGAATCTTTAACATGCTAGAGAGATACATGCTACAAGTCACAGCTGAAACAGAACTTGTACTAAAAATTTTTGGAATGCACTGAAAAAAAAAAAAAAAGGCATCATGCCTTTCAGTCTCCAATTTCAGAGTTTACTGCAATCATGATTAAAAGAGTCTGTCCTTCCACTGGAGAATCAGCTTGATAGCAACAATAACAACTACTTTGAAGCTGCTTAGCTGAGCTGCTGTATCTGTTACATCAGAGATCTCAGTGATGGAAAATAACACAACAGGAGTTTAGTCAGTAAATGTCTTCTAGAAACAGAGATGAGGATATTCTCATACTTTTGTGAGAATCCATAAAGTTGACTTGGAAGAAGGAAAAGGAGCAACTTAAGTTGTGAAATAGCAAATGTTAACAAAATTACACAAAATTCTGCCTGTTCTTTCACATAGCAGTATCTGCCCCTGTGCCAAAGCTGCAGCACTGAGCCAAATCACCTATTATGACTAATTTTATCCCCAGCTTAACACAGCCTACAAAACCTGAGTTGCAAACAATTTGGATTCTGAAATAGAGTTTTTAATATTTCATCATTTAGATCAATTTAATAAGCATTTATCAAAAGTCAGGCTTCCCTGGGGCTCAGATGGTAAAGAATCCACCTGAAACAGGAGACCATTTGATCCTGGGTCAGGAAGATCCTGAGGAGAAGGGAATAGCAACCTACTCCAATAGTCTTGCCTGGAGAATTCCATGGACCGAGGAGCCTGGTGGGCTGGGGCTATAGTCCATGGGGTGCTGCAGTACTGGGTTTCCTGGAAACAGCTTTGTAGGAGGCTATTTATTAAGTAGTACCTTTGGGATCCCAACACCTATGAAAAAGAAGGGAAAGATGCCAGATTGGAAGGGCAGAGATCAAAAGGGAAGAAATCCAATGACAGCCTCAGTCAACACATGAAAAGTTCAGGAGCTGGAAGGTGGCTTTAAAATTTTCCCAAATTCAAAATTCATTGAAGGCCATGCCTTTATAACCTGCTTCTACTGACCACTGGCTACAGACAGATCCAGGCAAAAATTGGGACCTTTGGCATGCAACCATCTAGAGCTGAAGCAATTCCTGAAGAAGCTGAAATGTACTGTTAAGGGCCCTTAGGGCAGTTTGGACAGAAAATTCTTTCACCCGCACCACACATCACAAGGGCACCAAGTAGCCTTGGGTCCAGACCACTTGGGCCGAGAGAGACACATATAATGCATCTTCCTGAAAAGAAAGTAACCAAACAAATATTTGACAGTTTCCATAGGAAAATTAATTTTTTGTATGGCTATCAAGTTTCCCATAATCTCAAGAAAAGAATGCCGAAGGTAACTAACAATAGCTTATGCTATTAGTGCCTCTGAGTGCCAAGCACTGACTTCCAGCCAACACAGGCATACATTCACTTAATTCTACAGTCACACAGTGATTTAGGCACTGGATTGATCTTCATTTGTTGGATCAAGAGAGTTTGGCACCAAAAAGGCAATATCCCCAACACAAAAACTATAGTCTCTTTGCTAGACTAGTGGGAAATTTAAAAATGAATATGACACAGTCTCTGACATTGATGTTTTTCTTTCTAGTAGGACAAACTAAAATATTACACATTTAAAATAGAAAAATAATACTAAGTGGAGCTGGTATAACATAGAGCTGGGAAAAAAAATAAGGAACCAAAAGGTGTCAATATAGAAAAGAGTAAGCAATATGAACCAATACATCTACTATGTTTTGGCCAAACTGGTGATATCAAGACACTAAAGTTCTGTTAACACTTACAGTGTCCCCACCCCTCAATCAAAAAAACAATGTCATATGAGTGCCACATAATCTCAGAGTTTACTCCTCCTAAAAGCAGGTTTTAGTATAAAGTACATTAAAAAGGTCATTTCTCCAGTGTATACTTCAGGAAATTTATACCTTTTACTTGTTTTATCCTTGTTATAAATTGGGATAATTTGTGAAATATAAATTAAGGAGTAGAACACATTAAAATAGACTCATGAGGAATAAAACCATTTTTGCATATTAGAGTCCTTAATGTGAACGGGATAAACATGCACATTTTGCAAGTTCTAGTTGGTCAACTTGAGTGAAGTTATTTGATTGGTCAATTTACCTAGGACAGACTGTAGGATTACTGCATATCTAATAATCTGGGGTAATGAATCAAGTTGTCTTTAAATGTTCCTACCCCAATAGTAATATCTCTACTTGCATACTATGTTCAATTTTTAAAGTCTATATATATGCTAACATTATGTAACCCTAAAGGTTTTCCCTGGTAGTTCAGCTGGTAAAGAATCCTCCTGCAATGCAGGGACTCTGGTTCGATTTCTGGGTCAGGAAGTTCCCCTGGAAAAAGGATAGGCTACCCACTCCAGTATTCTTGGGCTTCCCTGGTGGCTCAGACAGTAAAGAATCTGCCTGCAAATGGGAGACCTGGGTTTGATCCCTGGGTCGGGAAGATCCCCTGGAGGAGGGCATGGCAACCCACTCTAGTATTCTTGCCTGGAGAATTCCCATGGACAGAGGAGCCTGGTGGGCTACAGTCCATGGGGTCGCAAAGAGTTGGATACGACTGAGTGACTAAGCACAGCACAGCACATGTAATATTAACAATACTATTAATGAAAATCTTAACATATAAATGTCTTAGGTAAGCTGAACAGAAAGAAGTGGCGTGATAGTCAGTGGCTGATCCAATTCTCATGCTCTTTTTATTAGGCAATTCAGAAGGGTCTTTGACATCAATTAGGAATCCATTAAAAAGAATCAAACATGTAATTAGAAATCTAATGTAGTGGTATTTTATGGACATGAAAAATTACATTCAAATTTGATCATTATAGGGTATTTAATCTGTACTGTTTAGTTGTAACAGCATATAAATGGAAATAAAGAAAACAATATATAAATGTTTGTTTTAGTAAAATTTCCCAAATGACTATAGAGATAAATTAGGGAATAAATTATGATTCATTTAACTCCATTATTCACAAAATGCGTGCCTTATTTAGATGTTGATTGGGGAGGGGGGTTGCAGTTTAATGTAAAAGAATTTGACTTCACTAGCAGACATGAGAAAATTCAGAGAAAAGCTGTGATTTTTTATACTTGGTGATAGCTGCAAAGAAATCAAGTAAAAATAAAACACATAATTAATAAAATATAGTACTTAACGGCTCATAAAAGGAAAATATTTGCACAAATGGACCACTAAAGAATTTTATTAAGGTGGATGGATGATTAACAACTTGCTTCTTTGAAAATTTTCCCTTAGGAGACAAAAATGAGAATTGTGTATAGGAAAATTAGTTTTAAATGATAGGCCAAAAAAAAAAAAAAAAAGAATAAAATGAAGAAAGAGCACTTTCAAATGGAAGAGGTATTTGAAACTTGCTGTTTCCTCTCTTCAGATAATGTAAACTCATTTAAAATAGTTTTCCAAATGTTCACTACTAAAGAGACCTTTAAACTAACACACTTTTAGTGCTTTGTGACTATCTTGTAAGAAATGCATAGAATATGAGAAAACTCAGGTCAGTAAAACTGAACCCAAGATGGAAGAATCCATGTTTATATAGAGTTTATAAACCAAACAAAGCAGAGTCATACAATTTCCTAATCTAGTAAATAAGCAGTAAAACAGGCATTAGCAAGGTAATGAGACACAAAAGAGGATTTAAAATTGCATAATATATTAAATATGAGTTGATGGTTTTTGTTTCAATAACTAGCAATTGCTGCTATTTGTGTATTACTCTGATTTTAAAATTGTATCAATAAATATTTCTAAAATTTTAATGGAAGTTTCCTCATAATCATATGTTATTATTATAACATATTTCCATTAAGCTATATCAAGTTAGACACTATTTTTTAATCAACCACATCTATACCTTTACTTAGTATGAAATAAACAAGCATGAAAACTTGTCTGTTCATTTTTGTTCCTCATTAAACATCTGCTCATTAGCCACCCCCTGGTTAATGAATACTTAGAATCACAAGGCAACCCATTAGCAAAACTAGTTGTTTTCAAGCATATTTTTCTATTTCTCAAACAATTGCTACTTCTAAAAGTATGTATTTAACCAAAATTCACTTAATAATATCAGAGAAATCACTGAAGAATTACAAGCATTGTCTTAAATACCCCAGTAAAAACTGAAATTTCCTTAGTGCATTTTTAAGAATATGATCATTATCGTTTAAAGTAAAACCAACTGAAATATTTAATTATTAATTGCAGAGCTTCTCTAACTTATACAAACCAAGTGATATCACAAACCCATTTCTGAGAAAAGTCTTCTGTTTCATGAAGCATCTGTATAAATTTAGGTAGATTCTCTTTCTTTAAATGGTAAGTAGGAAATTGTAACAGGTGCTAGTAGTATATGCTAACAATTCTATTAGAGATTAGTTTAATAAAATAAAGCAGATGCATAGATGAGGAAGAAGAAAATCACTAAACAATACCATTTAGAGAAACAAATTCTCATTCTGACAAAGAAATTATTTATTTTTCTTAAATGTTATTATTGTTTGGTTTTTGCTTATAGTTTTCCCTCGTAGTTTCTACTTTGCAAAACAGCACACCCAGAGCTTAGTAACTTTGCTTATGACTTTGTAGACAATACTTCTAATCAAACTATGAAAAAATCAGTAAAAATACATTTTCCTTCAATTGCAGTGTCAATGTAGACATGCAACTAACAGATGAGCTTGCAAGCACCTCTAAGTCCTGGAAAGAAATCTAAACCAACAGATGAAGCAGTAATAGTTGCTAATAAAAATCTATACAGTATCAGATGGGAGTATGCTAATAAGTTTTCAAGGGAAGAAGAAGTAAAACTATTATAAGAGCTGTTTGGGGGGGAATATTTTATATTTCCCCATATAATCACACATGTGTAATTAACATACATTATTACATTTACATATTCATATATATAGTCACAAGTATGATCTCTCAAATGTCGGGTCCAACTCTTTGTGACCCCATAGACCACAGGCGGGTAGGCTCCTCTGTCCCTGAGTTTCCAAGCAAAAACACTGGAGTGCATATCCATTCCCTTCTCCAAGGGACCTTCCACACCTAGGGACTGAACTTGGGTCTCCTGCATTGCAGGCAGATATTTCACCATCTGAGTCACCAAGGAAACCCCTTCATTATATTTATATATTTGTATATGCAATCATATATAGGATTTCTCACATATAACCCACACATGTTTGTAATACAAAATTAATTATATGTAATTCCCTTGAGAAAATTTGAGATTTAATGTTTGGATTTGTGAAAAGATAATCCAATAGCATTATGAACATCTATGAACAGGGTAAACAATTGTACTCATCTTCACACTCTAGCAAAATTATGCTCAAAATTATCCAAGCCAGGTTTCAACAGTACATGAATTGGGAACTTGCAGATGTTCAAGCTGTATTTAGAAAAGGCAGAGGAACCAGACATCAAATTGCCAATATCTGCTGATCATAGAAAAAGCAAGAGAATTCCAAAAAAACAACTATTTCTGTTTTATTGACTATGCCAAAGCCTTTGACTGTGTGGATCACAATAAACTGTGGAAAATTCTGAAAGAGATGGGAATACCAGAACACCTTACCTGCCTCCTGAGAAATCTGTATGCAGGTCAGGAAGCAACAGTTAGAACTGGACATGGAACAATAGACTGGTTCCAAATAGGAAAAGGAGAACGTCAAGGCTGTATATCGTCACCTTGCTTATTTAACTTATATGCAGAGAACTTCATGTAAAATTCTGGGCTACATGAAGCACAAGCTGGAATCCAGATTGCCAGGAGAAATATCAATAACCTCAGATATGCAGATGACACCACCCTTGTGTCAGAAAGTGAAGAGGAACTAAAAATCCTCTTGATGAAAGTGAAGAGGAGAGTGAAAAAGTTGGCTTAAAGCTCAACATTCAGAAAACAAAGTCATGGCATCTGGTCCCATCACTTCATGGGAGATAGATGGGGAAGCAATGGACACAGTAACAGACTTTATTTAGGGGGCTCCAAAAATCACTGCAGATGGTGACTGCAACCGTGAAATTAAAAGATACTTGCTCCTTGGAAGAAAAGTTATGACCAACCTAGACAGCATATTAAAAAGCAGAGACATTACTTTGCCAACAAATGTCTGTCTAGTCAAAGCTATAGTTTTTCCAGTAGTCATGTATGGGTGTGAGAGTTGGACCATAAAGAAACCTGAGCACCAAAGAAATGATACTTTTGAACTGTGGTTTTGGAGAAGACCCTTGAGAGTCCCTTGGACTGCAAGGAGATCCAACCAGTCCATCCTAAAGGAAATCAGTCCGAATATCCATTGGAAGGACTTATATTGGAACTGAAACTCCAATACTTTGGCCACCTAATGTGAAGAAGACTCCTTGGAAAAGACCCTGATGCTGGAAAAGATTGAAGGCAGGAGGAGAAGGCGATGACAGAGGATGAGATCATTGGATGGCATTACCGACTTGATGGACAAGAGTTGAACAAGCTCTGGGAGCTGGTGACGGACAGGGAGGCCAGGCGTGCTGCAGTGCGTGGGGTTGCAGAGTGGGACACGACTGTGCGCCTGAATTGAACTGAACTGATAAACAGGGCATCTAAATTCAAGGGCTCGCCTTTAATATTAAGCATGCATGCCTACTCAGTTGTGTCCACCTCTTTGTAACTCTGAGCACTGGAGGCTGCCAGGCCTCTCTCTTCATGGGGATTTCCCAGGCAAGAAAACTGGAGTGGGGTCCCATTTCCTTCTTCAAAATTAAGTATAATAACAACCAAAATATTAATTTTCTGCCATCTGCTTGACACTAGGGTAGTGTTAAAATATAGAAAGGTATGTAGTATTTTTCTTACCCTCAGGGAACTCACTGTCAAATAAAATAAATTCATAAGACATTGATACATATGATGCAGAAAGCAAAAGGTAACTCTACTGAGATTTAAGTTTTTTCAAGAATTTTATGTGTTACACTGAATCTTTGTGCTCATCCTAAAAGTAAAGAACCATTAGAATTATCCTCCTTTTCCAGATAAAGAACTGAGTCATGAGAGCTCAAGTAACTTGCTGAAACTCAGACAACTAGTAAGTGGTGCCACTCCAATTTAAATCTCTATAGTGTGGATTCAGCAGGTTTAAAACTATATAGCTGATATAAATCTCATATCTTGTATAAGATATAGGTCAGAGACAATTTTTTTGGAAGAAGGCACCACTTCTGCACGGCTTCCCTTGTGGCTCAGATGGTAAGAGTCCTCTTGCAATGCAGGAGACCCAGGTTCAGTCCCTGGGTTGGGAAGATCCTCTGGAGGAGAGCATGGCAATCCACTCCAGTATTCTTGCCTGGAGAATCCCCACGGACAGAGAAGTCTGATGGGCTGCAGCCCATGGCGTCACATGGAATCGGACACGACTGAGAAGCTAACACACACACACACACACACACACACCCCCAAACATTTCTGTAGACAGAAAAGAAGGCAACGTGGCTGACATCATGTGATATTATTATCATGTTAAATTGAAATAAGTTGAGGGCTTCAGTTAATATTTCTCTTCACACAGACCTATTTCAGTTTTCAAAGAAAGTATATCTGATGACAGAAACACTGATTCATTCATTTCTAGTAATATTTCATTTCTACCCATTAAGAGGAAGGTCTTACATACTGACTTTGATTTATAATAAGTCACTTAATATCCATAACATTCCTGTAAGGCAAGGATCACTATATTCATCTAACAAAAAGGAAACACTCATCCTAAGGTATTTCTACTGTTTCACCCTTGACTGTGTTTTAAAAGACTGCAACTTTTAACACGAGATTGAAGGGGCACACACCTACAGTGGATGGAGGGGGCTGGTGCTTCCTCATTATGATCATAACTGGAAGTTTATATATACTAAATTTAATACCAAAATATCAATATACCAGCAGAGGAACAGGGACCATCTAGTACAAATCCTGTTCTCTTTTTTATTCAGGATATCCACAACTTTGACAAAGAAGATCAACTCCTTCTGGCATAAGTCTGCAACAAGATTATATTTTGAAAGATTGTAGTAGCTATGAAATGTACCTTAAGGAGACTGAACAAAATTCATAGTTTTGGAAGGTAAATATAGGTTTTGTAGTAAATTTCACATTAATAAAAATATCCTCTTTTTTCCCCTCTAACATTCTCTCTTACACACAGAAATACACATACACACATATAATCTTAAAATATTTGAAAAAAATAATTTTTCTATGGCTAAAATAGTCAAGATATCAACTATCTGGTGGCTCAGAGGTTAAAGCATCTGTCTGCAGTGTGGGAGACCTGGGTTTGATCCCTGGGTTGGGAAGATCCTCTGGAGAAGGAAATGGCAACCCACTCCAGTACTCTTGCCTGGAAAATTCCATGGACTGAAGAGCCTGGTGGGCTACAGTGTATGGGGTCGCAAAGAGTTGGACATGACTGAGCAAAGTCACCTCACCAGAGAAGTGCACCGTTAAGTTCTATAATCTTTATTTTCTGGATTGCTTCATCTTCTCAAAGATTCATATGCATATTTTATCTTTTAAATTAAAACAATCTAATAATATCATCTAATAAAATGGCAAATTACTAACACTGTATACAATATTGTTTCTTCATAAATATTTTTTCCTCTAAAATGATAGCTATTTACTAGGTACCAGATATGGTACCATCCAACTGACCTACATTATCTTATATCTCAAAATAATCCCATGGGATAAATATTATAATTATTCTTATTTTATAGAGAATTAAATAACTCATCCTAGATCCTACCCTATGTTTCTAGAATTCTATATTAGCTACACTGTCCCAGTGTCCAGGTTCCTAACTATGAACTATTCTTTCCTATACAGATGCAATTACAGCTTGTGATATTGGCATGGACTTTAACAAAGCCCTCTGCAGAGGGCATGAAGCAGGGAAAGGAATAATTTAAGTTTCCTTATATCTGACTGTGTATTCATAGACAAATGTTTACATGGATGTAATTTATATTCATAAATTAGCTAAAATTTCACATTTTTAAATGTTAAAGTAATTAAATAAGGAGGCCAGTAGACTGAGGTGACTCCAATGCCGTGGAAGTGGGGGCAGTTTATTTGCTAAGTTGTGTCAGACTTGTGACACCAACGATTATGGCCCACCAGGCTCCTCTATTGGTGGGATTTCCCAGGCAAGCATACTGGAATGTGTTGTCATTTCCTTCTCCAGGGGATCTTAACCGAGGGATCAAACCTGGTCTCCTGCATTGAAGGCTGTGTCTTTACTGACTGAGCCACCAGGGAAGAGGTCAATTCCCTGGTAGCCTTCAGCAAAGCAAACAAACCAAAAACAAAGCCAGAATTAAGGAAGCCAAATCCAAAAATATAAAATGGAACAAAAATCAGTCATAGACAGTGAAGGAGGCTTTCCTGAAGAAGGCAACTGCTCTAACTATGGTCAGTCAAATGATTGCTTTACTTTGCTTCTTCATCGTCTCTACAAAATTCTTGCCCCAAGCTCCTGTTAATGGAATACTCAACACTTTTGGTTTGGCCACTGTCCTGTTTAAATTAATGTATACTCAAATTCTTAGAAATTTTCACCTGCCTCAATATACCTTTTAGCAAAAGAACACCTCCCACTTTTTAAGTCTGATTTAATAAGCATCAGTGATGGGTATATTATGTTGACAGTACAGGTTACAATAAAATGAAACATAAATAATGATATTTGGATTTCAGGGATTGCATTTTGTCTCTCTGGCCTTCTTATAATGCTTTCAAAGAGATAAAATGTAATGAGTTCTCTAAGACAGAAATGTTGTGATTGAAATCTACTGATCAAGGACAGCTCTTGTAGAAAATAAGATTTACATAAAGCTTTGCATTTCATTTACCTAACCATCTCTATTCTTCATTATTGTAGAACCTCTAATCCATTTAAGGTGCCTAACATCTACCCTGTGTAACAGTTGCTATGGGAAATGACAGTTCTGAAAAAAGTAATTCACACTTCATTTTTCAGTTGGCATGTTCCTCATTTACAGAGGGAAAATTCAAGCTCAAAGAATTTAAGATACATGAAAAGAAGAATCCCTGAGATTTTTGCATATTAATATTTATTTCTAAATTTAGAAAGATGAATCTTACTTCCTTGTTAAATTTAATTCCTATAAATATAAAATGCTTGCCCCAGAAAGAGAAATGTCTATTAATTCCACATCCACATTCTATTTATGTAGAATCAAGCTGAACAATCATTAGACAACTTCCAAATTTTAGATTCTTAATTCTGTGTAAATAGCATAAACTTTGCCTTGTATGTGTGCTATTATTTAAGAAAAATGTAGAGATATGCTAAAATGTTTTCCACTGTACTTAAAATTAATGAAAGTTGACACAGTCCTTTAATCTGTTACAAATGAATTCTGTCCATTTCCCTCCATGTCACCCACAAGGTGAAGTGAAATTTAAAGTGTTATTCACTCAGTCATGTTTGATTCTTTGTGACCCCACTGACTGTAGCTCTCTAGGCTCCTCTGTCCATGGGATTCTCCCGGCAAAATACTGGATGGGGTTGCCATTTTCTTCTCCAGCAGATCTTCCCAACCCAGAGATCAAACCTAGGTCTCCTGCATTGCAGGCAGATTCTTTGCTTTCTGAGCCACCAGGAAAGCCCTACCCACAAGGTGAGTTTGTATTAAATGCAGAGCTCAAATTCAGATGTACAGGGTTTAAAGAATTCCCCTAAATGATTAACTGCAAAGTTTAACAAGATCAAAATAATCACTGGATGAAGCACAAGCTGGAATCAAGATTGCCAGGAGAAATATCAATAACCTCAGATATGCAGATGACACCACCCTTATGGGAGAAAGTGAAGAAGAACTAAAGAGCCTCTTGATGAAAGTGAAAGAGGAGAGTGAAAAAGTTGGCTTAAAGCTCAACATTCTCAAAATGAAGATCATGGCATCTTGTCCCATAACTTCATGGAAAATAGATGGGGAAACAGTGGAAACAGTGGCTGATTTTATTTTGGGGGTCTCCAAAATCACTGCAGATGGTGACTGCAGCCATGAAATTAAGACACTTACTCCTTGGAAGGAAAGTTATGACCAAACTAGACAGCATATTCAAAAGCAGAGACATTACTTTGCCAACAAAGGTCCATCTAGTCAAGGCTATGGTTTTTCCAGTAGTCAAGTATGGATATGAGAGTTGGACTGTAAAGAAAGCTGAGTGCCAAAGAATTGATGCTGTTGAATTGTGGTGTTGGAGAAAACCCTTGAGAGTCCCCTGGACTGCAAGGAGATTCAACCAGTCCATCCTAAAAAAGATCAGTCCTGGGTGTTCATTGGAAGGACTGATGTTGAAGCTGAAACTCCAATACTTTGGCCACCTGACACAAAGAGCTGATTCATTGAAAAAGACCCTGATGCTGGGAAAGACTGAATGCAGGAGGGCAAGTGGACGACAGAGGATAAGATGGTTGGATGGCATCACCAATTCAATGGACATGAGTTTGGGTAGACTCCGCGAATTGGTGATGTTTTTCCTAACCTAACTCTCCTTTCAGTGCTCCTGACTGTACCTTGTGAAAATCATTCTCAAATAACTGGAAAACATTTGTGTATCCATCTTTTTTTTGACATCAGCTAACCATGCAGTTGTTTTATTAAAATATTTTTCTAAGATGTAATGAGTAATAGCTTCTATTTACACCACACAAAAGCTTCCCCAAGTTACTTTTTCTTGCTGTCAACATTTTCCAAAAGCCTCCTCTTATTCTCAGCTATAATAGTCTTACAGTATTCTGATAGAAAAAGAATGTTTTTTTGTGGTCTTTGTTGGTATTCTTTTACTCTTATGCACTTTTAAAAGGAATCCTATCAAAACACCTTTTCAATTGATACATCTTTCTTAAATTTATGTCCTTTCTGAGAAAATTACATTAATTCTGTGATATAGTTACTGTAGAATATTGTACTACTTCTACAGTAGATGTTTCCATTGGTTTAATGTAAAACCAAACATTGAGACGGGAAAAGCACTTGTTTTTCTGTAGATAAGAGTTCTTGGAGATAGAAACTGAGAGACAGGGAGAATGAAAGAATAGGATACTAGGACAAGACAAACCAGCTGTATAACTTTAAATAAACAGGTTAAACATTTTCTCTGGGCCACAGGATAAGAAGTCTACAATAATAAAAAGGCATCAGTATCTTCAACAGGAAAATGAAGATTCAGATATGATATCCTGCATAGCCCTCCGTCCCCCTCTCTAAAATTCTATAACTTTATAAAAATGCACTTGGCTGGCAGTTGTTAGCTCGGTAAAGGGAGTAAATAACTTTGTGGTGTGACAAGAATTAAAATGGAGGACTGCAGAGAGAATTACGACATGCTCACGAAGGTTGCCCTTAACAGTGATAACTGGCAATGTGTTCCTTACTGGGTGTGAAATATCTGCAGCTACTCATCAGAGCCCCTCTCTAGGAAGCTGTCAGAATAAAAAACAGTCCTAACTGTTTTGAAATATAATAACTCTAGTTAATATGCTTCCCTGATCTGACAAGCCCTGATTTATGATGTTAACTGAGGATTAGAATCAACAAGCAATCCTAACGTTTAGTGCTGCACTTGAGAGAGAATCACGCAAGTGACCCTCTGGCAGCTTCGGTAATTTGCATACGTCCAAGGCACCAAGTTACATGATGGCCAGAAAATGGTCTCATTTTAATTTTTAATGTTTTCACACATTGAAAATCAAAATGATTATTAAGATATTAAAATATGCATACATTTGAATATAGTCCTGCTTTTTTTTCCCCTGAAGTTTCATGATTTTGACAAGATTTACTGTTTCCCCTGAAAAAGAGACCACTTCTTAATCCACTATTGTCAAAGAACACATTTATATTAATGTACCTGCTACATCTACTTCCTTAATTAACTAAGGTATCAGAAGCTGTAAAGGATAAGGGAAGGAAACATATTTCTCTATGGAGATTATTAGTGGAATAAATAAACTTCATAGTTAGAGGTCTTAGTTTCTCCAACTAAGAAATGCCTCCCTGGGTGGTGTGGTTAGAAAGGTGAACAGTCTAGTTAATATTCCAAGATGATATATATCGAAAGAATCTCTTACGATAGAAGAAAGAGATTCTGCCTTGCTAGGAGTTTTCTCGACACTGAGCCATCCTAATTGAAACCTGCAGAGCATGGAGACTGCTTGCGCATTCAGTCTACAGTCAAAACGGGATTAAATCAATCAGTAAATTTCAAGAGTGACAGCAGAAAACCAGGATTTCGGTTTTCTTACAAAAAAGCATTTATAGTTTTTACTTCTTTGGAGAATAAAATTATTTAAAATATCTAATTAACCTATGGGTTTTCTCTTGTATATAAAATTTCAGCTAAAATAATATTTCTATAGATCTACATATATTCTTTTGAGGGCGAGACTGACTAAACCAGTCTTAGCAGGCCGATCAATTTGTTTCTTAATCTCTGTATTCTCAACAAAAATTAATTACTGTAAGCCATTAAAACATTCAGATTTGGGGTATACTGATTGGTAATTTAAAAGGAGCAGCAGAAAATTCTTAAGATAATTATAAAGAAAAGATATTATAAACAACTTAAAGTAAACTACAAAGGTTAAAAAAAAAGGAGAGAAAATCTTTAATATCTTTTTTCTGCCATTTTTCATAATCTTATGAGCAGATAAAGCAGAAGACTTAATTTAATAAGCTATTCCAAATAAATGACATTATTGCATTAACACATCATTAAAATGGGCATTCGGTCTATTAAATAAAGAAGTTTCTGTTATTGCACTGTCAAAATTATCAGAAAATTGAATCATTCTACCACACAGTTTCCAATTTTAAGTAAACATTAAATATCAACTTTAAATAGACAAACTATAAAGGAACAATATGTTGAAATGAACCAGTCCATTCAAACCATACCTATTATTCTCTACCCACCCACTTTTAGGTTTGAATAGTTAATAGACAAAATCTGTATTCAAGGAATATCTACATAATGTTCCATTCTGATTTCATTTATGGTAATCACAGAAACTTAACAATTAGGCCAGGAAGTAGCAAATTAGTGCTTATCTGTTGTCTCTTACTGAATATGTAGTCTAACATAGAGCCTATAAGTACAATAAATGCCTTGCATTCCTTATTAAGAATTATATCAAACAAAAACAACTTTAAATGAATAATCAATTACAAATTATTCAGCCTCACTCTTTTATTTTGAAGAGTTTAAATGTCATCCATAAAATATTTTGTCTTTCTGGAAATCCTTAGCTGGATTAGTAACTTTTAGAAGAATAACAACCTGCAAACGGATAGGAAAAACGGACTACTACTGAAAAGTATGTTTTATAATCAATATTATTCCCTAAAAAAGACATAAATATATTTTTGACACCACGATCTCAGTAATAGTCACTTAACGCTTTATCACTTCATATACCTGAACACAATGTGGTTTCATTATGAATTTTTTTGGTAAAAACAAGAAGTCATGCGATCTTACGAATTAGAATTACTACCAGAAACAAAACCAAACAACATTTTGCCAAGGTGTGTGCACATATTTCTAAACACATTTTTAACAAAAACAGATTCAGTCTCACAAAAGTACTAATGAATTTTTTCCTAGTTACTAAAAACCATTAATCTACCTTATAACAAAAGGTAGCAATTGTGTCTCTGACTAGTCTATTGTTTGAATAAATTGGTACTTGAACACTTCAGTGAAATAAGAGTTTGTTATAGATACATAATTCACTGTAATTATTTTCCTTTTAAAAAACAGTAAGAGCTAATCCATATTTTAGAACTCAGGCAAAATGAAGAATGCAGATTGGAAACACTGAGAAATTTATTTTGATTTGCAGTAGTCAACACATATTGTTCTTTTCCAACTGAGATAAAGTAGATAGAATTATTTGTTGACAATATTGCAGACAATTACAATAACATTTTCTGGTGTTAATGGACAGCCACCTTGTAATTTATAGACTAATGCCAGTGGTTGTCTTAGAAAAGGATAAGCCTACATGAGAAGGAAAATCTCATGGAAAACTTTAAAATTGTGAAATAGCTATTTACATATTATGCTTAAGTAAACATAATTTGTAATTTAATTTCTTTAGTAAACAGTAAATAAAAAATATTTTAACTGCCATAGCTGTTTTTCATTTTCTATAATCACTGGCTACAGTATTCTGCCACTATGCAGAAATCACTTCCTCAGGAACATTATCTATGGAGTTATTCAGAATGGAACTGATTTTTTGAGAAATTAATTTAAGAGGATCAAAGCAGATATTTTTCTAACTTAGTATATTCACTATCACATTGTTATTATGTCAAAGATGATGAGGAACAATCTTTGCTAAGTTTAAAAATATCTAATAAATATTTAAACCTATCAAACCACATTCACTTTGGTGTTCCTCTGCTATAATACATTCACTATATTCATATCTTTGGAAAAAAAAATCCACCTGAATCATTGACAGAATATATCACTACATTGAACTTGTACTTTTATAAGTAAAGATAATGAAATTGTGTGTGCATATGAGTGCTTGTGTAAAAGAAAGAGATAAAGGGAGGGAGACAGAATATTTAAGAAATATTCATAATATTAAGGCAAAATATTCTGTAAACTTATCAAAGGCATGTTACAGAACATATGGTTCTAGTTTGCTTGCCAATTCCAACAGCCATCCTTGCCTGCCTGCATATTGAAGACCTACTTGAAGAGTGTTAGATGCGGCACATTTCCTCAGCCAAAATCAAGACAATCGAGATCACACCAACAGAAGACTATTTATTGGCAATTACATATGACAGGAATGAACCTGCATAGGTAGTAGAGTCAAAAATAAGGGCTCATTAAGCTGTGTCTTAGATTTGGGAGGTGGTGACATAGAGGCAGTCACTCTAGACTGAGTGTCCAGTGAAAAAGGAAGCAGGCCTAATTCTGTTAGCAATTAGTTGTGTTGACTCTGGGTAATTTACTAAACCTCTCCATGTTTCATGGATAGCATTTTGCTTATTGGGATTAATATACTATCCGATCTTTAAATATAAAAAAAAAAAAAAATAAATAAATAAATATTACAGGAGGTTGTAAAACAACTCAATATAAAATGGCAAATTCAAAATTAGAAATGGCAGAAAACATAAACAATAAAACCAATACATATGGTAGTTACCAGGCCTTAAAGTAGGTAATCTATTGATAAAGCAGGTTTTAAAACATCAGTTCTATTACCTCCAAGATTAATGGGGAATCAACTGGATGAAATTTTTTTGCAAAGAACAAAGTTCTATGCAGTTAAAATGTAGGGGCTTTGAATTCCACAGAAAATGAAACATTGAAAATGAAAAGACTTTATTCACCTTAATCCTTGTCAGTATCTTTTTTAGACTTAAATTCATAAATGCATGACTATCAATTAAACATATTATGATGAATTCCTTGTCATACAATTTATACAGTTTGTCATGTCTGACTCTTTGCGGCCCCATGGACTGCAGCCTGCCAGGCTCCTCTGTCCATGAGGATTCTCCAGGCAAGAATACTGGAGTGGGTTGCCATGGACCCCTCCAGGGGATCTTCCCAATCCAGGGGTCGGACCCAGGTCTCCCACACTGCAGTGAATTCTTTACCATCTGTGACACCAGGAAAGCCCAATAATATTGGAGTGGGTAGTCTACCCCTTCTCTAGGTTATCTTCCCAACCCAGGAATCGAACTGGGGACTCCTGCACTGCAGGCAGATTCTTTACCAGCTGAGCTACCAGGGAAGCCCTTAAAGCCCACTACCTCAATTTATTTCCACATTATTTAACTTTTAAACAATGTTAGTTGCTAAATTTAAACATGCTACTATTTGCCTGAAACAAAGTAAAAGTGTTAGTCCTTCAGTCTTATTTGACTCTTTGCATCCCCAAAGACTGGAGCCCACCAGGCTTCTCTCTCCATGGGATTCTCCAGGCAAGAATACTGGCCATTTGCTTCTCCAGGGGACCTTCCCAACCCAGGGACTGAACCCAGGTCTCCTGCATTGCAGGCACATTCTTTACCATATGAGCCACAGGGAATCCCACCATTTGTGTGACAAATCAATTAATAATGAGTCAAACCTTCTGAGGTCTTCACAGAGGAGAGCAATGCATTCACTAACTTATCTTCCTCATCACCACACATACTAAAAGAAAATACATTCCCAGCAGTCAGCTGGTAAAGTATATTTGGGGTAGAAGGAATGACCACCCTGAAAATGTCCACATCCTAATCCCAGAACCTGTGAATGTTCCCTTACATGGCAAAAGAGACTGTAGAAATGATTAGGAATCTTGAGATGGGGAGAGTAGTAATGGAGTGAGCTCACTGTAATAGCAGGGGTCCTTATAAAGGTAGAAGGGAAGTAGGTAATTCAGATGGAAATGTAATAGAACAGATGGACTGAGAGAGAGGAATGTAAAGATTCTATGCAGCTGACTTTGAGAATGGAGGAAGCGACCATGAGCCAAGGAATTACAGGGGATGGAAAAGGAAAGCATAATGATTCTCCAATCCTCAAGACGGAACACAGCCCTGCTGACACCCCACTTTTAGCCCAGTGAGACTTCTGATCTCTAAAACCATGAGTTAATACATTTGCATATTTTCGCACTATTCTGTGGTAATTTGTCACAACAGCAGTAGAATATTAATGTAGCAATGGTGAAAGATACATGCTTCCCTGGTGACTCAGTAAAGAATCTGCCTGCAACACAGGAGACCCAGGTTCAATCCCTGGGTCAGGAAGATGCCACTCAAGAAGGCAATGGCAACCCACTCCAGAATGCCCTTTGAAGTCAGGCCACCCTGTCTTGAAATTTTGAAAAGTCACACAAAGATTTCTGGCATTGCTTTCATCATCTGTAACATGGTTCGACAACAGTATTTACTTTATAAGGTTATGCCTAGGCTCAAGTGAGATAACATATGTCTAATGCTTTGCACAGTGTCTGGGATAGTATATGCACAAGAAACATGACTTATGTCTTCATGGACTTTCCCCCAAATATTCAATAGTATTCGTTTCCTCCCCTCCATCATGATGAGGGTGGTAGAAAAGAGGAGTTGTAGTTGTGTCCATAGGTACATAGAGTCAAGGGGCTGTGCATTCATATGAATACAGATTTTGAAAGTAGACAGTCAGGGTTTCCAAACTTCAGAATTTTTGCTCATCAATTGGATAATCCTGATCAAAGAGATTCACCTTCTCTGAACCTTAGCTTTCTAATCAGTGATTTTTACAAAATGAACATCCATCCCTCATATATTTGCTTCTAAGTTTCATTCAAAGTGTCTAACAAAACTTGTGTCTGTAGAACAGAACTGGTTGTACTTATTAAATGTGAATTTTCTCACGTTAAATTCCTACTCAGCCTTATTCATTTAAATACCCTGAAGCACGTATCCAAGGTACAATACATTCACAGAGATAAAGATATGGAAGCCCAGAGAAATTATTTAAATACTTAATTTTAATTCTGCTTTCAAGCCAAGGGTTTGTGGTTTTTTTTTTTCTTTCACTAAATCATATTTGGCTAGAATATTAACCAATCATCCAAAGAATAAAGGTGAATCCGTTAACAAGCGCTCTTGAATGTTGCTGATTTTTACCTCCTGCTAAAAACTGGGATATTTTGATATTATACTGCCATGAATAATTATGTAGAACAACTTCTGACAGATGTTTTTAAAATACTATCAGTTTTACATGAAATTTATTGAAGATTGCAATTAAAAACACAATAGTTTAAAATAGCAAATGCAATGCCATCAAAGTTTTATTCTCAAGGAAGATAATTATTTGTTTTCTAATTCTGAAAGCTAGTGCTATTGTTAAATGTGCATTAAATACAAATCCACTGTCCTAAGTTCTCCTGACCCTACATTTGTTTTGAGCTGACAACCTCAAAAGTTAATCGGAGACATAGATTTGGCAGGCATCCCAGCACAGAAAAAAGGATGTATGGATTAAAACTGCTCTGCATTCTGATCACAAACAGCACACTAGCAACATGACAACTAAGAATTTTACATCAGAAAGAATCTATTGTTCTCTGAATTGCATTAAATGCTTGTGATTAAGTCAAAGTGTACCTCGACCACTGTCACAGTTTCATCTGAAAAATGTAACTGTTAAAATCTGGGTAGTGTTGAAGTCAAATAGAATAAAAATGAAAACTCTAAATATTTATGTAAAAGCACATCTTTGTTAATGAAAATTATGTTTTTTGAAATCAAAGAGTATGAGTTTGTACTTATGGGTTATGACATTACCTATATATGGAAGTCGCATTTTTACTTATTTCACTATGGTTTTAAGTCCAGACTTCAAGATAACCAAAAAAAGCTATATTTTAATTCAAGTGAGTACTCTCAGTCATTTGTTTTGTGCTTATTAAATTTTAATACTAAACTAATTCTAAGCACTCACTTGGGTGAAAAATATGGATTATATACCTCTGATAATAGATTCCATAATTTAAAAAATTTGTTTACAACATTAAACAGCACACACAAATATACACATATTGTTTTGTTTCTCTAAACTTGAATAGAATATTAAGTACAATCAGTAGACTCATACAAAAAAAAAACCAAAACACTGACATGTATAACAGAATTAGTATAGACACGTCATATATATATTATGTGTTGGTATGCAAAATATAGAAGACTATTTGGGCCTTTTGCGTAAAGTGGAGGACGCTCATCCAGCATCGTCTGCATAATGCATTGCACTGTCTCATTTTAATTCAGTTAAGGTAGTCTATGCTGCAGTTGTCTGTCCCTGATTACATGCAGGCTGCACACCAAAGTTTTCTGGCAATAACGATGAGCTGCTGGAAGATTAAGTACAACTGCAACAACAAAGTGACCTCAAACATGACTCAAAATCCTTTAGATTAAAGGTATGTTAGG
Organism: Aepyceros melampus; assembly: GCA_006408695.1. Lineage (NCBI taxonomy): Eukaryota > Metazoa > Chordata > Mammalia > Artiodactyla > Bovidae > Aepyceros > Aepyceros melampus. The sequence continues at coordinate 347,183 of SJXQ01003998.1, forward strand.
GAAATGTGAATCACTGTGTTTGGTTTTCACTCAAACGACCTGGTCAGATCTCATAAAAGAATCTGATAAGTAAACACATTTCATACAAAATAAAGTTTTCAATTGGATTACAATTTTAACATTATTTGTTCAATAACAAGATGAATTAAGTTGGGAGACTTGCGTCATTTCTAATGAGAGCAAGAACAACAACTTCAGTACATGTGAAAAATGGCAAAACTGTAATGCAATCAACAAGCCAATGAGCATAAGAAATATTTTAGCAAAGACCTCATTCACTCTAAAAACTTAAGATATAAATACAATTCAAAGAAAAGACCATCGTAAGGAAATTATGTAGTAATATTTAGTATCTTCACTTTGGTATATTAAAATTATTGAAATAACTAGGTAAGTAATATATGTAATACAGGACTTCCTCTCTGATTAATTATAAGGAACTATGGATGGCTCAAACAATGTGTCCATTTGTAATATGATACCTTTGACACATCTGTAATGTGAACTCACTGTAGTGTGTTAAACTGGAGAAAGTATTTTTATTCATAGTTTTTCCTTTGCAATAAGGCAAACTTGAGATAAATCTATGCTCTCATTTCCACAACTGAAGAAATAATTACAAAATTGACAGCGGAAAAGTCAAATACTCTGATGAAACTATGTTTCAGTATAATTTCTTATTTACAAATTATTTCCATGTAAGACAGTTTGCTGATAATTATATGATGAAGAAGGAAATGGCAACCCCCTGCAGTATTCTTCCTGGAGAATCCCAAGGGCAAAAGAGCCTGGTGGGCTGCAGTCCATGGGGTCACAATGAATAGAGCACAACTGAGCGAATGAACACGCATACACACACATACTATTTGATAGGAACAGTCTACTTAAGGGCTTTCTCCAGAGAAGACTTAAAGTTCCTTGAGGGAAAAGACAAAGTTTTGTTTATCTTTATAAGCCTGACTTATATCACAGTGTTTATCAAAACAACTGGTAAATAGTTGATTTTCCAAAGTTGTCTTAAATAAATACAAAGTTGAACTCAGCTTATCTATCGATGGGAAATGTAAACTAATGCTTGTCCCAGATTGTCTGTGGTCAATTAAAAAATTAGAACTTACTAAGAAAACAAGAAAGTTGTCAAAGTTAAACATTGTTATAGAATGAATGTCTGTGTCCTTCACCTATTAAATTCTTATGTTGAAATCCTAACCTCTGATGAGATAATATATTAGGAGGTGAGACTTTTGGGGAGTGATTAGATCCTGAAAGTGGGACACCCATTAGTCCCCTTAAAAAAGAGAGGTCAGTGAGCATCCCAGCCCTTTCTTACAGTGAGGACATAGCAAGAAGATAACTGTTTCTGATCCAGAAAGCAAGCATTCATCAAACACTGAATCTGAGGGCACCTTGATCTTAGATTTCCCAAGATTTCAAGAGAATTTTTCATTCTGAGCATTTATTTGCACACTTGAAAAATCATTTGCACATTCTTCTCTCACCTCTTCCTTGTCTCAGACAAACCCTAGCTAAGTCCAGATAACTATTCTATTTGCCTTTAACACAAAGTTAGAAAATAATCAGTCTGAACCTAGGCAAACCACTCCAGTATTCTTGCCTGGACAATCCCCATGGACAGAGGAGCCTGGAAGGCTACAGTCCACGTGATTACAAAGAGTCAGACATGACTGAGAAACTAAACACAGCACAGCCCATGTTAAGTCCCTGTGTTCTGTCTTCACCACCCTCACCATGCTTCTGGGATAGGTCCAAAGTTACAGGAACATTTTTGAGTTCTCAGTACTCTCAGCTGACTTCACTGGCCCAGAAGGAAACGAATATGCCTGCAGTGCAGGAGACCCGACTTCGATCCTTGGGTTGGGAAGATCCCCTGGAGAAGAGAATGGCTACCAACTCCTCTTCAAACTCATTTCTGAGCTTTAACTTGTCTACCTATCTTCTGTTAACATCCACAGTTTAATAATAATAATAATTATGTGTATGTATATATATAGGCTGCCCTTGAACTTACCTTTATCTTCACATCATTTGCCCTAAAGTTTTATCAATTTGCTCAACACTCTTTGGCCAAGACTTTGCCTGGACTTGTGGATAAACTCTATATTCTGCAACTCACCCACCCTGGACCAATTTCACTCTGACTCACAACAGCTCATACCTCCAGTATACCCAGTTCACTGGTTCCTTCCTATCAACGCTGCATTCATGGTTCTGGAAGTACAGTAGCAACTGTTTATTTTGCTTTTAAAATGTACCCCCTTTGTGGGAAAATAAATATTCACACTATAGAACAAATTTCTGGAGAATTAATATACTAGTTTGATTCCAGGTAAAATTCACACGTTTATTTAGGATGCAGTAAAGACTTTCATCTTTAGTAACAATGCTTTCAGTATTTTAAAAGATAGAAATTGAATTCCTTCAATCAATCACAAACTATTAAAGAAAAAGTGGCACACTCAGTATCTTAGATATGTCCTTTCTGATATAAAGGTATTGTCACTTATGGAGATATAAATCATATTAAACCCATCTACTTTTAAATTTTTAAATCTTTTCCCTTTGGAATAAAAGACTACAATGGATATTTGGATAAAATATTAGAGAGAATACTGTGGCACATTTAAAATACCTTTACAGACCACACGGAATTCTGACCAAACACTAAGGTTTTTCTGCTTAAGTCAAAACATTAATTTAGACCAAGTCAAACTATTTGCTAGTTGAATTGACAAATCACTTATTCTTTTAAGATATATATATATATATATATATATATATATATATA